>JANHGO010000045.1:8374001-8388208 GCA_024606505.1 Aquila spilogaster
AGTTGTGCCCGGGAAGAAGGGAGGGGTGGAGGGAAGGTGTTCTGAGATTTGGTTTTATTTGTCATTACCCTACTCTGATTTGATTCGTAATAAAATAAATTAATTTTTCCCCAAGTCAAGTCTGTTTTGCCCGTGACAATAATTGGTGAGTGATCTCTCCCTGTCTTTATCTCGACCCACGAGCCCTTTGATATATTTTCTCTCCCCTGTCCAGCTGAGGAGGGAGAGCAACAGAGCGGCTTTGGTGGGCACCTGGCGTCCAGCCAGGGTCAACCCACCACGCACTGTTACAAAGTGCTAGATCATTATATGCATGCAGGCAGGAGATAAATTAAATATAATATAAATGCACATTTTAAATAGGTATTATAAATGAAAAAGTCTGATTAAGTACTAACCATCCACTTTAAAAAAAAAAAAAATTAAAATTATTCTAGTTTTATGCTCACTTTTATTTGCTTTCTTTATACAAGAATGGTCCTATCTCTAGGCTTAAGTTATTTGCTCAATACAGACACAAGGCACAGCACCTGTTAATAAAGATTGTATCTCTTTTTCTTCTCCATGGATTAGGCTGCAGTAAGAACATATTTACATTCTTCCCCTAGAGCTTGACTTACTTGATACCAGTCAAAGGCTTAATTCAAACACTGAAATCAGCTCATAAATCAAACCCAGATTCATCAGAAATGATGCTGTGTTTTATTATGGTAGATAGTGTGTGATAACGAAGATACAAAATGGCTAAGAACTGTGGAAATGGATTCTTTATCCAGAGGATGTAGCTAGAGAATGATTTTCTAGAAAATAAGTCTAATTGTCTTCTGTAAATGAGGCAAAACCTTTCTCTTTATGAAACCCTTTCTGCCATGATCCCTTACAATGCAAACACTCTTACTACTACCCGATCGTTATCAATCCCTACCCATGAGTAGAGATTTGATTTCAAAGAGATAAAAATAGTAGGGCTCCATACACTCTACTACAGAGTGCTATTGCTATTAACATAGTTAGATTGGGGAAGACACTTGTCATGTAGAAACATACAGAACACTTTGAATTTGGCTTAAAATTTATGCAATATCTAGTACAAACATCACGGGACTGAGCTTAGCTAAGTCTTCCCAAGAAATCCTCATCCTTTAAAACAGCTGCACAAAATTCTGTGTCAAAATCAGCCAGCTGTCCATGCAGGCCAATATTCCAACTCTTACTCTGAACTGTGCCAGTTGCTGAGGAAAAGAAAACACTCGACAGGGTAAGCAGAGCATAGAGAAAGCCTCCCCAGCTTCCAGTAAGCACTGAACTCAAACGTTTTCAAAACAAGAAAAAGTACTTAAACTGATATAGATACAGCACAGAAATTCTTCTCTTAGAAAATACCCATTTATCCAAAGCAAATGCCCACAGAAAGGATGATTCTGACAAAATGGCACAGGGAAAAATAATTCAGACAAAAAGCATTTTTGGGAAGTGAGTTTTCTGTTTAGATCTTTTAGGAACATGTGAACTTCTATTTCAGAATTTCTTCACCTCCATTTTTTAACAACATTTAGGGAAAAATAAGTCATAGAATTTAATGATTTCCAGGAATTTAGTTTTGAGTAAAATTTCACAGTTATTGTAATGGTGTTTTGGAATGGAAGAAGTGTAATTAAACCCCAAGAAAAAAACCAACATCTGGTTTTTGGTCTGCTTGAACTGTAGGAGATGTTAACTGTACTTCTTTAGCTGTTCAAACCACTGTTACATCTCGTTTGTCTATAAACTTGCTCTATTTTTAATCTGTGGTTTTTAATGAAAAAATTATACTAATAAAATCATATCATTAGGATGTTAGTCCTAATGTCCTTAACAATGACGTAAGGAACAGAAGATAAACAGCATCTAACAGAGATCCAGACTCTTCCAGTGAAAACTATGCATAGGTTCTCTATCTGATTAAGATGCTATTCTATTAGCCATTTTGGAGAGGAAGTCTCTCCATAATAATTTCAAAATCAGTGTCAAAAGCCATTCATCAAGATTTCTCTTCTAGTTTAGTTATTTATCCTGAACTTTATGCACACAAGTCATCACTATTACTGTCAGAGCAGACATGAGCTTCTGCAGCAATAGTTGGCTTCTTGACAGTGTTCATTTGTTTTCTTTGTTCCAATTACTACCTATACTACATATAATAATAGCTGTCCTGTCTTATTTCTATATTGCCTCATTCTGTATGTTCAGTAATAGCAAATGTGTCCATCTTGCATTTTTTTCTCTCTCCAGAAAACCCATCACTATACCTTGTCCCACACTGAATCAGTATATTGCTTGTTTAATCCTGAATGCTGCAGACAACTGGAAATGATGACGACTCAGCCTTTGACAAGAGCAAACTAAATTGCTGGTTTACTTTTGAAGAAATGTGTGCCCAGCCACTCAACTGTGGTGGCATGTAAGCCCCAGCAGGTGAGTGCTAATGGCTTTCCACTACAGTGCAAATTAAAAGTAAACTGTGAATTGTAACTCTCCTTTACAATCCTTCAGAGTTGAAGTTTTTAAGAGTCTTATTTCATAATTAGGTTTCAAAGATCAGAATACCATTAGCGATGCAGCAGTTATTGTTAGAACTTTGCTTTCAGTGCAAATCAAAGGAGAACAATAATATCAGGGAAGGTGCCTGGCTTACATGAACTTGTGTTTTACAGTTTTTGAAAAACTATGAGCAAGCTAGGAAGGGTATCAAAAGGTCCTTTGCCTTTGCAAATTGACTACAGTGTAGGAAAGACATTAGAAGATGTGTCTTCAGGGTAGGAAGGTTTGAAAGAGTAGGGTTTGTTTATATATATATATATATATATATTTTTTTTTTTTTTTTTTGGTACAGGCTACTTGGAAGAAAAAAGGAGAAACCCCCATCCAATAGACTACTTTAAAAGAGAATCTCAGCAAAACAGACATTTCTAGATAAGGAAGCAATACTTTTGACTGGCTATATCAATTAAACAGACTTCCAGGCTTTTTGGGAAAATCCATTTCTACTGATCTCAGTGAGGAAATATACCAAAGTGTTTATTTGCTGAGTTTTAACCTGATTCCTGAGACGTCAAAATATTTTTTTTAATCAAACCTTTTTTTTTTCAGTAATAGCAATCTTTAGTTTCTTGTAGTTCCATTAAATTTTAATCAGCCAGGCTGAAGTTTTCCACAATAGGTGAAATTTTGTAGGCTGACTGGCATAAAAAAAAAAATCGGCCTTTTCAGAAATGCAGGAAAGACATTAAAAAGTGTTTCATTAATAAAAATAGAAAAAATTAAGAAACAAATTAAGAACCCTGTGTTTTGTTGAAAGGAATAGCCATGTGTAAAGAAGCTACCTTTTGAATTTAGATCACATCAGATCTGGCCAAATTACAGATCTTGTGAAAATATTATTTCAACATACTGCTCAGGGAGTTGATTCACAGCTATGACCTCTGAGGTTTCCATCATTCTTGTGCAGTCTTGATGCCTCTGCAGGTTCTTAAAAACCTCAACACTACCCATGCACCATCCCTACAGGGACAAAGCCAGTCTTTCTCTAAGACAAGCAATGCCAGCAGCCAGATCTGAGATTCTGTTTCTTTTCTGTGTTCACCGGCTTCTCAGTCTGGTGTTAAAACAGTATGAAGCCCTGACTGAAACTATCTAGTCTGCTTTTTCCAAGATGCTCATACTCTTCTCATGTTTCCATTTGTGCTCCATGACTTACCTCCTGGATTTTCAGACCTTCTCCATTTGCAGAAGCTGGCTGCTTAGCTTAAGACAGCAGTTTTCCAGAATACTCAGTCTCCTGTATTTTCAAAGCACAACTTCTGATGAATGGATTTGGTCTTTCAAAACTGGATCAACTCTGCAAATCAGATCCAAGCAGGCAGACAAAAAAAATAAGCAATGGGAAACAGCAAATTAATGGACACTTGGGGATAATTTGATTTTAAGTGAATTAACAGTACACAGGAACTCTGTATTTCAGCCCTGAACCGAGAAGCCATTTTTTTGCTGTCTACTACTCCCTACCTTACTTTCTTCACCATTTGACTTTTGCAATACCTGAGGCCAGCATTCTACTGATAATCATTGTCATTACACATTGGTTTAATACCAGAAATGGGTTAGAAAAAATCATCATCATACAGTTTCTAATTACACTGTAGTTACACACAAGGCAGCTTAAATAATATTTCACATGTATTTCCTAACTTTTAAGTTTTTACAATCTAGTAATAATCTTTCAGCATTTGTGTGTGTAGATGTGCTCATAATACTATGTCTAAGCTTTTCTATACTAGTTAATGTTTCATTCCCAGAGCAGACTAGCACAATCTTCACCGGTTTTGAAGCTTAGCTATAACTCATACATAAAATACCTGTCTGGCATTCATCTGCTATCTGTCAGCCTCCACTTGTTTTCTAACACAGTTCATTTTCTACCAATTGATAGAAATACAGAGGAGACAGGCAGAGAGTATGTACTGAGGGAGGATAGAAAAAGAATAAAAGACTTATTCACAATTATGCCACGCTCCACTTAAGTTAGCAAGTGAGAACCTTGCTCGGAGTCTGATGACAGAATTCTCCTCTATGACAACTTTTACATAAAGACAGTTCCAGAGGCCACAGATTTCCAGCACATAAAGATGTCTGGAGCCTGCCAGATATTGTCTATGCCATATCTAATGATTAATAACAATAGTGTTGTTGCTGTTTTCACCATTAATGAAACTTAGAGTAATATTAGGTACTTTAGAAGCAGAAGTCTTCCTTCAAGAACAGAAAAGTGCTTGTGTGACCCAGCGCCAAGACATAAGAATTTTCTTTGGAAATAAATTGACCTTCCTGGAGCTGGGTAGAAATACTGACTGGTTATTCAAAATTAAGAGTGGTAGAGAAGATTTTACTGTTACCAACTATACTTGCTGGTCGCTGACTACTTTTTTTGCATCTTTCAAAAATTCATTGTAATAAAATATAATTCCAATTTCTTTTCACTCTGCAGCATACTTATTGAGCTGGACACTTATTGTGCTGCAGTGTGAAAATAAGAACACATAAGTTCCCTTTCCCTAGAAAGGTAAGCTAAGCTGAAAAAATCAGCTATGCTATATTCCAGAATTTAAAATTTGATGGCAGTGAAATTTATGCATCCAGATCATCTAGATGTTTTTTAAATGCTACCCTTGTAAATTTAATTTGAAGATTTTACCTTTTTATATACACAGGGGAAAAAAAGGCTTTTGAACCATGCACATTCAGGTCAAATGGCAGGATTCTCTTAACGATACTGTTTGGATTCTCTGTGAATTCCTCACGGATCAAAGCAAGAGCAAATGAACCAGTAGTGCCATCAACAGAGACCAAAAGACTGCAAGATATACCTCTATACTTCCTAATGAGGTTTGAAACATCATTCATGATAACTTTAGATTCTCAAGTATTCACGAGTAAAAAGAACTTAATATGCATTAAATCATTCACCAACTAACAGATAATGAACAGTATAGAAAAATTAATCGATGTACAATCTACCGGGGTAACAAGCATTGTGTCCCAATTCTAACCAGCACAGAAATACTTCTTAAAAATATTGATGAATTAGATCATGTTTGCATGCAACAAATAAGACACATAAAGAAAAACATGTTTAACGTACTTTGAGAGTATCAGTTGGGGGAATTAAGAATCCAGGTTACATATTAGAAGAGCAGTTTTTTGCAGTGGAACTGATTAAATAGCTGTAAAAGCCTTCCCAGATAAAGGACAGGACAAATATCTGTGAGGAATAACTGATCTGTTGTGAAGCAGGAGTATGACCTCCTGAGGATCTTTCAAACCTCATTTTACATTTAAAAAGAAAATACTACAGCATTCAGGACCGCCACACCAAAGTCATCTGATTAACGCTACAAACTCAAAGTTTCCTAGTCATCAAAATTGCATTCATACAATTAATAATTAAGTTCTCTAAAAGCAAATAAGCCTAACTACATTGTTTTAAAAGCTTCCCAGCCTATAAACTCAAAATTTTATCAGCAGTTTTATTACCATTTTCCATCCGTAAATTTATAGCATGTTAAGAAGCTATTTTCTTTAAAGTAAGTGGTAAGGGCTGAGGAATACTTAATAGACCATAAACTTAGAAATCACTGTTCATACAACTAATTTTTTTAAACAAAATTGCTGTAATTTATATAATTGCTATAAAACTCGAACTGTGCCAATTGGAAAGCTGTCTCTAATATCAAGGAATATTTGCTGAGTCTTAAGATCATTTTGTTATGGTTTTAACTCATCAAGCTCCTGGATGCCATTGCTTAATGCAAGCTTTCCATAATTAAAAGGGTACAAATTATCTTCTTTAAAAACCGCTTGCTCAGAACTCAAATAGCAACTGTTTTGCTCAGTTATTGTCTTTATTGGTCTCAAAAAAAGATTAGCATTCCACAGTACAATGCTTTTCCCTTATTTTATTTACAAACAGTCTACAAGGACAAAACACAAGAGGAACAGTCACTCTCTAAATATGCACACTGTACATAAAACTTCTGGCAGGCATTAGTGAAATTGCAGATGGTGATACCTCTGCCTTTGCTAAACAATGACAGTAACACACAGTATTTGTTGGCATGAATTACTTATAACAAAGTGAATTGGGAACCCGCTCTCAGGCTTTTGAAGTCCAGGTATTCACTTTATCTCTTTTCTGTTCTTTTCAGTGTAGTGTCCCCCCACTCTGAAGATTCAGCCGGTTGCTAAAATGCAGGTTACAGAACATTGATTTCCAGCACCCCGGGCCTCCGGAGCATGTAGCCCCAACTCCCAGCATGAGCTATGGAAACCTGTCAGGAATCCTGACACTGGTTCAGATTCACCAGCCTGGGCTACGCTCACTACTCCTGAAGGCTGTGCAAAGCGATACTGCGTACTTCTCCAGCTGAAGTACTGAGCGCACATGCACACACACGTGCCTTTTTTCCTCCTTTCTTTCACAGGTGTCAGCTACTTCATTAAATGGGTTTAACCAAGTCTTTAGGCTGAACGCCCTACTCAGACCTCTGATTCTTTTGCTGTGTTTATATCACAAGCAGAGAAATTCTTAACCAACTGTTTATCTTGCTTACTGGGAAAAAAATAAAAATTAAAAAAAAAGCAGGGCTGGATTGAGACAGAAGTTTTTGAATTCTTGCATATATAAATGCAGAGCTATCCAGTTGTACAGAGGTAGAAATTTTGCTTGCCATAAATTGTTGCACTAATTCAAAACACTATCTCACTAATGATATACACGTCATAAATGCTTTCCAAAACTAACAGGAGAAAAAATATGGACATGCAATATTTATATCAAAATATCACCTTACCAAAACAGTCTATCAAAAAATACTATAACATGGAAGCATTGGTGCAAACAACATATCTTATATAATGGATCTTTTTATCACTGGTGATCAAGAATTTGGCTAGTACTCCAGAACACGATCATAAGGCATCGCATTGCCTGCTATTTCTGATGTCAACATGTCACCTGCTGTTGCAAAAGAAAGTGAGGAAAAAAACCACATTTTTCGTCATTTCAAATTGCACACATGTTGTCAGAAATAGCAAACTGCCCAGTCTATTTGCAGATTGGCAGGGACCCAGGGCTTGCCATTTTCCAAAGCATAATTGATTCCTTTGGCAGACCTCTCTAGCTACGCCGCTATGCTGTCAGTGCAGTGAGGACACAGAACCCTCCCTTCTTTATTACTCTTTACAGATAAACCCACCAAAATTAAAGGTTCATAAATAAATGACCAAATAAGCTTCAAAGTAGGCTGTTGTAGGAGGAACAGCAATCAAAATAAAGAAATCCTATACAATGTAATCTGAACACATGATGTATAAGGACAGTATAAGTTTTACCATCCTCCTTATCCTGGTGGTCAGCACAACTACTACCCCCGAGATACTCTGCAAAACTCAGAGCAGCTTGACACTTCTACAAACTATAGCAGTTTGCTATCCTAGAGAACTCTGTGGAACATATGCCTTCATGTATTATATTTTACTCTTCAGTTAAGGAGAGGAAAAAAAAGGGTACTGTTAGAGAAGGTTCATCTAGCACACAATACAAAAATAGGTGCTCTAACATGAGGATTTAAAAAAAGTCTAAAACTAAATGAGACTTAGTTGCTCCCCAAAATTGTTTTAAATAGGTATCTTGTTAGCAGTGTCCTCCGTAGAGGTACTTGCAGACAGAAGGGAAAGGTTAATTTTGCCACAGAGATCCTCCCGTTTCAAAATGTGTATCTGGTTATAGAGTCCTGCAGTAATTGAATAAAATTATCAGAAGCCAGACTATTAATCCCTTTTTCTCACTGCTGAAAGATCCTGCTCAGGTTAGCTGAGTGTGTGATCTCATCAGCCATGTCATCATAAACTTCTGAAGTAAAAAGCACGTCAAATTCACATCAGTCTAAATTGTGATGTATGTAAAAACAACAGGTTTTGTTGGCCTGTTTTTTGAGTCTTTAGCATTTACATTTCCCATTTTTCAATGTAGCGATTACCAGAAACTTTGAGAAAATCATACGATTCTTATATGCTGAGGCTGGGCTTTTAAGAGCAACCAGAATGTCCTGAGACGTGGAATAAAGTGCTGAAAACTGGCAGGCAGTAAGCAGTCCTGGCGGAGCTTAGTGCCGTGGTTCTAGATCCCACCTGATACGTCTGGAGATTCTGATTACAGCTTCATTCAGACATTCAGAGATCCACTTCACTATTCCATTTTGAACTTACTAATCAATTTTTCTTACATAAATTTTGAATGCAATCAGTTCCTCATAATTTTGTCCTTTCACTAGAAAGGAAATAAATATTTTCATTAAATCAATATTTCATCTGATCATCATATTCAACTGTATAAATCACAAAAAACCCTCATAATACTTCATCCTAGCAAAAAAAAAAAAAAAATCTATTCACAATGTAATGTCATTAAATCACTTCCCCATGAATTGTAGCATTTCCAATAAAACTATGTGTACAAATATTTATTAAAAATAATTATCAGTGATCGAACCCTCAAGCTATTTCACCAATCTCAGTTAACGCAAGATGGATTAGAACAACTGCTACATGAAATAGAGCATAGTTAGTTAAATGCTCTTAATGCAGATATTCACACCAGAAAAATTAATGAGAAGTCTGATAAAATATTTTGAACCTGCAGGAACACCTGTTTTTTATTTTTGGCAACAAAAATACATATACGATCCCAGGCTGTATTTTCTTTGGCGTAAGCCATCATAAACAGAATTAGAAAATATTGTAAGAAAACCTAGTGTGGTCTCATAAAGGGAAATACATTGGTTTATAGTCTAAGCAGTAAAAAGAAAAAACCCTAACCCTATAGATGGTTTGGATCACTCAGTTTAAATCATGCTGAACAATGCCTGCAGACCAGAGCATGCCTGGGCTGCTTTGGGAGTATTGGGCCAAAACTCAGTGTAGTTCTGGCTGACACTGCTCTCGTATTTCTCTTTTCTTAACACTGTGGTTAAAAGCAAAACACTTTTAGAATATGAAGTATCACACAGGACAGCAGTTCACCCACATCCTTGGGTTGAGTTGTATAGAATGTTGTTGCCAAGTCCAAGATAAAACGAACAGACACATGAATGACACTCATGATTACCCATTCAAAACTCTCTTGTGTCAGATTTCACTTTATTTGTTCCTGATAAAGGACACAATCTTAATGCTTTATGCGGATCATTGTGCACCAATATTTGTGCAATTAATTCTACCAAGACAAGCCAGCAGTTCACATCTATAAATATTTACTTCTCACCCCATTGACTTTCTATATATTCTTTTGGTGTTACCATGAGGGAAGTTTTGACACTCCTTTTCATTGCCTTTGCCTGAGCAGCTTTACTCATCATGCTGTACCAAGGTTGAAAGAGCATCACAATGTAACTCGGAGAAGGCTTCTAAGGATAATAAATGCCTTTTCATTGACTTGAATAGCCTAAGCCCTAAGTGTATAACAAGCGCATTCCTCTCTCTCAACTAGTGCCCTTAACAGCTGATCATTCCTGGAATAAAAAAAGCCTACAGAAGAAATTTTTCATAAGTGGTTTGGACCATATTTTAAAGGCAGTGGGATCATCCACCACCTTGAAAATATTCCTTAGTCCTGGACAAGACAAACTGAAATCTAATCGCTCCTAAACTGTTCGTGTAACGTCGAAGATTGCATACTGCAAATTCAGGTTAGTTGTTAGCATGTATTATAAGGAGAAAATATTGTCAGCAAGCTATCCTTCGCTCAAAACACAAAGATTAACTGTTCTATTCTGCTGTTTAGGAAAAATTACTTCAATTGCCAGTGAAACAGATTAAAAAAAATGAAACTACTACATGTAATGAAAGTCCTTCTATACACATACTGGTGTGTTGGGCATGTCCCTTCCTTGAGCAATAGGAATTAATCTTAGTAAATTCTGTACTAACAGGCTTTTGAATGTTAAGAAGGGATGAAAAAGACAGTAATTTCTGCTTGAACTATTGCATAACTAACTGTTACTGCACAGTGTCCAGGGAATGTCTTTACCAAAGATGAAGTATAGACATAAAAGTCAGATAGTGAAAAAGAATGTTTCTTTTTGTCTGATTATCCATAGTCTCATTAATCTTATATTCATCTCTTCTTCCAGAGGTAATGTTAAAAATATGAAACCAGCACTGGGTGTGAAAATCCTACTGAAGAACACTGCAAAGGAGAAAAACATACTAACAGAGAAATACAAGAAAAGAAATATGAAAACAGCCTTTGGAAGAAATACCCCTGTAATGGTTGTATAAATGTAGGGCAACATTTTTGGACATGATGAATTCTGCCATCTTTTCCCACTAATGCACTTATTGTAGTTAAAAGATACAAATCTTGTTCTAAGTGCACTGATTCTTTTAGAGAGAAGTAGCAAGCCATACCAATAACAAAATCTGCTTAATAGAAAGGTCTAAGCTGAAGTTTGAGTATTTATTCCATGAAAAAAAAGCATCTTTTGAAATTGTTTCCTGTTTTTAACTGGCAGTTTTTTCTTTTCAGTGTTGAACTCCTTTTATTTTGTCTTTTTAAAGGGCTCCAAATGGTCGCTGTTCTATTATGACTCACAAGGGAAAAGTGCATGTTTGAATTATGAAGCATAGTGATTCTCTGGAGAACTGTGTGTGTATTACAGGAGGGTTTTTTTTCACTGATTGATTGAAAACTATTGTTTCTGAGCTGCTGATTACAGAAGATGTCAATTTACAGACCCGCTAAAAGGTTTGCCACAAAATTATACATTGCATTTAAAATAAGCCCACACTAAGTACTTTTATAAATTAGCATCAATATAATATTACAGACTGGTTATATTGAGACTGAAAATTCTATTTGTGAAGATTTAAAGAAAAAAGTCTAATGACTGTGTCAAGCTAGAAGGAAACAATTCCATTTCTTCATCAAATGAGGAACTGAATTATTCCCTTGTTCCTACATTCTGATCTTGACCTGTAACACTGAAGTCCTTTGTACTGAGAAGTAGAGTTTTAATACAGAAAACAAAAACATCTACCGTGTATGCATTTCTTCTCTCAGAGTACAACCAAGACTGCAGCTTACGTTACACATGAATATTCTTGTAGCCTTACTCGGATCCTTATAATTCTCTATTACCTGGAAAAAGAAAAATCTGCATATACATATAAATAATTGCCTTATTTTGTGAGGTAAATATAGTAGGTAAAATTAGCTAATATCTTTTGTATCTTCAAATATAGTTTTCAACTTAGAGTTTAGCCAGAAATACAAATAAACCACTGTAGAAAAAACCTTTTAACTTTATGAAAAGCATAGAAAAATGTACTGACACTATGTCTTCCCATGTGGTCAGTTTATAAAAAAATCTTTTAGTCTCTCTGGTTTTCAGTATCTTTTTAGTTTAAATGATCTCATCCTTACTAGCAAATGGATGTGTTTTGGGGCTGATGCTTTTAGCAACAAATACCGTGCACACAGTATTCTCCTTGTCATACATGCGGGAGGTTGGCAGCAGGTAAAAACTCAAGACTAAAATGCCTTGTGACCACTTTTCACATTTTGTTAAAACATTGTGATACAGCACTGTTAGAAAAGAGAACAGTGACATAACTCTCTCGGTGCTTTAGCTCATGGAGTTTAAATGATGCTCTTGTTCAGCTTAGATAATGCAAACTGGAAGAGGTCAATTGGACAAAACGAGAAAAAAATTGTAGGCCTGACAGAGAATAGGAGATGACCTTCCCTGATTTCAAGAAAAGAACAGAATGTTCAAACCATCCTTTCACTTACATATTTACCAGTTTAATTTAATAAAAAGAGGACAAAAGTATGGTGAATGAATAACTCAGGCAACTGGCGATAGGTTAAACCTGCAGTTCATCTGCAGGAGTCACTTTTTAATAAAGAAGGTAGCGTAGTTTCTCGTAGACTTTAGAGAAAACAGAATATGTGAAGAGGTGTGCAAGCATAGCGAAAATTCTTCATTGGAAATGCAAGCAAAACTTAAAGAACTCAGTTTAAGTTACACTGTACATGAGAAAAGAAATAGAAAAGCATGTGAAATGCCAAGTTTGCTAAGAAATGTTTGTATTAAAGCTATCAAATGAGAGATGGCATTTTATTACTAATTAACTTCTCTGACTAAAGCTGGTATGTCAGAGAGCAAAGGAAAGGACTATTGGAAATATCTTATAATGAAAATCCAGAGTTTAGCCATCTTTGGTGCATAGTGTGTGTAGCTGGCAATGCTACTTCCAGGGCTCACTAGAGTATCTCTACACCATGCTCACAATTTCATCTTCTGAGGCTCTCTCACATGGAGGTGGCTCAAAAGTTTGTACACACTTGATGTTGATGTGTTACTGTCACTTATACTGAAAGATGAAAATGAGACCAAGCTAATTATAGGTATATTTCTTTAATCACAACAATATGCAAATCTCTATCAGAAAAAAGAATAAAAGCATAGGAGTAAGTGGAAAATGGATTAAATTACTACATGGATTTGCCAAGCATGGATTTGCCAATCTCCTACTAGTAGAATAAAGTAATTATTTTTTTTTAAATAAGATAACCAGATTTTCATGATGGAAATGGAGTCAATCCAATCTCTGTGTAATACAAAGAGAGATCTGATATTACGTCTCCTGGTAAATAATAAGGTACTGTGCGGAAGATAAATGGCATAAGAACCGTAAGAGAAGTGAGGATGTGTAGAGAAAAGGGAGGAATAAACAGCAGTTTGTACAGAAAGGAGAACTAAGCAGCTGAAGGCTGCTAGTAGAATTTAGTATTAAACAGAATGCACTGTGTAATAATATATAATATTAATAGTAGAGAGAGTCCATACCAATAGAATGTAGTGTTACAGGCAAATATTTTGCAAGTCTATCATGGAGGGATCTAAGACAGGTATTGAATCACAGGGGAACCCATCAAAATTAGTAACATTTTGAATAATTCCATCAGATTATCCTGGTTTTTTGTTGCACATTACAGCACTTTTCTGTAAATTTGTAGCCAGATGTGGCAGAACATAAAAAAAATAAAAAAATAAGAAGAAACCAGAAAAAGAATCCCATCTTTGATTTTTTTTCTTTGAAAATACAAGTATCTGCAGCTAATCTAATGTAATCAAGTCCTGCTAGTTTTTGGTCATTATAAATCATTAGAATATTATTATTGAATTATTCATTGAATATCAATTTTGTTTAAAAAAATTATGTTCTTAATTAGACTACTAGAGTTGATGGTACTTTTTATTTTGAATACTGACCTGAAAGCTTTCTAAGACATTTGAATATGTAACAAATATAAGTAAGTATCATAAATTACATAAGTACTTATTTCATAACTATAAACCAGGGAAGCGCACAATCATGTGGCAGTGCACAGAAGTACACTCAGGAAAGTCCAGGAGTTCACCATTACTTGATCTTGAATAACATTTCACAACACAAATTATAACTTCTATTAGATCTATAGAACTAATCCTATGGTCATCTTAAATAGGGGCTGCATCGTGTAAACAAAGCACACTGTCCTGGTTTCAGCTGGGATAGAGTTAACTGTCTTCCTAGTAGCTGGTACGGTGCTATGTTTTGAGTTCAGT
>JANHGO010000045.1:8388639-8425133 GCA_024606505.1 Aquila spilogaster
CCCATCCCACTGGGTGGGGGGGGAGTGAGTGAGCGGCTGCGTGGTGCTTAGCTGCTGGCTGGGGTTAAACCACGACACACACTCATGCAGTGTTGTAGAATTTGGATAAATTAATTTAAAATTCCATACGTTCTTCACTTTTCATAACTGATTGGACACTGCAAAACTAAGGCAGGCAACAACTAAACCTGGTTTATCGTGCAGTCAGTAGCACATGGCATCACTAAGAAGTGTTCACCTATCATATGTTCTTCACTGTACAGTCTATATTGCTTGGCTTTACATATATATGTGTAAATTTTCCAATTTTGGGGATTATTTTATGATGGTAAACAAACTTATTCTAGAGTTGGAGGTTGACCACTATCCAAACACAACGACGTGTAGGAAATAATCCCTTTATTTGCTACAGTAATTTGAGGGCTGATTCAAAAAATCAAAGACATCATTGTAAATAGCACAGCAGACGTGTCTGTCTTTCGTGTACCTAGTAAGCATTTTGTTTAGTTTAGGTTATCTTGATTACTATACTGGTACGGCTGCTTGTTTTCAAATTACAGAACACCATAGCTGGAAATTAATGAATTTCAAAACATTTATGGTTTCCTAAGCTTAGGCAGAGCTTTTGAATTTTACATCCAACTGTTTTCAAGGATTATTCTTTATTACATTTTCTGCATAACAAATTTAGCTAACATCCTTGCACTTCTCTGCTTTCTCTTGATCACATTGTAAAATAACCGCAGTAGTTTAAATACAACTGTGGGAATAAATACATAAGATTTCCAGCCACCATCTGAGATAAATATTTGCATAATGTTTAGTTAAATCCCTACCGAACAGACTAAGACCTCTTATCACTGTCCAGATGGAATCCTGACTTTATCAAAGCATACACACCTTTGCTGGTATTAATTTATGTATTTAGAAAATCTAAGGCCAGTTTCTATTCACTGATGTTTTTTTCTAGAAGTGAAAGGGCACCGAAATGTATATATATTAAGAACAGAGTTGTGCATCTGTGCATCGTTTACAACAGATCCTTAGAAATCATCAGACACAGTTTCATCTACAGGCTAGAGGCAATGCTTAAAACCTAGGTGTACTTCATGTTACCATCTACCACTGTTCAGGTGCAAAATAATTTACTATAAGTGGGATATTCTAGATTTTAAATCTCTCTGTATGAAAATACTGTATTTTTTAAGAAAAACAGACTGTTTCTCCAATGTCGAAAGAAGCGGATCTTTATAAAGCTGATAAAAGACAATTGGTTTCTTCTGAAAACTTACTTTGCTAAACATCTGATTATCTACCTAGATATGTTATAGTCCCTCAACACTCACTAGCTATCCAGCAGCAAAATACAAGGGCATTTAACTCAAATGCTTATAAAGTCCCGAAAAAGAATGAGCAAAAGAGGATGTGACTAAATGCCAAATCCATTGTTTGTCCAACCTGCTGCCAGCTTCTAGAGATAGCCTGTTTCATTAACTGTGATAACTGACAACTAACAATATTGTGTGTGTGCTGGGAAATATCCTAACTATTCCTTTTATTGCAGCAGCGTATTCCACTAGGATGGAAAAAGTATCCTTAATGTTAAAGGAACTGAGGACAATTTTTTTTTATCTTGCTCTTATAATGGCTTTCCTTAGTTAAATTCTGCTGGTGGCAGTGTGTCTATTGATTCCCTGCTATAACCAACAGTATCTACTTTAACAAAAAGTCCATCAGAAAACTAGGCTACTATGAGAGTACTTAGTACTTTCCATTAATAGTACTCAGAGTACTACCAATAAAAAGAAAAAGTGCAAGCATAGTGAATATTTCAGTATGTATTTATTGCAACTGATGTTTTAAGAATAACGATTGTCTTTTTAGATTGAACGTATGTGGGGAGGGCAGAGAGATACGAAGGTGACTAAATTTTCATCTAATTAAAAGCCTTCTTAAATATTGCATAGAAAGAGGCAGAGTGATGGCTGGATTGGTCTTGACCCTATTTTTTTTCCTGCAAATATTTGGGTACTTGACTCTGCAAGACTTAATGTTCTTAAGACTGGTACACAATTACACATGGATAGACTGCAAGGAGTGGTGGGTAATAACAGTGTGAATAAGAATGGCAGGAATTGTTTCTTTTATTATGATCGCGTATCACAGTGCCAATGACAACATTACTACACAGGATGGAAAGAGAGATAAGAACACAGCCAAAGGCTACAAAAATATGGGTGAAATAAGATTCCTACTGTAGGGCAGAATTCAAAGCTAATGAAACAAAAAGCTCTGTCCCCCATCATTTTTGTCAGCAGATACTTAAGAGTGTGGCAGAATTTACAAAAGTACATTGTTGTACATTATTATTTATTCAAAAGTTTGTAAAAAACTATTTTTGATACAAAACTTTATTTTGAAATAAGTGAAAGGATGTAATAATTCTTCTTAAAGCTCTATCTTTCAAAATTATACCTTACACTACAGTTAAATGTAATATTCTACCATAATGATTTAGCAGCATGTCACATCTATTTATCACTGGTATAAAATCAATCACACAAAATGCAGAGCAGTAAGGACTGAGGCCCAGGATTCTTTTATAAACAGAGCAGCATGACTGACAACAACAGATAATGAGCCCTTCCAGTAGTTTGCATCCTATTTACTACCTAGGCAAAACACTGAAACAACAAGTTGTCAGTTCAGTTTCACCCAGAGGCCATTTGGATATGTTTTGACATTGGACTTAACTAAGTATTAAAAAATACTGCAGATGACCCGAATGAAAATAAAGTCTACTCCCTTTTTGAGTTCAGTGCTGCAATTAGTTCTGATATTGTTTCATGCTACATGGGTCCAGGTGAAAAAATGTCTAAAATTATATCATTCCTTCATTTTATAAAAGTTATAGATAGAATATATGCAATGCAGAAATGCATATCTATACATATAAATATATATATATGTAAACATATGTAAGTTACAGAAATTAAGGGTGCACAATCAAACAGATGTTTTTGGAGTCTCATCTCAGCTTACTGGTTGCAGGTACAGTTTAACCTGTTGCAGTTCCCCAGAGGTACATTCTCCAGACAGTCTCATCCACGTGAAATTATATACCCTTCCGGCTGCTCTCTAAACTAAATGAATATGTCAAATGATAAATCTGAAGAGCCCTCACTCATTTTTAAAAGCTCTGACTGCTTCATGGGTCCAGTTTAGAGAGGAATCTGTCAAGAACTGAGCTGATCCCCCTGGCATGGTGACCTTCCCTGTCCGAGGAGCTCACACTAGAAGAGCAGCCTGGTGCCTTTGACGAGTTAACGCACTATCAGCACTGGTTTAATGTAGGATGAGAGAAATGGTTCCTGCTCCCAGCTCCAGCAGCCCCGGCTGTAGCCTGCAGTGGGTGTTCAGCTTTCCCAGCTTCCACTGCAAGGCAGCAACTGCCGGGGACAGCAGAAACCGCTGCGACAACCACTGCAGCGTCCTGAGCAAAACCCAGTGCCGGCTGGCTGTCAGTGTCCTCACTAGGCACACAGCCTGGAGGTTGTGAAATGAGCTAACACAAACACTAGATGCAATTTAACTGAGGCATATGTGTTTTCCATGAGTAGGGGAGACTTGAATTCTCCTCAGAAGAAAAGTCTTCACGTATATCCCCCTGTCCTCATAGACTCCTGATGCTCCTGCAATAACTAGTGCCAAGGTCAGAGGTCTTTCCAATTAATGTGCATAGTGCAGCACAGGATACTTTCGCTTGCCTTTAACAAGTGACATTCCTGATCAAGCATAGCTGGAAGCAGTACTTATTCACTTCCAGGCCATGATGAAATGATGTACAATCTTTTTTTTTTTTTTCATTTACTGAAGTCAATAGGAGATTTTTCCAGTAACTTAAAAGCAGGTCCAAAACATATATAAGGTTGAAGAAAACGGATTGAAACTAGATACAATTTGAGGCTTTTCCTACATGAAATGCCTTTTTCCCAAAAGCAAGTTTGGGGTTTGGAAGTTGTAATGGATAAGAGGAGAAAACAAGAGAACTGAAAGTTTTGTTTCCTCAAAAACTGTGAAATCTGTTGAATGAAGTTACCTTTTTATGAACAAATTAAGAGGGGGTCTGGTTACCTTGAGTAACAGGAAAATCTCTCCAATAAAATACAGGTGCAGGTCATACTGGGCAGCACAGTGTACATTTACTCCCATGGATCCACACGCTCAGCTTGGGGCCAGACACAGCTGTTAGCCTGCGCTGCCTTGCACATGCCTGGATTTTTCTGTAGAGTGGTTTCTGGAATTATGATTTGTACAGAGATGTATTAGCTTGCATACAGGACCAGACAAATATGATGACGTTTTGTGTAAGAAGAGAGTTTGCTCAAGGAGCTGTACAGATGTATTGCCACACTGCTTCCCACACTGCTATTAAGCCCTTCCTTAAGTAACCTGGCTCTGTTCCCTAAACTATTTTTGTTTTACCTATGATTTATTTGTAAAAACAATGTGTGAAACCTTTCTACTAGAGACACTAACTGTTCCCTGTGTAATCTCATTTCATATGACTAGAATCAATCATTTCTGTGCCCATATCACGTATCATTTTCTTCCCTAACCCCCTCTCCCCACCCCTCCTGCCTGGAACTTAAACCCTGAGCTCTTTTCAAACAGATGCAACATTTTCATTTGGTGCTGTGAGCAACCTCAGAGCTACTGCCACCGTTTGAAAATTGCGATATTACATATTGCCTGTTTTCATATTTGACATTAAAATGTATTTCTGGACACTCAACAACTTATTGTTTAAATTAATCATGGACGGACACCAACATCCTTTTTTTCCCTTTGTTTGACTGAGCTGAACTTCCTTTGATTCATGTGTTAATGGAAACAAACGATATAATCCACAATGAATAATTTTGCTCTGCTCGAGATGTGAAAGCAGTAATAAAATAGTAAACACAAGTTAGCAGACTTCCTTGTAAATGCTACAACTGCTTTCTTTGTCATGACAACAGATATTTATCTGCTGCCTACTTTTCATTTATATGCAACATAATGAAGTGAGTGAAAGTGTCTTTCCTTTCTAAAACAAAAATTTCCAGGATTAACAACTCATACCAAGTTATGAATGATGATTTTCCCTATGTGTATCAGCATTGCCTATCAGCAGGTTAAATGAACTTCATTTAAAATTCTTCTCTACCTGTCACTTACACTTGCATGATGCAGATTTAGCAGTAGTAGGGTTTTCAGAGTCAAGTTTATCCAAGTATGATTCAGACCTTATCTATACCCAGTTTTATACCTAGAGTTACGTAGAAAAGGACTTACCCAGGGTACAAATATATACAAGACTTTTTATATTATGCTATAAACAATATTAAAAACAAAGCTCAGAAAAGAGTCACAGCTTGTTACGTTAATACAACTTTCTTACGGCTTCATGATGAGAATAGGAAGGAAACATTGGTTGCAACCAACATGATCTTACTCATAGTTCCCAACCCCACAAGGCCCATGCTGCAGAACTCTTCAAAAAATATTTAAAATCAGCGAGATGATGAACCTTACGTCTTATGGTAACCTAACTATGGCTGAGAGACACCTTAACCCTCTTAACACCATGCCAGCCTTTGTTCAAAGGGGCATCTAGATATCCAAACTTCAAAGTCATTTAAGACCATTTAAGACCATGCTGCACCCCTGGAATTCAAAACACATGTTTAAAGGATTCAAACAAGTCCCTGTGCGTCAGCTGCTTCCATCCCTGGTCTTTGCTTAAACTACAATAAGGACTGCAGACAAATAGGAATAGCCAAGTGGGGAAAACAACTTCTTGAATCACCACAGTTACATTTATCACAGTTCATTGATTTGCGCTCAAAGATCTGCTGCTTAAAAAAAAAAGACTGCCAAGAGACCTTAGGCATCTTTCGAAACTCAGTCCCTTTAAGCAGAGAGGCTGGCCCAGTAACTTCCTTTCCAAAGATGGCACTCTTCAACTATTGACTTCCCGTCTTTCCAAGCTCCCCAAGCAGGTCTTAAGCACTGCTGCCAGAAATAATCACTAAAGTTGTCACCTCACGAAAGAAACAAATAATAATTTTAGCCATATGTGTTGCCGTCTAATTCACTGCCTAAAGAGAATTTAAATTCAAAGTGTACATGACCATGGACAGGGGAAAAATGCTACATAATGTTTGGCCAAAGAATTCCTCTTCCTCCCTCCCTCTCTCATTTTTTATTTTTCAATGTCAAACAATTCTTCATATTTAAATGAACCAGATTATTACCTCAATTATTAGGTTCCAAATCAAACAATTACACTCAAGTTGTAATTATAAACTAATGAGTCTTTAAAACAAGAGTTTGGCAAAGAAGCATTTAAGTGTTAGAAAAATGTTCTTGAATACTAAGATATGCTCTACTTATTACATGCAAAATGCTTCATAAATCTGTTTATTATTCACAGTAAAGTAGATAGCAAGAAAACCAAATGGTTTGTTTTTGAGTATGTATAAAGGAAGGAAAACAGGCTGCTGAGGGAAGGGCAATAAGAGAAAAGTAATCTATGCCAACTAACAAAAACTGATTTATATTCCCAGCCTGAGAAAATGATCAGAAAGAAACCAAAATAAGATTGTTTGACCTATGTACCAGTCATAGCATATGCTTTAAAGAGGAAAAAAAATGAATACAATGTATCCCTTATTACCTTCCATTGCTCTGATATGTCCAGAGAGATGTATGAGATAAATTCTGAGGCTAAATTTTTCACAAACAGTTTGACAAATTAAACAATCACAGAGATATAAGATTTCCAAGATCTTAGGTAGAATTCTTCATAAGTGATAAATTGTTTTCATTAGGGTTTCAAAAACAGTTTTATGTACAAAAATACATGCATAAGAAGAGGAAAAGAAAACATAAATGTTATACAGTGGTTTTCCCCCCTGCCTACGAAGTGAAGTAATAAACCTTTCCCAAGTTTTCTAAAAATTCTGTTGAGCAGTTGAGAGAATTTGACTGCAGATCAGGAGGTCTCCGGTTCAAATCCAGGTGCCCCCTAGTTTTTCCTGGGTTATATTTCACTCTCTTTTTGTTATCTTCCTTTTCATTACCACTACTATTATTATTATTATTATTATATTTTTTATTTCAATTATTAAACTGTTCTTATCAGAATTTTAATTTTCCTTATTCAGAGTTTTAACTTTCCATTTAAGAAGATGTCACTAGGATATATTAGCCAAAAATTACTATACATCAAAAATATTAATGTGTCTGAGACGGTGTCAAGGAAAATAACTTTTCATATAACACAAGATGATAAGCAAAGAATATTTCATTGTCTCTTTTGATGTAGTTTGTACAAAACAGTTGCACTGGCCAAGCAACTGATTTGAATTCAAGAGAGAGAACAATACTGATACACCCACAGTAAATCAACAAGTTGAATATTTTAGTACCCCGGTAGCATAACGTGAATAATTGATCGATTTGTGTTTGTTCTCCTAGCTAACCTAAAAAACATAACCCCTCCAAACATTGGGAGGTAGATAGAAAGTGAAACACATTTCTGTAATTCACAAATGTGAGGTGGGGTTTTTTTAATATTCATACAAGACTGTATTTAATGTAGTTCATTTTAATTTTACTTTTGATTGTACTTAATTATATTCCAACACAAAGTATCATTCTGACATGAAAATTCAAAGTATTTTATTCTGAGCGTGTCCTAATGAAGTGTTTTGATTTAAATCCCCCCTCCACCCTTTGGGGTTTTTTAGATAAAGCAATGTGCTACTATTTAAGTTAATTATATTTGTCTTGGCAAAAATACTTTTCTTTGAAATTTGTATTGAGTTATATACCTGAGACCTCTGTAGACTTATTTGAATATTCGAATCCCAAACACTAGAAACTTTTGTGTCACTTGATACACAATAGAAATTGTATGAAGCAATGATAACCTAGCAAATGTTTTATGTTTTAATTTCAGCCACTTTATGAATTTTTAGCTTCATGTAAACCATTGGATTAATTTAAAACTACCCATTTTACCTAACATTAACCCTTACCTCATTGTTCTCTAATGGACAGCAAAACTGTCCCCTGGGACTGTTCATGGAAAGATATAGATAAAATTAACAAAGAATATTTTCAAATAAAAATCCTTACTACTGAACGCAGCTTGGAGGACAATAAACTTTTGGAAAAATGTATTATTATTTAATACTGAATACAGTCAACGCCTCAGAAAGACTTGACAAACCAAAAGGCGATCAGCACGCCCAAATAGCATGGGAAGGAAGATTGTAGGAAGTGAGAGGGCAACATTCACATGCTGTGCAAGTGAGGGAAATAGAAAAAGCAATACGTTCTGGCCACTGAAACAGGAAAAACCCACAACAAAGCAAATTAAAAAAAGAGAGTTTTCTCCAAGAGGAGTAAAAAGAAAACTTTAGAAAGGTCAGTGTATCATTAAGTCCTTTTTCGAGCACATCAGATCTTGCATGCTGAATACTGTGTGTGGTCCTGTTCCAAGATGCTAAAAGTTTACACAAGCTCTAAAGCCCCCATCTTCTCCCCCATCTTCCACCCAAAGCACTACTGGAGATCTTACATACTAAAAAAGTCATAACAGTAACAGACACTAAAACTACTTTTCTACATTTCTGTCTTCATTTGTTTCATTTTTTGCTTTGTAATTTTCCTTTAAAATGAAACATTTTGTTATCTGAATTAATGTCTTCAGGTAACGGATGTTACCAGAAATTTGGAGAGATCTCAGTCCTAATAGAATTGCTTTTCAGCAAACATCTTTATAATCTATTTTGCATGCAGACTTAATAAATTCTATGGTTTAGACCTTACCAAGTTTATTAATGACTTTGTAATTATACAGATTATGGGTGCAATATTCAAATATGTAAGAGGAAACATTACTTCTAGAGTTGCAGTCAAATACAAGTCTCCAGTACAAAATGTGGTTATCCTGTATCATCCCAGCATTCAGCTCTTATCGTGTAAGTGCTCTAATCTGTGATCTGATCCTATGAGACTCATATCGATAGATATGCTCTTTGGCTGTTTAATGATGCTTGCATAATTGGAGGCACAGAGAATCTTAATGAAGAAGAAAGAATGATTGCCTTCAATACACTATTTGCCTTCTCACTCCTTCTGGGGCATGAGGTGGTCAGTTCTGCTTGTTTTTAGGAAGAATCTACACAAGCATTACATGATTAAGAACAGAGTTGCTATTCTTTTTGATCAGCTAGTTCCCAGCAGATGAACCAAGTCCGGTTTTGGTTTCACAGACTATCACTCTGAGGATAAGGTATTTGTTGTGCCCTAACTATATTCATTTCTATATTTTGAAATCGCTTTATTTCACATTTATTCTTGACTCTCAATCTCAGACCATTTAGTATGATACCTTTGTAAAGCTTCTTATAGTTGTTAAATCGGGAGCATTAGAACTATGAAAAACCTAATTTGTCAGTCTACATCAACTTTTAAACACTCTCCAGGCTGGTTCAATGAGAGGGCTGAAAATCACCTGTTTCACCCCTGTCATTTTCCTCTGGCAAATCCTAATCAGAAAAGGCCATCACTGAGGTCTAGAGAGAATATCACAGCAACAGGGTGACTCAAGGAGATACCTGCACTGAAGACATCTTCCACATACTAAATCAGCCCTAATTCATTTTTTCATCAATCTAAGATGATGAATATTCTCTTAAGAATTTGAATGTGGCTGTCAAGTAAATAATGATAAAAGGGCAGGTATATTTAGAATATCACAAATATATAGCTTCAGAGCTAAGGCATTATATTGTGTTTGCATTCTACAGAGTATCACATAATCAGTAGCGTTCTCCTGCACATCTCAGGCAAATACCGCCCCCAAAAATTTAAAATAATGTCAAGGTTCCCTATAATTCTACAAGTAACTTCTTATAATTCAGTTTTCTAAAGTTACTAACCTTAACACTAGTAGCTTATAACATACATAACAGGTATTCATAGCACAAAATCCCTTTATATCAAATATACCTAAAATGAGAAGTATTGGAGGGATCACTTCTATTTGGTGCTTTCAGGCAGGTAGAGTACAAAACACTTGTGAAAGGGGCATATACTCTGATACATGCAACAGCTGCTTATCTGGAATGCAAATGCTGAGTAATAATGCTACAAGGTGGGAATGGGGAACACAACTTCAAAAAGAAGATCCATTCTCAAGAAAAGTACAGAAAGTACAATTTCTTGTATAAGGTGGATTTTCTGTTCTCTTTATATTTGAGATAACTTCTGTAATAGAATGATGTTTCTGTGCATGTCATATAAGGCCCCAGAGTTACTGCTCAAGTGAAGTGATCTCCTCAGAGATATTCGAACGTTCTTTACTTCTCCAGTCAATTGCAGTTCTGATGTTCCACACTGTTACCCCACTTGGATTTCATTAACACCTAATTTACAAGCATAAACCATGTAAATGATTGGAGCAGATGCAGAAAAATAATTATAATTTGGGCTGAAGTCTTCATTTCCCAACTTAATTCAGTAACAATAAAATCCTCTCTCTAAAGAGCAGACAGGAAGACTTTATGCACAAACCCAACTGAATAAATATTCTCAGCCCTGGGCATTTAATTTCTGGAAACAGCCCATGAATGGAGGAGTAATGTCCCAAATTATGAACCAAGCAATGCGGGACATTGTTTTCCACATAAGGATTACAGCGATAAAATAATTATGAAATAGGAAATTCTTAATATCTCCAATTAAGAATTTCCCAAGTCTTTTAGCTTTAAAGTACACAATACTTGGCTTCAAGGGAAATTTCCTGGGTGCTGAAGATATTATCCACTAGGTCCTACTTCAATCTACAGATCCAGAAGCTCTTTCTCCTTTTGGGGTACTTTTGCACAAGAACTTAAGCTCGCTTATCTTATAAAACACAGCACAAAGTACAGAGACTTTTGCTGATGGAACCTGGCAAAGAAAGAACAATATTACCTCCCAATGAGTTTAATTCTTCTGATCCCTGGAACCACTCTCAAATAATGCCCAGAGGCATACACTTGGGTGGTAGAACAACTGCTGCCTCATCTATTATAACTTCCTTCTAGCAATAAAACTGAACTTTTTTAATACCAAAGCTGTATTGACATTTATTTTATTTGCCTCGCATTTCTACCGTGTCCATTTTTTTGCTGCTATCACATTTTGTACTAGTACATGTCTGTTACTACATTATACTAACAAAGTGCCATAGTTCATTTTGGCAGATGAGCCTGTGGGTTTTAGTCATGTCAGAGATGCTGCTACTCTCACTTCAGGACACACAAACTAAATGAACCACGTGACGAATAAATAACATGTGAAGAGAGGAAATTTTATAGCTATGCAAATGCTGCAAAAGTAAGCAGAAATGTCCGCAGCTGAAGTTTTACTTTGGTAGATTACTTTGAAATAAATCACAACCGTCATTGATGATTAGTTTGCTGAAAGAACAGAATTAAATTAAATTAGTAAAAAGTTACACAAACTTTTAAAGGATTAAACATTTTTATTATATTCAAAACCTCTTTTATATTTGTTCTACACTTGCACATGGATTTCATTTATTAATTCATGTGTATGGCTGCACTCAGCATCCTCATGTACCATTCTCAACAAAAACTGATAATCAATACCATGATGCTTATTTGAAGACAATGAAGAAACATTGGGATTCTCAAAATTTTCTACAAAGCGTCCACGATCAATTCATGGAGTTTAAAACTTAAACCCAGAAAATAATGTCCTGTTTATGGTTATTTCACAGACAGAAATGCTATATTACTGTTTATGTTATTTATTATACACTACCTGTTTAATTTCAGTGACTTTTCTCTATTTTCTAAATTGCAGCAAAAATTAAATATTCAATATTTTCTATTTCAGAAATATAATTACTAACAGAAAAGACTATGTACAGCATTTCATACTACTGAAATTCTTGAGAGGGATATGCAAAATCCCTGCATTTTTCAGAAGACACATTTTGAACTTTAAAATCTCTCAAGCTAATTTAAGATAATCAATGTAAGAAATTACAGGAATGAAACAGAAGAGAGGATCTGAGTAACGTTCATAACAACACATCTGCACACTGGAAACTCAGAGTCTGCACCTGCAAAATCTCTTGTTCCAAGATAATCAGTACTTACAGGACATGTTGTGTATGTTACTTGAAACCAGTTTAACCTAAGGAAACACAAACCCAACACAATTCTAGCATTTAGGTGAGTGTTGACTGCTTAGCACTTCCAGCAGTTTAAAGAGAATGTCAGAGATCAATGAATTAAAGCTGATGTCTTTCCTAAGAGCAATTTTCAAAGATGTTTCCTGAAGCAAAGAATCCCTGAAACTTGCCTTTTCCATACTAGCATTTCACTTCTGTAACTTCTGGGACATTGCCCTGTGGCACTCTATGTTTGAGACAACTGGCCAGCACTCAACAGGGTATTATACCTACGTACCTCCACACTGACATGGAAAAGCAGAAACTAGGACTTTGGAAAAGCAGAAATTCATGATCCACACAGAGACCACAGAACCTACAAAGAATGGCATCGCTCAGTCTTACGTGCCTGAGCTAACTGTTATACTTTATTTGACTTTATTTGAGGTAGGTTTAACTGTGGCATCATGGAGAGAAGTCAAAACAAGTGCACCAGCTTGGATGAATAGGGAAAGACAGTCAGAGAACTCAAACTCAATCTCCAATCACCATAAGCATATGAAATACTACTTTAAACAGTACACTTGAGCAGAAGAATAGAAGAACCTTGGCACATCAGCTCTCTTCCATGACCCAGAGAATCAGTAACACAGAAGAGAGAGAACTTACTTGGGGCATGTGAAATTGACAAGTTTTATTCAAAGATGGCCTTGAATCCCAAGCTTTCTACATCTTAGGAAAGTCAGGTTATCTCTCTTTCTCTACTGGAACATATTAGTTATTTATGCAAATGTTCTTCTGTGCACGAAACACAATGTGAAGGTGCTTGGCTGAAAATTTAATAAGTGCAAAATGGGAGCTGATATCATAGGCTGATTGGATGAGGAAGTCAGTATTTTGAATATTTAATATTTTTGATTAAAAAAAATAACAGTAGGAAGGAAAGCTATTGGCTACCAACTTGTTAGCATGTATTTTTCAGAAGCTTTTATCTTAATTTAGGATAAATATACACAAAATTAAATCTTGAAAACTTTCAGATTGTGTAAATTTGTTCCCAATTCTGTCTTGTCTTTAAACTGAATAGCATTTTATATCAGCTCAAAAATATGCAACACCATTTCATGGATCCTTAAACAGAGACTATAATTACCCTTTACTGATTTGACCATTACTTTTAACTTCCTACTGTATTTTCTCTTGCCTTCATCCTTCTTCCCTAGTGACTTCTACACATTCATTGAAATATCCTTTTTGCTTTAACTCCTGACATTAGCTACCTGAAAGGTTTATATTTCTGTAGTGATTTAACATAGAATATTGTCTTGTTCATGTAATCATACATATTACTTGAATGGATGCTTCTGTTAGACTCAGACCCTGCTGTATGTCCCTAATGCTCCTGGACATCTGATGGATTGTGAGCTTCATAATAGTTCAGAACTCCCTTATACA
Organism: Aquila spilogaster; assembly: GCA_024606505.1. Lineage (NCBI taxonomy): Eukaryota > Metazoa > Chordata > Aves > Accipitriformes > Accipitridae > Aquila > Aquila spilogaster. The sequence continues at coordinate 8,402,339 of JANHGO010000045.1, forward strand.
CTTGCTGACAAGAGAACGGGTGCTAGGAGACTTGACTAGCTAACTAAACTCGACAGTCCTGTCAACACTTATGAGAGTTGTTTGGACAAAGGGTCAAGCAGAGGAAGGAGGAGGACTAGAGGGTGAAGGATCCTGATGGAGAGAAATTCAGTTCATTCAATTTTTGCTTTTATTTTCTTTGTTTTGTTCATTTGCCATAAAATTAATAGCCTGAATGAAGGACATTACTTGCATATCTTAACTCTTCACTTCTGAACAGAAGGAAATGAATTCTGCTGCACTGACAATACATTGACATCAGCAGTCAATCCAGTCTTTCATTTAAAAATATATGGAAATATCTATAAACTACTATTTATGTAAAGAATGTCATTATTGATAATACAGTTGAACTTCTCTTTATAAATTAAGGTAATGTATATAATTTCACAGAACCAGAGAATAATTTAGGTTGGAAGGGACCTCCTGCTCAAAGTTCTCTCAATTAGATCAGGTTGCTCAGGGCTTAGTCCAGTTAAGTTTTGAAAACCTCCAAGGTCGAAGAGCCTGCAATGCTGTTGAACAGATCTTCTAGTTTTAACCACGCTCATGATGAAAAAATTCTTACAGCTAACTAGAATTCTATTGCAATTTATGATCGTTCCCTCTCACCTTTGCACTGTGAGACTCCAAGACTATCATTTCATCTTGTCTATACCCTCCCATGGAACAGTTATAGACAGCATTAATATCTCCCCTTCCCCTTCTCCTCTTAAGGCTTCAGACTTAAACTCAGCACTCTCAGTCTCTCCTTAGACCACGTGTGCTTCAGCTTCTTAATAAAGACATTAAACAGCATTGGTCCCTGAGTGACACTGCTCATAACTGACCACTAGTTGGATTTCTACTTCTGATCACAACCCTTCGAGCCCGGCCAATTTTCCACCTATCTTTTCCATCCACTTAACCAGGCTGCATCTCTCTGAATTGGCCAAGCTTACTATGGAAGACCACGTCGAAGCCCTGCTAAACTCAAATCATCCAACAACGACCCTGGTGGAGACTCTCTCTAGTATGTCCACATCTTCCTTGTCCTAGGGAGCCCAAACTGGACACAGCATGTCAGTTGTGGTCTCACAAGTGCAAAATAGAGGGGGAGGATCACTCCCCTGAAGTTGCTGGCTGCACTATTGGTAATGTGGCACAGTATGGGGTCGGCCTTCCTCACTGCAATATCATCTCTGTCGTATTATATGATCTCACACAGCCTTGCCAGGGAAGAGTTCCTGCTGAGCATAAAAGACTCAACTATTCTCTCACAGCATTGGTATAGCAATCAGTTTGTTTGATTTTGGCAGTTCTGAACATTGCAAGAGATGGAGAAATGTCAGTAATCCAAAAAGGAATTGTGGGTAGAGGAGAAAATGAAGGTTGCATAATAACATGTGACTTATTTATACATACAATTCAAAACATATGATTGAATTACTTTTGGTACGACAGGTAAAAAATGACAATGATCCTGAAAGCGATTCTGTGATTGAGTGTAGTAACTTCTATTGTCTTAGATACCAATTACTTAGACTAGAGTCCATCGCAATTGTTCTGTGACAAACTGTTCAGCTTCCAGTTAATCCTTGTATTGCTTTTTTCCTGTCCATATTGTATCAATCTGCTGTAATATTTTGCTAGACACACCTAAGCACTGTGCTAGAGTGCGGGTGATTTGCATGAGATCCATTTTCTGTTAGAGGTTCAGTGCTCCATGGGTCTATGCAGATTATTTTTCTATCTGATAGAAAATAGATTTATGCAATATTACTGCATCATTAGCATCTATGCAACATTTGATCTGCTTGGTCTTCTCAATGACTTCAGCAAGAGAAAGTAATTCAAGTTTGTTTTAATGATTCTGAGTCGCAAAAAAATGCAAGTGTTTCTAATATTGACAAAATGGAACAGCTATCAGTTCAAAGTGTTGTGGCAACTGGTGCAATCAATTCCTGTGAACAAACTAAATTACTTAAGTCAACATCAAAGCTTTGTGGCCTAAAATTTTTTATTTCCAAATTTTGTTTCTGTGAGGTTGTCTTTCATTTGTTTAAAATTAATTTCTACAAGATTACTTATCAATATAGCAGTTTTATTAGCAACAGAAGAATTTATAATCAAGAGAAAGCATGAGGACAGCTATAGATTCTGAAGTAAATATTAATAACTTCTGGGATCAGAACAGTTAAACAAAGAGCTTAATTAAGTACTGGACTTTTAAAGTAAAAATGTTTGGGTTATTCTTACCTCTGTACCAGATTTTTTTTTTTTTTTCTTTTTCTTATTTTTTCCCCAGAGTTTGTTCCTGAATTATTAGCTATGGTGACAAATATTGTTTCCCTACTCTTAGCAACATGGAGACATTGCTTATGGCTTTACATGCCATGTGATGTAAGACCAGGGAGAAAAGAACTTACTCTAGGAAAAAAAGCAGCAAACTGGAGGTGACGGACAGCTAGTGTTGATCCTCCACAACTTGATAATGACATTATCTTCCAATAGCTCGTGTCACTGCTACATATCTAAACCTACAGATGCCTCCTAACATCCTGAAGAAAATGCAAACAGCAGAGACAGCACTCATCAAGGTCCATCGTTTATATTTTCTCTGTGCAGTTTCCCCTAGTTAACTATTAAAATGGGAGTTTCAAGATGCATTTGCTGCCTGTGAAGATATCATTGCTTGGGTGAAGCAGTCAACATCTATATTATTAAGATATTCCAAGAATCTGGTCTCTTACCACATTTAGCATATGAACAGGCAAAATTACCAAGTCATATACCTGAAGCATAAAGTAATAACAAAAATTGAAATAATTTCTTGCTGATTTCAGGACAGCGTTTAAGGTACTTTACATTAAGCTAGCAAATGCTATGGAGACTTGCCTAGATAAGAAACAGCAGGAACTACCATTCAGTGCCACTTTCTGGACCCAGAAAGTATCTCTACATTGCACTTTATTGCAGTGTGTGTAGCTATCAGCATACATAATACCATGCACCACTGCATGGCATAGCACAACTCACGTCCCATTTTAATTTCCAGTCTTCAACTGTAATCGGTAGAGGCATTTAAACCAATTCCTACTCTTCTGAGAAACAGGATCATTGACAAGATTGTTCTGCTTGTTTTCCATTTAGGCCTGAAATATTTATAGCTAACATACAGTGCAGTGGATTGTTAATGATGGTAAAGTACAGTATTTTGAATGGCTAGCTACCTATTTTAACTACCTTTCATACTCAGACTACAAAGTCTGAACTTTTTTATTGTTGCTGCTCTTTTGTTATTAAAAAAGAATAGCATTTTTATTTAGGTGAAGAGTGCGATATCATTAGTATTACTTGTGTACAGTGTACCTTTGGACTGGGGAAAGGAGGAAGGAAGAGAAAGTTAACTTTAATGAGCTCTTTCTCGATTTTTTCAGTAGATACGCTACAGCACTGTACACACTGACACATCGGGTGTGCTCCTTCCGTTCTCAGAATACAAACATGGTTCTAGTTGGCAAATATATGCCCAATTCCCTCTGAAACATCATCCTAAAGAGAAGTCTTCCAAACTATCCAGCTCTACAAGGTGCATCCATCACTAAAAATCAACCAACCTTGCTTGATAAAGGCATGAACCTGAATTATCCATGCATCGTTAATTAGCATGTCATTTAGGGATCACCACTCTCATCTATTTTCTTGCCATTACTTATTAAGCACTGGATAAGAAATGGTGTTTTCATCAGTCCACTAGCTCACAGCATGTATATAAAAATTGTTTGCAAGGTACTAAATTCCATGTAACAGAAGGTTTGACATTGCCATTAGATGGGAGAAAAACATTTTTCAGACACACAATTTCACATACCCATTTAAATATTTTCTGAGAAAGTGACAGTCAGTAGCTCTTATCACAACAGACATGATACAAACCTTTGTGCTGGTAAACCAACTATGCGATGTAAACTCTATATTCTGAAATGCCAAGCTGTTACCTACAAATGCAAAAGCAATTCTCTCTTGCACTTGACATACTCTAATTCTTTCGTTTTCTCTTAAAATGAAAAAAAAAAAAAAAAAATTAGAAGATGTTGGGGAAGGGCAATTCTGGTAGCAGGGCTTGAAATTTGAGTGTCAAAGCCACATAGGCAGGAAAGAATACAAATCAAGCCATAGAATTTCAATGTTTAAAGACAGGATATCATATCCTGCTCTCATTCTCTACTTGACTTAGGACTAAAAGCACAACATTTCTGCTTTCATTTTATAAGATACTTTTTATTTGTGCTTTTATTTAAAATCTTTTTTTGAAATGGCATTTTACATAATGTGACAGAAATTGCATACTGCAGAGGAAACTGTCTGTCTTGGTGAATGAAACCATTTTAATCTCAACAGTTTTATTATCTGTTAAAATCTATTTAAATATAGGCATTCAATTTTACATTGCTTGACTTTTATGGAGGAGCTATTTTATAGGAGCAGGATTTTGAATAGACAAGATCACAACAAATACTTGTGACTTTGACATGTAAGATCAGAAAACATGAAGAAAGAATTATCTAAATTTTCAGAGTTATTCACATACATCAAAATATTTTCATAGGCCAGAGACCTTCTAATATATTTTATTTGTTATGATAATGCCTTCCTGACATGTAGTAATGTGAAACTGTATACATCTTAGACACACACACACACACACAAAAACAACCGGAAGGCCTGTTAAATTTAAAACTGCTGAAGTACTTTAACATTGAATCATATAATTCTATTATTACTTTTGAAACATATTACCTGTTTGATTACAGATTATTGAAGACAATACATTAATGTATTACAGAGTAAAAAGGGTAATATGTTAGATTACTGTTTCACTTTTCCTTTAAGCAGATGGTACAAAGGCAGCTTGACTTGTGTGCTATAAATAGCATCATGGGCAATTCTTTTTTTTTTTTTTTCTAAACATACTGCAGCAAGAGACATCTTTACTATAACACTTGACCAAATTGCCAGCTCCAGTTAGAGTAAAAAGAATTGAAAAATTGAACTTTGTACATTAGATTTTACAGTGCTGTAGGCTCTTCATGCCTGATGTATGATAAAGAAAACTAAGATTCTTATGAAAAAGTAAAGAAGCAAATCATTGCAAGATTTTAAATTACACTGAACATTCTGCATGAAACTTCAATCCATCAAATGGCCACTGAAAAATGAGGTAATTACCTACAATAATTTGCATGTTAAGAGCTAATACAATATTACAAAGTAAAGTCCAGTTGCACATTAATTGTGAAAGCAATGCATAATTTCCTGATTAATGTTTCATGCCTAATATTCTTCCGTGCTCTGTCAGATGCTAAATAACAATATGGCCAATCAATCTACAGAAAGTAGGCTTAGGCAAGGAAGGACTGAGCTTAGTTTTCATAAATCCTGATGCAACAATTTCAGTTACAATAGGTAATACTGTGAAGTTTATAAGAGCAACTGTTCAAATTGAACTCAAAAGATATTTTACATAATTAAACTTTTCAGTAAAAGCACCCACCACACAATCTCTGACCCTTCATACACAGAAGTAAAACTCCGCTTCTTCCAAAAAAGGCACAACAGACTGAGGCTGGGGAGAGAGCAACGAGAGGGTAATATATTGTCACCCATATGCACACCTTGGCTCATGGGTGTCTGTCTGGTCAGCAAAGGCTAAGCATGTCAAAGAAATGATATGTTCAGTCTCTCTAGAGGAGGATTTCTATCCATGCTCCTCTGTCGAGGAAGGAAGGAGTATTCCTCAAGGACTGAAACTCACCTGTCCTGTCAGCCAGAGACAGGGTGTCACCGTTTTGAAAAAGCATCAAGCAAAGAAATGAAAGGATGACAAAAGTATGGAAAAACAAAAAATACTGCTAATAAAAAGTGCCAAAATGAGGGTAGCGTTAACTGTCAACAGCAGAAAACAAGTGTGGCCTGGATTTCCTTTCTTCTATATTAGCCAATTCAATGGCCAGATTTTGCCAGGCATAAAAATTCAAAAGAACAATTACAGGACCATAAAGTCTTTTGACTTTCTATTGGTTTGCTGGGAAAACCCTCTGAAAGGTTTGACAGGTGAGTTACTAACTCAGTGTCATTCAAAACAGCAAAATGTTTCACAGAACTCAGAAAGGGTAGTTGGGTAAATTCTCAAAGCAGAGCTTTGAAAACCAAATAGTCAGACAGAATGAGTCAGCAGAAAAAAACCATTAAAAACCAGAGCTACTAACAGTAATGGAAGCATTGGCCACCCATAGAAAGAAGAGACTTCAGAGAAAGAATATTTGATTTTCATTGGATGCTGAGGAAATTGCTGGAGACTCTATGATCCAATGGATGCAGTAACAAGGAACTGGAAAGTTTTAATGAGCTATGCCACCAGTTTAACTGGGTGACCTTGAGCGAGGCATGTGATGGAAGTGTGTCACTTTCCTCATTTGTGAAAGGGGTATTATTCTACCTACTTCACAGCAGTATTTGGAAACTTGATTAATTTACAAAAATTGCCTCCAGACTCTTGGAGGAAGGTGACTCTTAATTGATCTTCCCTAAAGCAGACAATTTTGATTAGAATAAAAATGGCAGTAAAGCAACTGCAGATTTCCAAAGCCAGACTCCAGGGACAGATTCAATGTGTCCATTTTTTAATCCTTAACTAAACAATAAATATTTGCTGGGGGTGATAAGAATATCTTTTGTGTTAATTTCCCTGCCTACACAAAAGCTATACGATCAGCTCTTCAGCTGTGAAAGCTAAGATCTCATGCTACCCATGTATAAAGACGTGTCAAAATTTATCATTCTGATGGGTATATTTTGAACCATTCCTAAAAAAAAAAATCTGTCACCTACCCATGAAAATAAAAAAAGAATAAACCCCCCCCCAAGATGCTAAAATGGCTTATATGGTTTAAAGATGTTCTCAGAAACTCACTAGTAATTTTTTATATTCTTGTACTGTCATCCTGTATCACCTTCCAACCTCCAGTCGGATGTCTACAGAATCCTACTGGGAATCTCAGAAGCCAGAAAAGCTGAACAGCTTACTGCAGCAGGCAGTAGCAGCTCTAGTTTTACCAACAGTTTTCTTATTTTCACCCTTTCTCAAACTCTGAGCTAGGCTTTCTTTGCTACTTTTTTCAGGATTATTCATTGAATTTAGACTTTCAGACCTGGCACTTAAAACAGGTTTACCACACTTCTGCTACTATTTCACTGCATGATCAATCCAAAAATTTTTTTGGGTCCGTCATGACAGTAAATGGTTTTCCAATGAGATTATTAAGCAGCAGCAGTGTTTCTTAACTACTGCAAACATTTGATCTTTGTACTTACTTTCCAGGTTCTATGGCAAATCCTATTCATGTCAGTGGAGGACCACACAAAATAAACACCCTAAGGCAGCAGAAGCAAGAGAAAACAAGAGCAGGGAAATCACAGTTTATTTTACCCATCTCTTACATAAAAAGCAAAATGCTTTCATTTTCCACTGTGGGGTGCTTCTAAATGAAACTTAGAAATGTTATTTATCATCGTCCTTTTCTCAGCTTTCACAACCAAGCTTGTATGACAAAATTATGAGGATAACTACTTAACATTTTGTGGAAAGTTGCTTCAGAGAATTTTCTATGCTGTGCTAAAAAAATAGTGCTTATCTTTATGTGTACTATGCCATACCTGAAAGACTAACGAATTAGAAATTTACTCATGTGAATACATGCTGTCAAGAGTCACATAAGTAGAAAAAAAAAGTCAAACACTTCTAAACAGAATATGAAAAATAGGAATTTCTAATCTAATAAAGTTTCAAGCATCTCCATCACATGTATAATATTTTAAGAGCATGTGTCATTGACTGTTGAACTTTCTATTTTGATTAAGCATATGCAATTTTCTCACCATTCTCTTTACTTTATTCACGATTAGCTAATATACTTTGATTTAGTAACCCACATTGCCTACTCTTAAGAGTAGTTCCATGAGCACCAGAACTAATAATAACCAATTTTGTAGATAATGTATGTCATAGTGTATGATCTAAATAAAGTTTTCCACATAGAAAATCCTCACTTATCTTTTTAATTGCAAGTAATGTGAAAGTATATTCTATTTATCTTCAGAGGCAAGAGAATTCACTATGATTGTTCCCTCTGCAATATATTGAATGAAAAGGAAATATTAAATACAAAACTAACTGTGAGAAAGTGGGGGGGGGGGGGAAGAGCTCTAACTGATTGGCAAGTACCTACAAAAAGCATTATTCTTTTACTATAGATACTCACACTGCAACTATTCTTGCTTGCTGCCACTGCAGCAGTTTCTCAGTTGTTGTTGCAGGTAAATGAACTTTTTCATGTAAAAATAGATGAAAATGGAAATGATAACACAACTAGCAAAACCTGTACTTAAATGTTTTCAGTATCTTATCCTATAAAGATGGTACTTTGTAAGGAACTCTTACTACGGTAAGTAATGTAAATACTTACCCAGTAAATAATTGTTCATCAGTAATTACGTTGAGGATGGGATAGGTAGTTTGGGAACCAATAATAGATACATTACATAGAAAATCTTTTAAATTTTCACAACTAACAGCTATTGCTTACTGTCATTGTAACTGGACTTGTGCCTAACCATTTAACACATGAATAAAGTGTCAAGGTACTTTGCCTTTTTTCATCCGTGTCTTGAACCATGCTCACAATTGCTGTAGAAACACAGGCTCAGGGTTGTAGGGAAGGAGCTTCTATGGAAAGCCACAGAGGCTTTTAATTTTGGGGCCAGTGTTTTTAAAGTGCATGCTACACATTTGAGTTTGTGGGAAAGGAATATAATAGTCATTGTCCTGTCTAATTTCCAATTATTCAACAGTCCACACAAACAGAATCAGGATAGCAGAGACTAGAAGCATCATTAACTTGTTAATTATGTTAACTGTAGGAGAAACCGGAATGCTTTTTTTTTTTTTTCCCTTTGGTACACGCACTATAACCTTAATGAGTTACACTGAATACCAACACCTGGCAGGGTCTTCAATGTTTTATTATTTAACTAGGAAATATATATAACAGCCTTCACCTAAATACACATATACATATCTATGCATATGTAGAGATTAAAAAAACAACTTTGAAATGCCAGCCTTGAACAAAAAATAATGAGGTAGCTAATCTTCCATTATCTGCAAAAAAGCTACAAATAAAGGTAGAATTCCAAACACTCTGGATTTATAATTTAATTATAGAGTAAAATTTGACAGTGATTAAATAGCTGGACTGAACCTTGGGTTGGCTATGAATTGTTTGCCACTGTGGTTCCTTTCACTTCATCCATTTTCTTTTCTTGCAGTATCTTATCTTGCCTACTTGACTTTTATGGGGTTCCCTCAGCTGCTTGCCTTTCAGAAACTCAGTCTAATGAAATAAGTCGATCTTGTCCTTTCATTTAGGCATGCAAAAAGAATTGGAAAGGTTCATAGAGTGCTATAAAATGCAAGTACCCCCACACACTCCAGCTTCTGACTAATCAGCGCGACCGTTTCAAATGACCAGATTTCAGAGGCATACAAGAAAGCCTACAAGGAAAACAAAAACCACATAACCCAAACCCCTCACCATACCCAAAATCTGACTTTGCCCATGAAGACACTAACATGAAAAAATTTCAAGCCCCATTCCCAGAGCCAGACTCTTGCTGGGCTCCTCTTCCAGGGCAGCTCAGGTCAGCCCGCAGAGAGCTGCCTCCTCGCTCCCACTCTGCACAGCGCTCTGTCACCTTCCTCAGCTTGTTCAGGAAAACATACACTTAATTTCAAGCTATATATGTTGCAACAAGATGCAGTTGTTTCAAGTAAGCAGCTCTGATTTGATGCACTCTTATTTCACAAACAGGTGCTACTATCTTGCCAGAAATTAAAGACAAGCTCAATAAAAGAACATACTCTTCATAAGCTAAAGACAGCCAACTTCCCTGCCACCCAACAGACTTAGAGTTCTAAATAAAACTGACAATTGCTCTAGCACAGACTTACTCCTAAAGAGAGTTCAGTAGTGAAAGCACAAAAAAAGCTAGTTTAAACTTTTGGGTTTGGTTTTTTTGGAGGGGGGCGGTGTGTGTGTGTATTTTTTTCCAGATCACTAAAAATTCCAGCATTTGAGGAACAAAGATTCAAGGGAAAGGATATCTCCTGTAATTTCCACCCATCACATTCTGAATCACTTCTTTTTTACAGGTTCCTACTGTATTAAAGGAGGATTGTGTTTCTGTATTTTCATGCACATTAAAAATCTGACTTGCTTAAGGACCAAGCAGACCCTACATTTCATTCAAAGCAAGCAACATACTTAATATCTTTGTGATTAAAAAGGCACCTTGAAATGGTTATAAAAATACGTAATTTCCTAAAAAGGACCTAGTTTACAAGCATTCACTATCACTGTCAGAAGAAAGTTCATTAAAATATATTTTGTCCATGCCAAAACCAGCTTTTCTAGGGGAAAAAAACTGGTTGGGGGTGGGGTGGGTGGGTGAAAGAAAAGACTTTTGAAGAGTTAATACAGAAAATATAAAGAAAGGTAAAAAGTTTTCATCTGGATGTGAGAGAAATCCAGATGATGACGGGGACTGTCAGTGCTTAAACATGATAGACTATATGTTATTGTAGTTCTGTTTTAGCGTGCATCATCTATTTACACTTTTACCCTCAGCTATTGAAACACTCTAAAGTTCTGCTTGAATCTGCATATAATTTAACCATGAACTTACGTAAGCAATGTATTACAAGATACATTTAGTTCTAAAGTACAAGAGAAGATAAAAAAAATCTAGATTATATATTATTCTCCATTAAGGAAGATCTTTAAATAAGGTTTTCAGATTTCTCTACCACCACAGCCAGTTTCTACCTCTTCCCACCTGGACAGCTTGAAAAGTAAATTTGATCAAATAAGGGAGAAAGGAATAGAATCTGACAAGCAAAATCAATCTCAAAGTAAATATTGTTTTAATTGTAATGTTTGTACTAGTTCCAACTTCTAAATCATTTTCACACTATTCCATTTTAAAGAAACAATCTGAAACGTCACTGTCATTTCTCTATAACCATAGGAATGAACAGACCCCAGGCTTCTAGCAGGGATATTTTGGTAAAAGCACTGTTGTGAAAAGAAAGGAATAATAAAATCATTTGACACCTTTTTTTCAAACTATAGGCCAAAATACTTCTGAGATACAAAATGCCTTCAGAGAGCAGAAGACAACAAAAGAGTAAGCATAAGCACAAACCGTAGGATCACACACATTCTTGCAGTTTGCTTCCCAATGCTTTTTTTCACCTTATCCATCCTTTTCTCACTACTTTGGTTGACCATTATTATCCAGGAAAGAGCCACCTAACTGGTGTATGTTTCAATGACAGCTGATGCGCGTGGTTTAAATGCAGCCTTTCCCTCCACACTGGCACACAGACTACTCCTGGCTGGCATTTATTTTCAGGAGACTTGCAAGAACAAATTCAAAATTGCTTGGGAGGGCTTAAGAGCGGAAGAAGCAGAAGTCAGGCAGACACTTACACTGTAAACACCATGATCAACCCTAGCATTTACAGTGGAAGGAGAGATGAAAACATGAATATTGTATTACGATTCCTGAATACTGTTTTCTTGCAAATTTATGCTATGGTACAATCAGACGCTACTTTCAGTTCATTTTGGTCTGATCCAATTTACACGAAAGCTGCAGGCAACATCCTGACAAATTCAGCAGCATAGCCTTGTCTCTGCAGATGAATATACATGCTCATAACACCTTATACTTCAGCCTTTTTTAAGTTAGACTTGCAAAATAAATGGCACTGATGCAATAAAAAATATTTCTACAGCTGTAGATTCGATTGTTAAAAAAGTCCTGAAACCTTTGTCTATCTTCTTTACTTCTCTGATATTCACCATTTGTGCCTGAGAACAAATGTGTTAGGTTCCTATATTGCTTTGGTTGCTCAGATCAAGCATTTGATCAGCAGATTTTGAACTGGAACATTGCTCACTTCCCCAGCATACCATTTTCCAAAAATTTAGAGAGACAGATAATTTATACTATACAAAGTGACATTTTTCTGGATATCGTCAATCCCAAGCCACAATGACTGCAGAAAATTATGGCAGGTAATACTTGCAGATGAGTAAAAAAAAAAAGATATCACAATAGGTTTAGACATTGAGGGAGGGATCTTTGAAAGAAATGCTCTATGAGCCCATTAACTTTCAAAATTACTTGAGCTCTAAGCTACTTACATGTTTAGAAAAAATCTTTAGCATGAGCTATCTGATTTATGGGCTCTTACCCAGAGCTTCCAAATTGTGATGAGCAGTCAGATGTCTAAACACAATGATATGCACCTCAATTACAGCCACAAAACTGCAGACAAAGTAATAAGAATCTTACTGACACATCCTGAAAACTGTGGCCCATTGTAGCGGCAAATAAGTATAGATTAAATACATATAGGTCAAGAGCCTTTTTTCAATCTTTTCTGATTCTATCCATTAAATAGATTATATAGCTAGAATGAGTCGTATATTTTTCTGCAGATGTGGAGAACATTAGATATTTTACATGTACTCAGTTTGGATTTACAATAGTTACTTAAATGCTTCATAACATCAGGGAAACAGCAGTGTGCTTTTATCCATTATTTGTATTGATTTAGTTGTTCCTTGATTTCCAGCAAAAGCTTTAAAATCAGATATTTAATGGTCTCTTGTTTTCACAAAAACCACAATTTAGAAGGATATTTATTCATCATAGTTTTGAAAAATTATGTGGGAGAGAAGAGGGGAATGGGGGCTGTAGAATAAAAACTGAGCTCGCTTATACACTCCCACAGTAGCTCTAAAGAAAATTCAAACTATTTTCTCCATGGACTTCTAAGATCTCAAATACATGCAATAAGAGGGAAAAAAAAAAACCCAACAGAAAACCTCAACATTTTATGTATAGATGACGAGAAAAATCTGGCACCAGTAAAAGGTTTTTAATTGCCTTTATTCACTTTTCGTTATATTCATTGTCATTACTTCAAGCGATTTCGTAGAGGACAAGATACTTTTAGTCATAAACAAAATTTCGCTGCATTGGTGTAAACACCTTCCACTTTACTAAACAGTCTTCATGTAAAACAGAACCCCTAGCAACTGCAAATATGGTGTCAATTTGATAATTACCATATGTATTAGTGCACTAAAACAGTGTAATTATTACATAGGATAGTGACTTCATATGTGCAAACCTGCCAGTCAGTCAAAAATCTATTGTCATATTTCACCCACTATCAAAGCTGACAAAAGATCATACAATACACAGATCTCTTTAGATGCCAGGCAAATACTCATATATGTTTAAAACATTGGAGTTTTTTCCTTCTCTCTGGAAGAAAATTTGCCACTGTATAATTAAAGATAAAAACAGAGATTGAGAGCAACAGGCCAGATGTTGATCACTTGTGCCAGTGCAATGCAGGAATGCCGCTCGAAACCAACAGTAGGGGTAAAGCTTTTGCAAGTTCAGGTAGATGCCCCTAAAATCACATGGCTATGTCCATTACAAGTTCCAAAGGAGACAGGCGCAGTAACAAACCTGACACTGTAACCTGCCTTTGAGAGGAAATTCAGTGACACAGAAAAGCACATTTGACAAGTACATAGTGAGTTCTGCTAAGAAATGCATAGCTTTGTGTGTGTGCGTGTGGTGTCTGAGTTTCTTTCTTTTGTGGTTTGGTGTTTGGGTTTTTTGCTTTGTTTTGTATTTCTAGAAAGATAAATAGAGAGAGGATGTGCATATACTGATGTAATTTCTCCCTTTCTAATATAAATTTTTATGCAGCTACATACCCCCAGTACCGAACAAGGCGTCTGTTGCTTCAGCGTGCCCTGAGCAGTACATACAGCTCTGCTCTAAGGAAGTAGACTCCAGTTGCTTCTCAGTTATCCTAATGTCACTTTACCCTACCCTCACTGTAAAGAGGCCTTTAAGAAAGTTGAAATTACATTTACAATATCTTCCAGAGATTTATAAAATAATTTTCATATACGTAAGTATGAGAGCTGGTTTGTTCACTGGTGAAACTCACGTCAGAGTCAGCTGATGTCATCTAGAACAAGACTGTAGGCTGCTACTAGTAAATGTTAAAACAGTGTGAAAACCTCCTTTCTTAATGTATTTCTGCAATTATAGAATGAGATGCAATCTGTACGTTACTCCTTATGCAATATAGGGCATTCCATGGACAGAGAAAGAATGAGGCTTGTCTAGAAATAAAGTTATAAAAATTAGGGTTGGTGAATGCTACATGTTAGAAAAGTTTGTCTCCTAGGCTAAATATGTAGTATAATGAGGAAAGATTTTCATTTTTTGCATGCATAAGTTCTAAGTGCAGTATTCATCATTTCCTAAATCACACTCATTTTTCTGCGTTTTGCCAGCAGTTGCATCAATTGTCATTTAACTGCTCTAAATAATGTGTTCTCTTCCCTGCTGTATTAAACTATTTCTATCAAGGCTAATGATTTTCTGATTTCCACATGCCAGTGAGCTTGGCAGTAACAAATGATGCCTCTCTTTTGCATGTTGCAAGTAGCTTAAATTATATTTTACATACCCATTTAAAGGATCATTAGTTAAGTTAATATCCTTGCTATTCAGGAGGATCAAGCATCTTCGTAAAGGATAGTCTCACTATATAGCCTCTGCTAGTTCTGAGTACATTTTGAATAGCCTTGGCTTGTTAAACTCACGCTCACTACATATGGATAAGCTGCAGAAACACTAACTATCTATTACGTCCTCAGTTATAGTGGCTTATTATCACTTTGATGTGTTATCCCTCAACTAGGGAACTACATATTTCAAAACAACCCATCAAAACTTTTGGTTTATTTATTTTAAAATATTTTCTAAAAATACTCATAGAAAGCAAACAAAAAGTTGTGTGAGATTAGGACATTACAGAATTTCTGAAGACAAACAGCAATCATAAAGGGACAAATTTATAGGCAAAGGCTTCCAAAATCAAAATCATGCCCCACGTTTATTGGTGCACTCCCCTAAACTGTGTGTCATGACTGACTTTAATTTGAGGATAGGCATTATACTAAGCAGTAGTGCAGATTTGACAAAATCAGCATTCTAAAATTGGGGTCTATTTATTTCCACTGAAGCAGTTTCACAGGACATGCAGTTAGCTCTTATCTGAAATAAAGAGCTTCCAATGCGCTTAGTGACAATGGAATCTAAGGAATGTATTTTGTACGCTTACACAAAGCAAATACAGCAAAACAAATTTACTCGGTAATCTAAAGTGAAAATAATTTAATTCTGGTTCAGAAAAAAAAGTTTTATTTAGCATTAAAACCTCCTTTAATACCCCTTTACAGATGTAACTCATGCAAACATTTTAAAAGGAAAAAATGACAAAGACTTCCAAAGTTGATAAAAATATTTTTTCTTTAAATTTTTGAAATTCACCTTCTCGATTTTCATAACAGCTTAAAATCTAAATTGTTTTCCTCAATAAATACACTATTTGTTTCCCTTTCCCGCCATCAGCTGCACCCCCCATCCTTTTAATCCCAGGGAAAAAGAAGGGAAAGGCTGACAGGGGCTGAGGTAATGTACAGGCAGAAACGGTATAAGCAAATGTTCTCTAAAAAGTCAAATGTGGTGAGCAATTCCCTTCCCCAGCATCAACAGACAAGCAAAAAGTTCCACTACTGGAGAGCTCACTGTCTATAATTCCCACAAGGTGCTTTTCTTGTTTCAGGGTCTGACTATCAGGTTTGTATTTGTCAACCACCTTCCATCTGAATATATACACAAATCCTATACAATATTTTAACTTAAAAAAAAAAACCCAAAACCCTAAAGAATCACAAACTTTGAGAACTGACGGAGCTAAAAGAAGAGACCAAATTGTTATGCAAGCCATCACAGCTCAGCTGAAAAAGGACTTGATGCTGCAGCTTCTGATGTCCACTGGTTTTTAATCTGGTTTTGACTCTTTGTAACTTTGTCAAAAATAAAACATTTGCGCTGAAATTCTCAGCACTGGTAGGTGGTTCATGCTAGCAGCCTTTGCTTTTTCTTATTTCTACAACTTCCACAGTATGTCAGATAAGTAGGCAGGTTTATGTAGTCCATTCTCTGCCAAGTACTACAGCACCATTTCCAGAAATATGTTTCCAGTGATTAATCCAGTCTAATATGTAGTCCTGTAAGTATCAGATTCTTCATTGTTCATAGACAATATAAACTGTAATAAATACTATTTGAGAGAGCTGCCCAAAACAGAAGAAATATTTGCTCAGATTTCTTATTTTATGCTTTCAACACAGAATTTGAAACTCAAGCCAAAGCAAACCTTTCTAAAGAGATCACTCCCTGTCTTTTCACTTCCAGGTCAGGGGAGTAAATTACAAGTGCTGAGGACTACTGGAAGCTGCCACCCCGCAGGCTGCACCCTTCCTTCAGCCCTGGTCCTGCAGCTCAGCAGACGCCCAGATAAAATAAATCCCCCAGAAGCTTTCCTGGGCCCTCGTCGCAGGCCCACAAGGAGGCACAGACAAAGCTCATCTGCCGCCGCATCTGCTGCCTGTGGCAAGCGGGCACCCCTCCTCCCCGCTGAGCCCCCCGGGACGCGGCTGCACCCCGGCGGCTTCGTCCCCCAGCTGTGCTGCTGCTGGCAGAGAGACCGTTCCCCGCCCTGCCCCAGCCTGCTGCTGGCACAGCGGCTGGACCCCCACGACAGACGCAGGGAGAGACCCCCTCTCACCCTGCTCTTTGTGACAGAACAGCATACGCAACAGATACAAACCGCCCTCCCCTGCAGTGGCCAAGAAATGCGGTGGCTGGCGAACCGTTGTCAATTTTGCCATTTATCAGGTTTTTGACAATTCCACCGAAGCGGTGCCGCCTGATACGCTTGCGCCTATTTCCACCTTATTTCAGTTTATTGTAAGGAATACAAGCCTTTTTCGCAAGTACCCTATTATGCAATTTTAATCTATCTTTGGTTTTGCAAGTTATAAAACACCTAATTAAACTTAAACCTCAAAATTCAGGCGGACTGAAACAAGGACCGATACAATTCAAACTCCTCTTCTTAGTAAACATACGACCAGGAATGTCAGCTGAAGCTCCCCCCCGTTCATCAGGCTGATTTTCTTGGTGAGTGCACAAAATAGCTAAAGCAGTCTCTTAAATATTTACCCACAAGTGATCTTAATCTATTATGGCTCACACATCTGAGTAACTGCCATTTGACAATTGTTGATTTATTACAAGAAGCGGTATCCTGGCTGTACTCTCTGTGCAAGATTTGACAGTTAGCATCTCTGACATACTTCTTGCTGACAACATACCTCCCTTGCTTCACATGCACCTTGTTTCTTACAGCAAGCACTTAACCTATGTAACTGTGTATGAACTTGTAATTGGACCTGGGCAACATATAGCCCCTAAACATCAAGTAAAAGGCATTAATCAACATGTTTAATCTCTGAAAGACTTGCTCAGTAACAGAGTATAGAGCCTCTTCATTTGCCTGTGAAATGAATTCCAAAAGGCCGTTCCCAAATGCTCATATTGGACAGTGTCACACAAGGAATTTATTGTCATTTTTGCAGATCCTGTCCAGATGAACGGAAAGCTCGACCGGCTTAGAGACTCCAAAATGTCTCCTCTCTGAGACCTTACTGCAATACGCGCCGAGGCAAACCGAGGGGCGGCGTAAGGCAGTTTGCATCGCTCCCTGTGCTCTGCCTTCCCACAGACAAATAACTGTTCTCCAGACCTGTCTGCTCACACCTTTTGTGGGTGATTTTAGAGCTGATGAAAATTTAGACTACCAACAGATACTATACTCCTTAGTTTTAGTACTAATAGGAAGCAAAATATTTCCCTTCGTATGATACGGGGCTTTCTGAACACGTTCAGGTCAGTTTGGGGTGTTCCTGATGAGAGCCTCCCAGCCCAGCAGTGCGCTGGTTGCCAGCTTACACAGGACGAGGCTCTTCACTAGCCAGCACACCATGAGTAGTAGGAAAAAACCCACATGTATATAACTCTGCTCAAAGAAACACCAGAATTAATTCAAAAGGGCTTTAACTAGGATGTCTTATAGCTTCCATTTCTGGCCCAAATGATGCTTTACGCTTTCCAGCACAGACTTGAGAGCAATAAAACACAGCACTTGCAAACCACATTGCTGCCGTTACTGTACTGCAGTATTTTTTCCACAGACCCATTATATTGCTCACATTTTCAAATATTCAGGAAAAGTAACAAATTAATTTCTGTTTCGCTAAAATATACTGTTTGACTCTTCTTTAAAGTAACTGGCTATGAATCCACATTACTCTGGGCAGCTCTGAAGTATTTCTGAATTCAAAACGCAAATTAAACCTGGAGATTTCTTTCCAGTTTATTCACAAAAAGATACAGCTTGTCTACAAGGAAGTCAAATAAGCTTACCTGTCTTTCAGCATTACTCTTTATGTCTTGAATTAAATGTTTGAAATTAGGAAAACATTAGTTCCCTCACGTATAAACCACATGCTTTTATTTTCTGACAAGTAGCCACAGAAAAAGGACAAGCCTTGTTAAATCATGATGTTGTAATCATAGTATGTGTTCTCACTACAGATTTCTTAGCACATGGAATCTATAGCTTTTAAAAAAAAGACACTACTATACACAAGATATATCACATCTAGTCACCAGGGAACAACCGTATATTTGTATGACACATAGGCTTGCTTTTTTAAGTTAATTGAGATAAACTAAAGAAAGTTTTTATATGCATTATTAGTCCCTTCATTCTTTATACATCTTGTTTGTACCTAAATTAGTTATTTCAGTTTTTCCGCTACTCCCACTACTGGTATAGCATTGGTAATAGCTGTGTAAACAAAACTGCCATTTCAACTATTCCATACAAACTCCCATAGGGATAAATAAGGCAGTGGTTAAAACACTTGTAACAATTTATGAATCTAAGTCCTTGAAAAGCATAGAAATGTAAACACAACCCCACTGTCAGGATTTCCCTCTTTCCTACCCCTGATTTGGAGGTTTACCAAGATAGTTTCTGCTGGACCTGTCTGCTCCTGCCTATGACACCCTGACACAAATATGGACGTCAAAACCTTTGATAGTTCAGGGTTGTGTTTAACAGGATTCAGACAATCCTCTGCTGGAAAACCAGTGCACATTGCTGCATTTTTGTGCAGGGTTCTAGATCCCCCTGCACCCTACTTACCTCACAGGAATAAAGCAAAGTGACTGATTTGATACGTGATGCAAGGCTTGCTGCCTTTTAAATTGCTAATTCCCCTGTTCAGTAGGGTCCTGCTATTTCTATTCCAGCAAGTTTACCTGTGCTTCAGTCAACTATACAGCAAGTTCTCAAAATTTTTGCTTTTCCTGACAGGTTCAAAAACTTGGGCAGATTAATTCCCTGGAGTCCTATCACTGAAGTGTCCCTTTGCCTTCATCTATTTAATTAGGTCACAACATAATAATTCTTTTGCTACTTGTTATAATCAAGGGCAAATCAGGTATCTAGCAGGATACATTGGTCAGAGACAGTTGTCACTGATTATTTTGAATGCAAATGAGTACAAAATATGTGTTATGAACACAATGCACTTGAAAAACCATTAGCATTTCCTAAAATGTTCTTAGGTGGCATACAACATTTACCTCCAAATGGAGGAAATAGAATGAAGAATGATTTTTATTTTTCTTTTGGTCTCAGACATTAACAAAGCTAGTGTACAGAAACTGTAATAATGAGGTATCATAACCTGAGGGAATCTATTAAATTTCAATTAAGAGTATAAACTTCAGGCTATAAAACTGAAGGGGACAAACATCCCTTCAGATCAGAATGAAAGGCATCTTTAAAAATGAGGTCCTAAAGGACTAGATAGATTAAATCCCTGCATAAACTTAAAGATCCCAATTCACAACCAGCAGAAAATAGAGCTAATCTAATTTATTCACAGTGTAGTTTATTGTATTCAACAGAATACAACATTATTTTGCTGTGTTGAGTTATAACCCCCTACTCATAGAGGTAGCTTTTGATTTCATTTCCATTGCCTTGGGCGAACATGGCTGAGGACCCACAAGGCTGTGTCAGATGCTGGTTGATTCATTTGAGACTGGAAGACAATAGAAACTGCTCAGATTGACTACAAGAAAAAGAAATCTTAATTGGGACATTAGGCAAATTGCAAACCAGTTCTGTAATCTTAATTTTAAAGATTAGTTTAACATGAGAAACACAAGGATTTAAATTCAAAATTTTCACATAAGCTTACCACAGTCTGTTACAATTTACCTTTTGGATTACATTCTCTAAATTTTATGGAGATTAGGAGCTATATGAAGCCTATAAAACTGGAACTTAAAAAGACATGTTCTAGACATTAATTTATCATTTATTCATTCAAGAAGCTCAATGTCTTTGGTGCCCAGTGTGTGTTTTCCAAGTAGTAGAAGGACTTCATTTAACACACTGTCTTCATACAGTCTTTTTAGTAAGCTATTACTGATTTAAGCCTTCAAAGTCAAGATAATGCAATTACGGAATCAGAACAGGAACAAGAGCAGCAGCATAGCTTTCTGTCACTAAATGGTCGTGTACATAAAATACAAGTGACAACAATCATTGAGTACATCTGTAGTGCACAACTAAGTTGAGTGTAAAGGTGTGTGAGCTACTGTGAGGAGCTTAGAGCAGTATTACAGCCTTGGCAGCAAGCACTCCATCTGGCAAATGTACTGTACAAACAATATAAACGCACCTTAATCTTTAAATATTGATAGTAAAGGAAGGGATTTTTTTCCTACTTCTGTCCTGTTCCTGCACCTTAACCTCCAGCTCTTATTGTATCATCAGTCATGTAAGAAATTAGTGCTTACAAGAAGTCTCTCAAGGGGGGCATTGGGAAAGTACGATAAATTGGTCAGCTTGGCATAAAGACATCCCCCCTTTGAAGTGTAGTTGCCCATGAGATGAAGCTCATTCTCATGTATTTTTAACAGCAGGTTTGGTACCACCACACAACACGTATGCAAACAGAAGAAATTAAAACTGGAATTAAACAGGAAATGAAACATAAATACTATCAATAAATAAAGACTAGAGTACTGACAAAGCACAATAATCATTTTCTTGAATTCCATTAAATTGTAGATTTCTGCTTTGAGGACTTTGTTTAACTTGACAGACAACCCATACCCTATGAGAGGTGAACAACTGAGACACAAGATAAAGCATACATTGTCTTTTATGATAGTTTACTACTTATGGGTCCAACGTTTGGGGACAAATTTAAAATAAAAACTTGCATTTTATAACCAAAATAAATACACATATAGTAAACATAAAAGTGTCTTATAAGTAAAAAGCTGCTGACACCACTATCCATATTTGTCTTGCAGATGAAAAATAACATGAATATTGTTAGGGATAACACCTGCCATGCAGCAACTCAAAATAATACTACTCACTGGAGATTCATAAATGTGTCATATGCTGGGTTCCCCTGTGACACTTGCAGGGTAGAACGCATAAGATGATATTAAAACATTAAGGGACTCAATGAAATTGCTCTGCACACACAAAAGTTCAGTTATTTCAGCTTTCCTACTGATACGGCCTAACGTACTTAGGCTGTTTGTCTCAGCTATGGTAGAGGGTAGTTCAGACCCCGAGCACCGGGAACCCTCGCATTCCTCGGTGACTGCGTCCCAGCGAGGCTGCCAACAGTGCTAGCTGGGGGGAGCTTGGCAGCCTTGGTCCAGGCAAAATCAGAGACCGCTGATTCTTGCTAAGCCATTCTCACTCGCTAGTGATTGATCCGGGACAGTTTCAACCTCTTGGCCTGTAACACTAGCTTCTGCACGACACTGTCAGTCCCCTGAAGCACCTAGGCCCGTAGGAAGTACTGTGTGAACTGCGGTGTCTGCATCACATTTTAAGAACTAGATTGATTATTAGGTCAGAAACCCTGCTGCAGACTAACGCCTATTACGTGCGCTTAACTAAAGAGTCTTCCTTTGCTGAGAACATATCTGTACTGATAAGGTAGTTTAAGATACTTTTTTTTTTAGGGTTTGTGGAGGGTTTTTTGAACTTCAGATGCCTGAATTCTTTTAAACTCTACATATGTTTCAACGCTTTGCACTATCAGCAGTCTCCTCCTTTTTTATTTTATAGTGATTGCCAATTTACAACCACCTCTGTTCTCACCTTTGCTCTACAATCAAGATACCACTATTCTGTTCTTTTTCTGCTGGCTAATTTGACCGCATTAATGTAGGTGATTATGTTTACATTTATTATTTCCCCTACCGTTCTTTTATTTCACTGCCATAGAAACAGCGCTTGGACATTTCCATGGGAAAAAAATGTGCAGGTGAATTGATCTAAATAATTTCCTGAAATTTTTTTTTTCACTGTTTTTTACACATTCCCAATATTTTTACATGTGTAACACAACATACAGATGACATGCATTAAACCAATGCCTAAATAACATACATTACTTTGTTACATCGTATTTTCACACAAATATTAAAAAATTGCCTTCTAGATGCATTACAAGTAACTCTTAAGCTTCTTTTACGCCCTGCCGGTGTCTGAATAACCTATGGTTTTAAACACAGCACTGTA
>JANHGO010000045.1:8425233-8441546 GCA_024606505.1 Aquila spilogaster
CATTACAAGTAACTCTTAAGCTTCTTTTACGCCCTGCCGGTGTCTGAATAACCTATGGTTTTAAACACAGCACTGTACCTGTGGCCTAAAAACTTCCAAATTCAAGTGCCAAGTCCTGCCTTTTCCCATGCTGCCTGGGAGGGAAAACCACAGCTCCAGATGCTTGAACAAGCAGTACAAATACTGCACCCCTCTGGTCCTAGCTCAGGAGCTACAGCTTGAGGGCCAGAACTAAACAGTCAAATAGGCTAATTTTGAAAAAAAAATTACTTTCCTGGAGCTGTAACCCCACAACCCATATGGGAAACTATTTCTAGCTACGGCTGACTTTGAACACGTGCAAATGCATCTCCTTCCTGCGAGCTGAGAAACAATGATACAGCCCATGGTTTTCAGCTCCATGTGCCAATTGTACTGACACCACTATCCAATGACAGGACAAAAAATAAGAACTGTAGGCACTAAAAATAGGCCAAAAGTGGAATTTGAATGGTGTTCTGTGATTCATCGCCTTTGTCTTGCAAATGGTTTCATGGAACCTTTTTAATCATTACAGTTATACTTTTCTATTTTAACTCTCCTAAAACATGCTGTAGGGGGATGATTTTTGTATTTGTGTTGATGTAAAAGCTCCTCCATTTCATTATTAAAAAAACTGGGAATCTATAATTCAATACCAGAATGTCCTATATGTGGTGTCATTTTAAAATATTCATACAATTATATATTAATATTAGAAGAAAAGAAAATACAAGTCATAATTGAAACAGACAACAGTAAGATTAGCAATTGAATTTAGCTTCTCGAAGAGCTTATTCCATACTTCCAGATTAGTGAGGAATCACTGCTTCCATATACACAAACTTTCCTCTTACTAGGGAATTTTCCAATGTGCCAGAAATAAAACACCTGTTTAATGATGGCCTTATTTTCAAAATTTGGGTGGTCTTTAATTCCTCCTATTGCTTATTCTGTATAATTAGGGAATGGAGGGGCATGAGGCGAAGACTTAATCTGAAGTGGTATGGCTTCAGGCACTTTCTGTAAGGCCACAGAGTAAAAATATGGTAACGTAAGTAGATAGGATGCAAAAGTAATTAAAATGCTGTAAGGATGACTCTCTGAAATATACCAACATACACTTGTGTTGGAGAGTGACTAACCAGGACTTGGAAGGTCTGCATGTGGAAATGAGAAACAGCAAAGATCCCCAAGCTGACCAGTATTAAGCAGTAGCTTATTTATGCCGTGTTCTCTGGTATAATGCATTAACTAAGTTGAAACACCTTGAGAATGTTGATAGCGGCAACTGGACCTGAGTAAGAGTTGATGATGCTGTGCCATGTGAAATGGATCTAGCAGCTAAGACCTCTGTTAGCTTAGGGAGTCTCTGGACTCTGTTTCATTCATTTCACAGCTGAGACATGTCTGTAGATGGCATCGGCAAGAAGTTTCTGACGAAATCTTTATTCTGAATATATGAATATATCTACAGACACTATGGACAGAAATGAGAATATTAAGTGCCCTAGTGATGGCCATAACTACAGAAAAAATTATATTATTAAAAAAAAGTGCATTTATATCTTGGACTTGCACCGTAGTACTTAAAAGGAACTTCAGTACAGAAATGCCACTTTCAATATATCTAATATAGATGGTAGCTCTGTTATGCAGAAGCTACCAGCACAGTTAATAGATATTCAGATTCTCCTGTCTATCAAATGGCTACTCCTTGAGTCATACTTCCTTCTTTCAAATGGGACTATCACACATCTGAAAAAACATGAACTCCATAGCTAAGCGCTAAGTAGAACTAAAAATACAAAGGATAATTGGGGGTAAACTAATTCCAAAGTTCAGTTCTTGCATGCTCAAAGGTGGAGTGTTGGATTAAATCTGACAAATTTTAGTTTTAATCCCTTTTCTCTCAAACCCCCTTATTATTCTACCAATATTGATAGAGACAGCATCTTGAATGACATGCTTGTCAGAGAGATTAGGTAGTGTCTGTGAACCTTTCTCCTGAAGGGTAAATGTCACCATGAGCTATTATTTGCATAATAGATGAGGAAATGAGAAATTAGAGCTTCTTCAGTAGTTTTTGAAAACTGATTTTTTTTGCTGCCATTCACATCTTGATTTAAATGTTTAGACATGCAGCATAAATGGTCAGAAGCATTAATCATTATTCAATTAACACCTGTTCTTGTATTCAACCATATTTATTGTCAATTAGAAATGCTGTAGCGGTAGTAAGCAAGAGTGTTGTCAATTACAATGTTTGTATATTCTACAATATAGTGCAGCTGAAGATTTTATTTTTCATTAACATGTAGATGCATAAAAGTTGAAAAGGGGGATTTCTCATTTCACTTGTTCCTCCTAACATTTGTGGACATGGAAAATCTTGAAGGAATCACACTGCAAAGAAATACTGGAAAACCAAACACAGCCTTGAGCTATGACTGTCTGAAAAAAACTATGAAAAAGAAAAATCTGTTCAACATAATGTATGGAGGAAGAAGTTTCAAACAACATTTATATGGCAAGGTTGTCACCCCAAACCTGACTAAAACAGAAGACAACATGTAAATGTGTGTAAAATTGGTAGATGAAGGCTCTGGTACATATGCAGAAACACTGAATCATCTGTAAACCACAGCTTGGGCAAATTATAGCTACGGATTAGAAATTGTTCTGTTCTAAGAGGTGTTCTAATAAGTGTGAGCTGGTGCAGAGAACAGGAAAAAGGAACTGTAGCACGCTAAGACTTTGGCCCTCTTTTTGTACTTCCTTCCTGGACAATTCTGATGATGAAATCAGATTTTAGCTCTGTTGGTTGCACATGAAGGCAATCTGCCTGTTCATTTTCCATTATAATCTCCATGTTGCTATATAATTCTATTTTCTACAATTACAGCACGTTTGATGGTCGTTCCACAGAAAATGTACAATACTGACACATGCTGATTAAGCAAATGTGATTTCCTACCTACAACAGTTATATCACATTCTTCAGAGTTATTGCCAACGCCAAGACTTATTGAACCACAAGATCCTGTGATCACGGCTATCCATCTATCTGCTCAATATCCATGAGGCAGTTAAGGTCACAGCAATCTACCAGTGAACGACAGAGAAGGAAATGTATACAAAATAGTAGTGATAAAAACGGGATGGACTATGAGCTACTCATGAGCAACGCAACGTAACAGGCATGTGCAGGGAAACAACAGCTGCACACGTGCAGCAGAGTAATGTATTTAAAAAAACCCACAAAAACCCAACAAAACCCGAAGCACAAAGCTGGAAGGAAGCCAACGTTACTAGTATAGACTGAGACTGGAAGACAGGCCTGAAGTGAGGGAGAGCAGCAATCTCTATAGCATCACCTCACGGGGATGCAGTAAGAAACATTCTTTTCAAGTGAGTTAATTACTAACAGCTAGGGACCAAAGTTTTTGAGCTACTAATTTTGTGGACCGCAGTGGTCAGGGGGAAGAACATAACACGATGTAAAGTCACCCAGTGAGACAAAAGTAAAAACTTGCTTTGAACATTCTGGCTCAAACAGCCACCACTGAGGGAAACCAGCCCATTCTGTGAGAGTTTGTCTCAGTTTGACACCATCGTCAAGTAGCTGCCATTTGGTGTGTGCTGAGCAGCTCCTCAGTACTGCCAGACAGTAAGAACAGAAGATTTGTGTTTCTCCATTTCAGAATGGCTTTTAAAATGTTTTACTGTAGAGGAGGGAAAATTACTTTCATGCTACCTTTCCACAGTCTTGTCCTGAATGCTCCAAGTGTAACAGAATCCCTACGGGAACTGCCTTTCCCCCTTCCTACCCCAGCATGAGCAGAACCTTCCACCCTCCTCTCCCGTGTAACTGCACAAACATATTTGTAACACAAGAAACGTGTAAATGTTTTGGAAAAGAGTAGGACTGCAGCTGTAGGAAAAAGAAGAAGTCAGCTTCTCTTCCGCTTGCTCACATGAAACAAACATGGCAAGTGATTCCAGCCCATGGAAAAACGGTTGCTGATTAAGTGTGTTTCCTAGATCTGAGTGGCGAATGTCTGTCCACACTTACAACAGCCACAGGCAACGACGGTTCTCATATAGTTACACAAAGTTCCCCTATTTTGTAAGAATCAAGTGAGACACAAGGCAAGTAGTGCCACGAGCAAAACAACAAAATAAATACTGCCATTTTGCCCATAAGCAATGGCTTGGTTTGCTTGAGTGCACGCTGCACAAACGTATTTGAACAGACCTTCACCATTTGATTATTTTAATTTTTTCTGTGTTAAACAATTCCTTGGGCCGTGCTCAGACAAACTGTGAGAAAGTCCAGACCCCACAGGAACGTAAGATGATCTTGCCTATAGAAATAGCCAATTAAGAGGCTTGGGTCATTTTTCTTTTTTAATTGAAGACAAAAATTTCAGCATGACACAGAAGACACTATCATTTTGGGTTTCTTGTGTGAATATGGTAAGAGCTATATGAATGGTAAAGGGGAAGGAGGCCTTTACTCTTATCACTGGAAACAAAAAAATAAAACCAACAAATAAATAAATTACAAGGTCCAGCAACCTGCAAGGCCTGTGACATAAATACTAATTAGAGTTGTTCATCGTGATCCAAGTGCATACAACAGGATGGAGGCACCATAACAAATCCCAAAACATACAAGTGTAATATGCACTGAGGTTTTCATAATAGTACGATAGCTTGAACTTCTTATTCTCTCTTACCTAAAACAGAATAAAACCTGAGGTGAGAAACTTATGATCTCAGACGTACGGATCTTCTTACTAATGCTAATTCTCCAGAATTTGCTCCTGCTCAGCAATTTTCTATGGACCAAACTGTGAGATGTTTATTCACATTTTGAAGTCATACAGACACTTCCAATAAATGGAAATCCAAATAATTCCAAACTAAGTGAATAACAGTCCACCAAAATGAATACTCTATTTTTCTCATCCAGACCAACAACACTTAGAAAATAATTCATATCCTTTCTTAAAAGTCATTTGATTATTAAATTTTGTAATTAGCAGTTCAAGTTGGTGAAATTCCCATCAGACTTGTGACATTGCTATGTTCCTGGTACATGCTGAATGTCCCCATGCTGTCAATCTTTACTTTTCACTGAATAGAAATGACTCTGAAAGAACAAACTCCAGCTTCTAGTTGTTTATTAATTATTATTTCTTAAATTTAATGGGAACTACAATATTCACTAGACTTAAAGGTTCTTCTGCAGACATTTAAAAGAACGTAAGTTCTCAGAGGGACACCATAATCTTCAAACTTACTTCTTTGGAGAATTAATGGGCAACAAGGCAGGCAGGGATGTTTTGAAAGGCCACGAGGCCAGCTGCAGCTAATAGCATCTGGTACTATCTAACCAGTTCTTACAAAGCTGTAGCGATAGAGACCATACTCCCTGTACAGGAAATCTATTCTAGTATCTCTAAGCATCCAGATGTCTTTTCCTACTTTTTCAGTTCAGTATTTCTTTCCACGTTTTACCATAGTCACAGAGAACAGATTATTGCCTTTCCTTTCACATCAGCCCATTATGCATCTGAAGTCTCCACTCAGTGTAAACCAAAATAAAAAAAAGTCCAATTTTTTCAGTGTCTCATTTTCAGTTGTTTCCTAACATTTCTGTTCCCTGAGCTCTTGCTCTAGTCCATGTCCTTGTTTTAAAATGTGGTGCCTGAAATTAGGCATAGTATTCTTCCTCAGGCTTTACTAGCATCAAGATTGCAAAGACTGCCTCATGGTTGTTTTTTTCTTTAAAAGATAGTTTCCTGTTAATACATACACAAACTTCTTTCAGAAAAATTTGACATTAAGGCATCTTCATCTGCTAACCTCATTATTGGTCCCATATCCTTTACTACAGACCTGTTCCTTAGCCTGTTACTCTGCAACATTCATTTGTGAGGCTGATTCACCATGCTTAGGTGTAGAACACGGTATTTCAAATTATGAAATTTGAATAATTTGGGGGTTGTTTCCAAGCATCTCAAGATCATTCTGAATTCTAATCATGTCCCCAAGTATACATCTGCTGTCACACGTAAATGCAATATAGTCACTCTTAATTCTATTGTCTGTGTCTAATGGAAATGTTCAGTTGTGCCACCTATCTCTTTGGAGCTGTGCCTGATAAATTTTTCTAATCTGACAGTGAACCACTGAAAATTACTCTGAGAATTGTTTTGTCAAACACTTTGTCAATCATGGTGATGTTTTTTTTCTCCAAAGTTGGGGAAGATTTCAAAGTATAATCGGAATTGTTTAAGAATTAAACTACATGTGATTAATGTAGTGAATGTAGGACACACATGAAAAGCATTTTAGCAATTATTAACTTTAGGAATATGTAATAGCAATATACATCTGATACAGAAAAGAGATTAACTCAGTAAAAAACCTAATGGAAAGCTGCATAGGTTGCAGAGCTTTCCTCAAGCAGAGCTTAAATTTCTTTTATTTTTTCCTCTTACCTCAATCAGTTCTTCCCTCATGCCTCTGTTCATGTTTTCTCACTGAGTACCTGATTTAGTAGAAGTTCAGAATGAGTACTTCTAGAATTCTTCTATTCAACATTTTTCTCTACTGCAGCTATCAGCAAGAGTGTATTCACATTCTCACCCTTCAATAGCTGCTTTCCTCCACCTGCACAGCGGTTGTTGTCATTCATTACACCTTTATTCTGCTAACTCCCAAGCTTCAGGTGTCATTGGCTTTTTTTTTTGCTTTGGTTTTAAGAACTGATCATGATAAATATAATATATATAATTACATAAATATAAAATATTCAGGAAATAAATGGGGATATATACTTAGAGAAGAAGAGAATATTATTTGATTTGAACCATTTCTTGTCTTATTAGCATGTTTCTGAAATACTGAATACCTGCTACAGGCATTTCAATTCCAACAACCTCTTAATACTGAACAATCTGGCCTCCTCATTCTCTGTTATCTTTATTTACTTGATATGACCTATGGCTAGGCACTAAAAATTAGGTACTGATACTGGATTTTTCACAGCCTTTCTTATTACTTTCTTACTTACACTCCTCATTAATACATGGATAACTTGAGATTAGAAGTAGCGTTCTGTTAAGCTCACTGGTTACTTTAAGGATACTATTGGCAGTCCACTGATAGATACAGTAGGAACTTTTGTCAAAAGATGCATTTCTTGTTCCATTTCCTTCTTGAAGTAGTAAGGACTGACAGTGGAGAGAATTCACTTCACTTACAAAATTGATTAGTTTGGAAACAATCACTTGTGTAATTAAGATAGGTCAGGCCAAGTTTCTTTATAAATAATTCATCAGGAAACTACTCTATAAAAAGCTAGAGAAATGTCACTCCAGGTGCACTCTTTTTCAACTATTTCTGTATAAATCAATTAAGGTGTTTTATTTTGACACCCAGTGTCAGTATTTACAAAACTTGGATAGACAAGTCCATCCCTGCAGCATGCATTTGCAAATAACTTTACTCATTAATGTTTAATTAAGACAGAGGAAAACTGTCCTTGATATTTTGCTGCAATTAGTGCTCTCTATACCCCACTGACTTTCCATGATGAATTACTTTTCAAATGCAAAGTGAAGTGATTAAATAAAGCTGAAGATTCTCTAGCCATTGCACATTGCCCATCCTATGCTTTTAAGTAGATACAAAATGTATTGCTCGGCTGCAGCTGATAACTATTTGGTAAAACTGTTGTAAAACACTATGCTAACCATCTAAATGGGGGAAAAAAAAAATTATAATTTAATTCTTACATTTTTCCCAAACATAAACTCTTCATAGTGGTTTCAATGTCCTGAAAGTCTTTCTGATTTGGAAAAAATAAATGCCCAAATTCAGATCATATCCTGAAGGGTTCAGTTAATTTTTTATTTTTTTAACCAATAGAGCATACATTCTCCAACTCCTGTTCTAAACTCTTTCACATTTGTGTAACAGTAAACTAAAGGACAATGTTCACATTTACTGGTATAACTGCCATAGAAATGCCTCAACTGTTTGAAAAACTACATTTTAGTTCCACTAGACATTTTGTTTTCAGAAATATTTTTCAGACTGGAAGAGGATAAAAAGCAAATAAAATATTTCAGCAATGAGATCTGCAATATTTCCCTCTAGATGCACTGCAACACAGTCTTTTGAAAACGAAGGTTCCTTCGAAGCACCCTGGTTGCCAGTCTCTAGAGTTGCCCCCGACCCAGGGACCTTGGAGCCCAGACAGCTGCTCACAAAAATTGCCAGGGTGCCCACTCTGCAGTTGGCAACAGTCTGGTCCTTTTTACTGTTTCCATGCAGGGAGCAGTGCTGGTCCTGCCAGACCACAGCTAACTTCAGCCTGCAGCTGTTAAAGCACCCAGCATCACCAGCACCATCGCAGGGGCCCCTGCCAAGCCTCTGACGTCTGCGTCTCGCCTGGCTAAAGAGCTGAGAGCCTGGAGTATCGGGTCTTCAACTCCACAGCTTCCAGCTTAACCGGACACTGAAGACCTAAGCAGAAGAGCTAGCTAATAACCAGACAAGATTGTGGCTAAAACCTTTTCCTTTTCCACAGAATGTTCATAGAAATTAAACCACCTTCACAAAACATTTCAATTTTGATGAAAAAAAAAATTTCTCACTGGATTTCCGTTTTTTTTTTTTTTTTTCTGGCTCTAACTAAAAAAAAATTGTTTCTCTCATGACATTTTAGCTTTTCCAGTTCCAGTCCTAGGCAGAGCTTAGAAATATGGAGAAAAATCACACACAAAACTGGGGACAGAGGAAACTGGAGGGACCTCTACCTAAGGCCCACCAAAAGGAAAAGAATGACAGAAATAAAGGAATACACAGAAAACATATAGGGGATTATTTCAGAAACTGGACAATGTGTGCTTTGACCATGCATGGGACTCAAAGTTCTTCCAGCAGAATGAACACCTAAAACAAGGTCTGAACTTGGAAGAAGGTTTCCATGTAAGAGGATGGATTGCTCCATATGAGAGGTCCTGATGTGTGCCAAGGAGAAGTATCGGGGATTAGTTATTCTTGGGGCAACCTTAATGGCTACAGAGAAGAATGTATCTACTGTGTTGAATACAGTGTGATATAGGCATACATAAACCATATGTTGTTGGAAAAAGCTTAGCTGTGTCAGCAAGCTGCTTAGTCTAGGCTATTTTACCATTTATTATTTTAGGGCCAGACTATGTTGGAAATAAAGTACAGCAATAGTGATGATTTCCTGTTCTGACAATTTAAAAAGGTGCTATAGAAATCATAGAGGATAAGAATAGTTCTTCACTCATGGGTCACCCTTTATTTATTAAGACTATCAAACAAGCTCTTTCTGATCTATGCCAGAAACAAACAAACAAACAGAACTCAAACCAAAGACCACCAGAATGCCCATTTGCTGAATTCACAGTATCTCTATGACAGGTTGCCACTATCATACAAAAATTGAACCATCTTTATTGTCTATAGCAGTGTTGAAATACAAGTTTTCCTCTTGCAATAAAGATAGAAAGGTTGCACTGTTTAGGGTTGGGAACTATGGATTTAAAGCAGCCTGATTTAAGCAGCTGAATAAACGCTTTCATCTAGGATTTATTTGTGTGGTGAGAGCTTGCCTTGGGCAGGGAAGGTCAAAAGCAGACCTTTGATCTGTTTGGACTATAGCTCTATCCTGTCATAAGCTTAATTTGATGTAGGGACCATCTCAGGCTTAGGGCTCCTTTACCACGCTGCCCTAATAGGAATAAGCCAAATTCCTACACAGACAGCCCACATACAGACAGCCTCCCACATTTGCCTCTCCTAGCAAAGCACGCAGAATATGTATCCACAGCTGAAGCAGTTGTAGTAGAACAGATCAAACTGATAGGAATTAAAAAATAAGCAAAAAATTTAAAAAAGAAGCAAACAGTTGTTGGAGAAGTACTAGAAACTCTGAGTTAAATGGATAGATAACCAGAGTTCTGAATGCTGTTCTTGTCCAGTAAAGTAAGAATTTATAAGGAACATCTGATCCTATTTTGTGCTCAAGTGCCCTCCTCAACCAAAAGTATATCACTAAAACGAAATATGACTGAAGGCCTCTACACTGAAAAGAACATACAATGCATTGCAGGACTCAGGACACAGCTCTTACATAAGACACCAATATGTGTTTATGCTTTCTTAGGTGTATTTGGTTTTTTTTTTTCTGAGTGCACATTACACCATACAGAAATTGATATGCAGCACTTATTTGCAGGCAAGAGGGATCCCAAATGAATAAAAACCCTCATGTTTGTCTTTGTTCCCAAAGTAGCAATATGATTTAATATCCTAGTGAGTCAGTAAACCGGTTCCTTACTCATTGAGAACTAAAAATTTCACCTAATGTCATAAGGCTCTCTGTATTGACATACCCCATACCTTATGAGGTTCACAAAACTAAAAATCTCTATCTGTCAATTTACTTATTTCAGCAGTCTATAGTAGTCAGCACATTTTGGTATGAATCTATGAAGCAGAGTGATTACAAGAAAACTATGAAACATTTATCTTAATTTTTGTACAACTGCGTAAGTGTACTTATAAAGTCATTCTACAGTAGAAACATGCCTAAATCTGCTGTGCCAAGTGCGAGAACAGTATAAATAGCTACGTGCTCTATCTACAATATGCAAATATGACTTTGCTACTGTTCCTGCTATCAGTAAAGGGGATCCGCATCTCTCCTGCCCTATCAGGTGTCAGCTCAGCAACCTAACCACCATGGCTTTTTGGCTGCCTGATCTTCAGGCCCTTTTACTATCTTCCTCTGTGATCAGTCTTAAAACCAGAAAGCCCTAAACTTTGCCAGTGTGGGACTTTTAAATTCCACATATAAATAAGAACTGTCTGTTCTTGTGCCTACTTCCAGTCTCTGCTTATTACCAACGAAAAGGCTGGTAAACATGGTAGTAGTAAACTTTTTTAGTGAGATGCAAATCAAAAACCAGTAATTCTTCCATCTTCCAAATATTGAGCCATACAGAAATAACTTTCCAAAAGTGTCATTTCTCTGAAGAAATTAATTCCTTTATGTAGTCTGTTTTCGTTTTGCTGCCACCCCACCCATCTCCTTCTGTTGATCTGCTTTTCATGGTGAAAGACCTCCCTTCTCATGGAAGGGCAATGCTCATTCTTATTAATTGCTGTTAGTGATTCTCACCCCAGTGTATTCCAATACACGAAGGACACATACTGTCTTGATCCTCACCCTCTCCAATTCTTAAACTAAGTCATTGGATCATTCAGGGGAGAAAAATAAAACTGTGTCTGTGCTGAAAAGTTGTTGGCTATAGTTTGAGCCCCAACATAACTTGCAAAAGCTAAGATATAATAAATCCCTAGGGATATGTGCGTGTGTGGAAATTTGACAGACCCTTAACTGCAGCAGCCCTACTGGATGCCACTTATAATAACAATTCAAAGACCTTGAGCTATCAAACAGGTTTACTGATGGAGAACTCTTACCAAAGTTCCTGCTGTTAGTTCTGACAGATTCACCACACATGGCTGCACATGGTTACACTCGCATTCACTTGAGTGTACAAGAAATGTCTATTCCTAAGCCTCTAGGACTTTGCAATAGTAATGTTTTAATTGCAAAGATGCTGAAGAGTGACTAATACCTAATGGTGAAAGTTTTCTCATGGTATGGAGCCTTTTCTCCGATTTGAAAAGCAAGTTGAAATCCTACTGTATATTTAAAGAGTCTCTCCAACAACCCTGTACAGGATAAGGGGCTTGGCAGCACAGAAATACTTTTCCCCTTTGATGTAGGTCTTTGCACTTCTGGGATTTGATTTCACTTGTACGTACAATCGGATGGATGGTGAACTACTAATGAATCATATCAACCAGCACTTCAAGGGAGAGCTTGCCACTGCTTGAAGCAGATACAACTGCAGTTATGCTGGCGAACTGTCTGGGACAATCTAAGTCAAAGTACTTTCTCCAAAACCGTAATTATTAAGCAAAAGAGTAGCCAATTCAGTGCTACATCAGCAGAAAATTCTGCCATCCTTATTTGGTAGGATGTTTCATTCACTTTGAGCAACTGTGAAGAAAAAAATCATATATAATACTGAAATTTAGCTCGTGAGTATTAACAGAATTGTGCACTGAAGTAACATGTCAGAGAAGAGTAAGTATAGGCACTAGACATCCAATGTAGTCAGTGGAGATATACTACTTCAGAGAACAATCCAGAGCATCCTGAAGCAGATTTCTACTTTTACCTGCCTCTTGAAAAAGCATCTCTCCACTAGCTACATTGTGATTGGGATTTTTTTTTCATGATTTATGAAAATAATAATTAAAAGCAGAAAAAATTAATGAGTTCAGTACTGAGAGGGTGACTTACAGTCTCTTAAAAATACAAGCCTTGAGAGCTGTCCACACAGCTATTAAGAGGTCTCTCTTCCCATACCTCATGGGATGACTTTCCCTAAAACAATGAGATATAAAACAAGAATACACATGTATACATCACTTGGAAAGCATAGATGTAACTGCAGTAAGCCAAAAAAAAAAAAGTGCGGGGGGAGCAAAAGCTGAGAATTCACCTGCTTGGGATCAGGAACTAAGTAACATTTTCTGAGGCCTCCTGCAAATGATTCAGTAATCAAAGTATTGGCTCATGGAGCATGAATTTCTTTCTGGTTTTGACTAGAAATCCACTCAGACAAGGTTTTGGGGAGCTTTCCACCTCCTCATTACATACTAGAACAAACATATATGCAGTTTCTTTCTGACTCCATGAAACCTTAAGGTTTTATGTAAACTGAATATCTACAGCACAAGACAATGGGCACTGAGTGGGGATACCATGAATCTAGGTTAACATCCTATTTTCGTCTCAGGCACTGATACGTGATCAGTTCAGGCACTCAGAGAGCTCAACTCAGGAACTTAGGCTCTCCAACGTGATCCAGGTGATTATATCACAATTTTAATATTAAACCACTGGGTTAGCTGTTTGTATCATCTCCACCTCTTTATGGACACCTTCGGAAAATATAATCTGATCAGAAACAGATAATGAATACTAATTGTCTGGATAAAACAAAATTATTATTCCCAGATAGCAAAACAGGTTAGAACTCTCAGATAAAGTAAATATTGCCATTGAACTTCAGAAACATACATTCTATTTATTTCCTATAAGTAAGCAGAATTTCTTTCTAATACTTCAAAACAAATAACTAGATATCTAAGTAAAGTATGCATTTTGTTAAAAATCAACTATTGCTCCTTTTAATTGTTCAAAGACCTTTCAGTGAATGTGCATTTCAAACCATTTATCCTTATAAGCGCTAAAACACAAAGCATTTATAAGACCTAACCCAGTTGAAGAATACAAGTGGAGCTGTATTTTCTTTGTGAATCACATTTCCATGAAACAACAAACAGCTGTAGAGATGCTAAAACCAAAAATAAATTTGCATCAAGTGAAAACTCAGTTAAAATTCTCATTGTATGGCTGGTGAACCAAGAAATAGGCAAGTGCCCTGCCCAGGTTATACGCAGCCTTTGGTGGGACTGCGTACCAAGTTCAGATCTCCTGAGTTCCATATTCTTAAATGAAAGACCTCTCTTATTTTTGAAGCAGCACATCTTGGAAATTAAAGCCTCATCTCTCAGATATTTTCCTTGTCCCATACCTAAGTTATTTTCAGGGTTTTTTCCCCTTATTTTTGCTATTACGAGAAGAAACACTTCAGAGAGAGTAAAGTCTATTCACTAAGATCCTGATGCCTGTGACAATTTCGACAAGTTGATTTTTTGAATACTCTGAATGAAGCACTTGTTTTGGCTGGTATTTATTTTTATGTTTTCTATTAATAGACTATCTTTCAACCAATTTGTCTTTCAAGATTCTGCATATTTGTGCCTTTTAAATGTCTTTCACTGTCAGAAACGTTTTGACCGACACACAGCCACTGTCTAACAAACAACAGAATTCTGTCTCAAGGTGTCATGCTTTTCTTCTTACTGAAAATCCACACAAGGATTTGATCAGTGGTTCTCATTTATAGGAAAGATTTTTGGAACTCATTATTAAAAATTGTATGCATATTTTATGGAGATTTTCCTCTGTTTCATTTTGTAACTCCAAGCAGAAACAGGCTGAACTGCTTCAGAAATAAAGTGAACATGAAGGAAATCCTTTCAAATCTATTCAGTACATTCAAATCCATTAGGCAGAACAGCTCTCACTTGAAAAAAGAATTTAAAATTAAAAAAGACTACTCAGAGAAATATATTGAAACACTAAGCATCATGACTTCACCCCTTGCAACTATCTCCTATCAAGCCCTTAATCTACATTTCTCTTAGTACAATATACATTTTATTATCTGTGATCTTATATATCAAATATCTTTAGATTACTTTCTTGATTATGACTATTATGAAGACTTTCTTCCTGAATATTAGCAAATTGTTAAAAAAGCACAAACCCTTTCTTCAGAGAATTCCTGGTTTTTCCCCTTGTAAACTGAAATCCCTGAACAAATGGTTTTAGGGCATTCTGATGTAACTGCTATGTAGTACCATATTGGCTTACTTCTGCCTGAGGGTCTCATGTCATTAGCCTGTGCTCCTCTTTCCCTTTACTAAGAGCTACTGCTTGGCTCGTTCCTGCCTTTTTAATTGTGCAGCCTCTTTCTGCAGTTCCCAGAATCTGCTCAAGGCTAATACCCTCAGATAAGCACAGTAGCAAAATAGTTCCAATGGGCACCCTTAAAACTTTCCTTTTACTTCTCAGTAAGACATAACCAGTTACTGGTGTTGCTCATTAAAAGTACAAGGAATATCTCCTCATTATGGCTACAGCTTACCTAACATTGAATAGGTAAAAGGAAACTTTGCAAGAACTCCCACTGGATTTTAACTGAAATAGTAAAATTAAACTTGTCACTACAACCATACCCAAACTTTCTTACTTTCCCGTTTGAACTGGTTCTTCATCCATCACTTGAGGACAAAAATATTTACATAAATATTTTAGCACAAACCTGTTAATTACTTATGTTAATGACCATATTTATTCCTTGAAGTTATTATAACTCTTAACTGGTTTCCTACTGAATCACTGCATGGCTTGTTGCCATTAGTCAGTTTAACATCTCATCACTGCACAGGAGTGAAATAGTGAGTATCTTCTTCCCTTCATACTTCAGGTTGATTTATTGAATAAACATATACATAATGTTTATTTGACATTATGAGTAGTCACAATTATCACTGCTTTGCAGCTCAAAATAATTGTCAGCAATGAATAATAGTCAAGATGTATTGCATTTCTGTCCTGAGGGGCTGTCAGAAACATTGTTCAGTCACATATATTGTTTAATTTGGTAGGTACTCACTATTTAAAATGAAATAAAAAATGGCAAATGCATTTAAGATTGCTGCAGGCTCTTAAAAGTTGAGACTTTCGGTCATGTGTTTGCACACCTACCCCATTACAATCCTCCTGTCAAGTCCACAAAGAACCTTTGCAATGCAGAATAGACCTGAATGTCTTAGTTACCTGTATGCTGTTTGTAAAACAGAACGCACCACAGACTGGAAAGCTAATTCCCCTCTTTATCCATGCATTAGCTGGGACAAGGCATGGGGAACCATTCTGCACAACAGGGACCACGCATTCTTTCTTGCTTAGGAAGACTAGTAGTGTTGAAAGTGAGAAGCAGAACCTTAAGCCTGGCTTTTCTAGTATGGGTTCTGATCCAATTCTTGGATAGCATTTAAAGGAAACTATAGATCATCCACTCACAGCAGACATATCCCTCTTTCCCCCACCATCCTTCAGATTCCCCAGACTTCTGAATTGGATGCTAATCAACTCAATTTCCAAGCAGATGCAATGTTTTGATGGAAATTGCTTAAGCAGGAGAAAAGACTACCCCTTTAGGTAAGACGTTGGTGGATTTGGGCTGTTTGGTTTTTTATTTTATTCAAAATCAGAAGACAGTGGCCACTGTCTTTGAAGAGGGAATGTCTCTCTCATCCCACATTTCCTGGGAGATGTCACAGCTGTGACAAGGAGGGGTTTATAGTGCCACAGTTCGGTGCCTTCATAATTTATTCTCTCTGATTTTATGCTCTTTTAGTCTCCTGCTCAACCATCCACTAACAAGCAGTGATATTAGCCAATAAATCAAAGACGTCTGCTTGTCACCACCAGATGCTTGGTCACATTGCAGCCGATTATGAGA
>JANHGO010000045.1:8441646-8507582 GCA_024606505.1 Aquila spilogaster
AGTGATATTAGCCAATAAATCAAAGACGTCTGCTTGTCACCACCAGATGCTTGGTCACATTGCAGCCGATTATGAGACGTACAAAAGGACAATTTCATGTAGAGAGCTCCGTGGAGGTGTTCCACTGATATTCTGTTTGATAGGAGACCAGCGTGAGGTGAATGTAGTATAACTCAGTAACTTTTATGCCTCTTGGCAATGGAAAACTAAGCTGAAATAAAACTGGGAAGTAAATTAGGACCTCATCTTTATGACTATGCCATTTATGATCCTGCATCTATTCCTCCAATACGCTGACACAAGTTAGCATAAAAATAAATCTTTTAATTTGCCCATCTTGCACTGTGCTGGGCACAGGAAAAGCAGCTGCTTTAATTTTCACGAAGGGCAGAAGAGGTACTTAATATCAATTGTTACAAAGCGCATCAATTTTTCATGTGGCAGTCTTGCAAAAAAATAATCCATTAGCCTTATCAGTCAAATGTACAACTAACATGCCCAGTGCAAAGATACTCTTTGATCTCTCTTTTTCTGTCTAATTTATTATAACAAACACCATTAATGACAAGAGCCAGGGACTATTCTGCAGAATGGAGGAGGAGAGCTAAACTCTTTTGCAGCAACACTACTGTAGCTTTCTTCTCAAACTTAAATACTATAATCTAATACTATACTGTAATACTAACTGACAAAAGATTACGGATTATTCCAATGTGCTATAAAGAAAATCCATAGGAAAAAACAGACAGTTTGCCAACTCAAAACTGAGTATCTCTGGATACATGGAAACAGTCCTAAAATGAAGCACAACATTTGCCGATTCGCTCTCTGAAGAGGAACCCCTCTCCAAGACCTAAGAGGCTGCATGGCTCTATACTCCTGGTCACCAGCTGAGAGAAGATTCAACTAGGTTTTCTATACGTCATCATGCTGCTTTTTAGTAGTTCAAACTTCATAAAGTTTAATCTTTATAAAGTTACCTGTCTTTTCCACAGGCATCTTTGACAGGCACAATGTGGATGTTACCAGGGTGTCACCACACTACTGCTTTTTACTCACTCATCCTCATATTTTAAAATATCAGTAGCTTTAAAAGGGGACAAATCTGAGCACTGCTCAGGCAGGTTCAGCTTTACAGTCCTCTCTTGTATTCTGGTTCAATTTCTGCCCCTGCAAATCTCAGATTTGGATGTCTGAGAATTTCCTTTACTGAACATGGATTTAGCCTCAGGTCATCCTAATTCTGAGCAGTACAGTCATGAGGACAATGACATCTAGAAGAGAATTTGTGTTGTGATGTTAACACAAGAAGCCCAACCAGCAATTGGCATTCAGTTAATTGGGACACTAACTACCATACGTGGTTATTCAGTAGCTAGAAAATGTGAGCTTATGAAAGAAGTGGTATTAAAATATATATATTCAATATTCTAATGAATCATGTTTCAAACACAGCTCCAGCCAGAAGCATTTCATAATGAAATGACAGCTTTATCAGTAGCATGGCATAAATTCTCACTATAGTGACACTAGACAAAAAATTTCTATTCGATTCCCTGGTAGTACATGATTGACAGGTACCTTTTGTTTTAAGAAGCACTTACCTATGGCAGTTATCTTCCTATCTCATTGCCTGCAGTAGATTTACAGGTCAAGGCAAATGACCTACAGGAAGAGAAGAGCAAAATTATGCACAAGGCATAACATCAGGAAGGAAAAGCAGTAGTGTGCTTGACTGTTTTACACAAAGTAAAGCAGATAGTACAGAAAACTGCCAGGGTTCAGCTTTAGGTTTGATACGTCATCTGGTACAGTCCCCAAATGTTAGATATGAGCTATTCTGCACTGCTTTATATGGGTGAATTCTTCTAGAACTTACCATTAACAATGAGCCTCAAACCCTACTTTTTCATCTAGTGTTTCCAGCAGATTTGAGGAATGTTAGAGAAGCACCCAGGAATTACACCCTATGTCCTATTAGGATCATGGTGTATGAAGCACATGAAAGAATAACTTTCTATTAAACCCCTACTACTTTCATTACAGAACAAGAGACATAGACCTACAGATCTTCCGCCAAGCATTCCCCAAACGCAGCTCCTCTGGCACACTCCCTTTCAAAACTGAAAAGACTTCCTTCTGCTATTGAATGCTAGAGTTACAGCCTCTAAGAACCTTTTGATTTCCAGGTATACCCTTAGGGATATACATCTGGAGATACTTAGATGGAAAATTGCAATTAACAGCTGTTTGCTGGATAGCCCAACCTCTACACTCTTTTCTTTTCTGAGAAGTATTCTCTCTCCCTTCAACCATATTAGACAAACACCTAGCTTACACTGAATTCCTTAATTTAAAATATGACTGCATCCACTCCTCTTTTTCCTGATAGTAGTTGTCAGAAGAATTTACAGGAAAACATTTAAGACTATAAAGCTCAGTCCATATTATAATGTATGATTCAAAATAATGAGCTAGTTTTAACGTGACTGATCAATTTTGATGCTTTAACACAGTCACAAAGCAAAAAACCTT
Organism: Aquila spilogaster; assembly: GCA_024606505.1. Lineage (NCBI taxonomy): Eukaryota > Metazoa > Chordata > Aves > Accipitriformes > Accipitridae > Aquila > Aquila spilogaster. The sequence goes on from JANHGO010000045.1 coordinate 8,444,182, forward strand.
TGGAAGTAGTGTCAGAACAACAGTGCTTAATGTTGGTAAGATAAAAAACTGTAGTACAAAAGAAAGCACTGATACACAGCATCAGGTGCAATACATGTGACAAAAAATTGTCTTCTTAAGAGTGAAAGGAATAGACACCTATAGAATGGGCTTAAGCATCTGTCACCTTTTTATGAAAATTGAAGAAATTTCTCAAGTACCTTGTTCCTAAAGCCTGAGATGTACACTACAAATTAATCGTCAGGGGGAATTATGTTCTTACAAATCTTGAACTTTTGAATAAGATGAAGGTGGATGTGAGTTCACCCTTTTACAACCAGTCATAAACTACGGAAGTGTAACCAATATGCAAAGAATAGAGTGGTCCCCTGCCATGCCCAGCCAAGAAGCCTTAAATGTGGCTATCCTGGACTAAAACCTACTCCTGGTTATACTAACAAGAAACTCAGCCCAGTGCATTCAGTGGAGTAGCCTGGCAGGCAAACTGGAGATACTCTCAGAAATGTGTGTTTTTATTTATGACTTTTAAAATTACATGTTTACATTAAACATAAGTTTTCATGACATTTTTTATCAAGAGAATATTTTAAGAAAAAGTGAGACCAGTTTCACAAGTTACTTTTTTCTGAAACTATGCTTTTCAGAATTAACAACTGATGTACAAGTTCATTGGAAAATGTTTATAAAAACAGATAGGTTGGTTTTATTCCTCTCGGTATGTCTGACAGCTCTGTCAGTAATTTGAGTACAGTCTTTCCAAAATAATAATTCTCAACATTTTTGCAAAAGTACTAGTAGTCTCCTTTGAGAAAAGGAAACAAGAATTTTTTTTTTTTAATTCTTGTTTGCTGAAATTAGGACCCTTTTCATAAAGACAAAAAGCCCTTTTGAAAAGTCTAGTTCTCCACATAAAAAGTACAAATATGCTTGCTTATTAAGTACATGAATAGCTTCAATGAACTACATGGGACAGCAGCTATATTTAAAGTTAATCATATGTACGAGTCATTAAGTAGAAAGGGCCAAGATCTAATGAGAACTGTGATAAAGGTCTCTTTTTTTCCCCATGGCCTGGGATTTCCATTGCTACGTTGAGTTAAAGAAAATTTGGTTTTGGTAGGAGCTAAAGTATGCTTCAAAGCATCTCAATTTTAGCTTTTTCAGAAAACACTGCTTAAAATTGCGATGTTGTTTGTAAGCAAAGCACTTGGAATTAAATATGATCCATCAAGGTAATAGTAGAATTCAGCGTGGGTTACTTGAATAGGTCCTGATACCCTGAAAATTAGTCTTTAAGTAGGCAACCAGTTGTGCAGATTTCAATTGACCTATTCATGCTTGAACTTAAGCATATGGCCAAAGTGACTGCAGTAGCAGGATCCGCAAAAGTTGAAGAATTAACTTGAAAGAAGACTTACAAAGAATGGATCATGAACATGTCCTCCTGCTGCATGGTGGGTGCACTGCCAATAATTAGAGACAAAAGATAGGATTCTGTGACTTTAAAACAGTGACCAAATAAGGTTATTGTAAAATAAATCAGAGAAGTGAGGTGGTTTAATGGCTTTTTAATGATCCTAATGTTTTCAATTTTAATGAGTCCTTTTACATCAGCTTTAATCATTTTATGAGACTGAAAAATGGCTGCATTAGTTTGGTTTTCTGTTCAATCTCCCCACAAGCCATTACGGAGGAGTGGCTAATGGGAGTCAACTTTCATAAGTGGAAGCCTAGACAGTGGAATAACTGCTAAATTTATTTGGGAAAATGATACATTAACTACCAATATAGTAAATGATAATTTTTTCTAAAGATCGAAGGAAACATATTTTATTGCAGTCCAGGTAAGAAATAACTGAAAAGAATTAACTACTGTATACTCACTAATACTGTAAAAGTAAATTAAATCTTTTCAGTATTATGTACATTTAATGTAAGTAACTTTAAGGATTAAAAATTAATACAAGTTGTTTCATCTTTTAAAATTCACACGTAATATAATTTCATGTCATACAAGAATCTTTCAAAATAGATCATCTACAGTAGTTCAGCAGGATATCTCTCTTCTATGCAGCTTTAGTAGGTTTGCTTGAAGCCTCGTTTCCCCTCCAGGGAAGTGCTTCTATGGCAGACAGCAGAGTGCAACCGCTGCGATGTGGATACATATGGACAAAAAGCAGGGAGGAGGAGCCAAAATCCTAAACTGCCCAAGCTGTTTGTTTTAGCAATGTGCTCACAGGCAGCCTGTTGGATTTAGTAGTGGCAGCTGAAGGCACAGATGCCCTCCCTTGGTTACCCTATGGCAGCCGAGCACACACTCCATTCTGCCAGCTAGTCTGCAAAAATAGGTCTCTCTGGCAGCTTAGATCTAGACAGTGACATCTTCATTCATCATGGCATGAGAGCTTAGGACACTCCTAAAGCTCTGCGGAATGGATTGATACAAGATTACTCTGAGCTCAACTTTCTTCCTATATCCTCATTCTCCAATTTTGACCGACAAATAAATCCTGGTTCTGCTAAACTTTTTTTCTATATTTGGTTATAGAGATTTCAACAAAAAGCAATATTTCAGATGGATTATGCATTACTGTTGGAAAATAGTTTCAAATTCTTAACATATTAACTTTACCATTATTTGCTGATACCTTTTGTCTGAGGTAAAATGAAATTTCAATCGCATACAAGATGTTTAAATTCTGCTCTCAGGTAAAAGAACCCCACAGTTATATTGGAGTCAAACTAGTAGTAAAACTAACTATCTCTCCCAAAAGCTCCATTCTGCATCTCTCGTGTATTGAATCCTCACTTAAGATGAGAGTTTATTTCAGTAAGGGCAGCAGCATCAAGTCAAACTTTTTTTTAGTTTCTATTTATAACATTATAGATATAAACTGTCACTATTATTATTGGTTGATTGGGACCCTCTTCACTAGACAAACTGTTGAAACCAGACCGAAACCAAATTCAAGTCATGATGTTAAGGATCAAGGCTGGGGTAGGGAGGAAGGGGCAGGCGAAGGAAGATATATCTCACCGCATACTGTGAGATCTTTCCAGATCCCAGAATAACTTGTAGAGCATGATACTGCTATTAAAAGGTTGCACGGCTAACAAGCATGCCTAAGATCTAACACATGGTAAAAGACAGTACATATTTAATTTCCTAGTAATTCCTGTCCCATGCATCATCATAGGGATGTTTCTCAAGTAAACAAACCAGGAAATCCTTTTAAAATGAGATTGTTTTAAAAAAAAGAAGATGCTCTAGACTCAGTTTACCCAAGAGAAGAGAAGCTAATTAATCTAGGGGCTATACAAGCTAACCTAGCTTTGTCAGGGCAGCTATCCAGTAAAAGGACTGCTACGCTCAAGCTGAGAGAGATGCTTGTTACCTACAGTTTCTCTGGGGAGAGCTTGACCTCCAGAGATGACTAAAAGGCTTGTTGTACCAGCACTGCTCATGAAAAGGACTGTTGGAAGTATTCTTGCTAGAAATCTCTTTTCCTACAGGTTCATAATTTGGAATGCAGATTAAAAGAGTAACAATAAATAAATAAATAAAGAGAAAGACAGAGTATAAACCTGCAAAGTAAAAGGTGAACAAAAACAACACACACGAAATCTGAATGAATAACACATACAAATTTAGGTGACACTTCTGAAGCAGCATGTAAGAGAGTAAACAATAGGTGGTTTTATATGAATGTTTGACTGAGATACTGTAAAATTATCCCCAGGTAAAAAAAGGTGTTATGATACACATTAAGAAGCTGTGAATGCGGTTTAGCTGTGACTGGACAAGACTGACATTGTAATTTCACCTGGTATGAGAAGACATAATGAATACCCAAGGTAGTTCAGTACAGAATCATATAGCAAAATTAACTGTTGCAATAATTTTTCTTAATTCAAACATTCTATCATGAGTGATTGCTTTTCCTGATCTTCCTGCTTTAAAAGAATAACTCATAGCCTGTATTTTCCTATTATTACAAGGATATTGTATTGTAGCTTGTCTCAGAATAAACTTCCACCTTATTTGTGCCAAAGATGTTTACTTGTTTCTCAGCTCAGCACACCACTTTTTTTCCCCATCTCCCAGTTAGTCTCAGAGTAGATTAGGTTTATGAGTTTTCTGACCTAGTGTTGTGCCCTTTTCCCTGCTCACCTGCATACCGCACATATTCATGTCCTGCATATAAAAATATACCAGTACCAATTATTGCCATATGCCAATCATTTAATGTACTCCAGTGAGAAAAGTTTGGAGCCATTAACTACTTTGGTTGTCAGAGGTCCTTTAGCAACAGAACAGCTGCAGTTTCTCTCCCCTTTACATTATTCTATGCAAGAGGTAAATTTTCCTTTCTCAACATAGTTTTTTGTTAATATGCAGAAATAGAAATCTTTCCCTTTCTTTTTACTGCTCCCACAATTGTATGGAGTCAATCACCACAGGTGAAACCTCTTCAGCTTCTACACATCAAACTGGGCAGTGTCACAAAAATGATAGTTCCAACAGGAGGAATCATGTCCTACAATTATTTCATGTGACCATCTGCTCTCTTTTCCCCCCCATCATTCTTTAGAGAATGAAGCTACCAATTCCCTTCCTTGCCCCAATTATTTTCTTTCAAACAGAAATTAATGGTGGAGAGTAGATACCAGAATAGCTGTCCTAATGCCCTACCTATGGTTACCTAAAAAGCAGAGTAGGAAGAGAATTTCTAGAATGCCAAAACAGGTTTGAGGACACTAATATTATGATGCTCACTTCATTTCTTTCTGTTGATTTCTGGGTTTGGAACTGTTAAAGTTCATGATTTCAAACTTTTCTAGCATAAGCACAGATCTCAAGTGTTTTCTTACTCCAGTGAAGAACTGTAGTTACATGACCTCAAGTATTGCAAGTTCTACAATAAAATAACGAATGGACAAATAGTAACATTTTGGGGGTTTTGTTACTGTTAGTAGCAGCAGTATTCTCAATCACTCCAACGTAGGAAATGCTCTTCTGATAAGGAAATCATTGAGAAATTCTTGTCCTGGACATTGTCATGAAATTTCATCCAATAAATATCATTCTCCTTATATGCTCGTATTGCATTATTTTTACAAAGCAGGAAAACATAGTTTGGGTTGCTTCTACCTTTCTGTATTCACTTATCAAAGCACTATCAACATCAGTCAAAAAAGTTAACTAATACAGAAAATTTCAAGGAAAAAAAAAATAATCAAACTAATATTTATGTGCATACTTGGGAGATATCAGAATCAATGTGTTTCTCTTTGGAGAATGTTTATGAGAATTACAACATGTACACATTCATCCAGTTGTTAAAATTTCCGGCATAGTACATTAAATTCAGTTTTCATTACCTCTAAAAAAATAATGCTTCTAAAAAATGCACTTCCAACTACACAGTGACCCCCACAACCACTTTTTTGGTGCAGTAGTCAAGGCCTAATTCATTAGTAACAGGAAATAAATAAAACCAGTTCTATACTAGAGCTGTCAGTATCCTAGTGAAAAATACTAGGCTTTGTTATAGAGAAATCAGTCTGAAAGTTGCCAGCTGGAGGGATCAGTGAATATGAACTGACAGCCCTGTATAAGCCTTACTGGAAGCAAAGAGAGCCCAGGGACGAAAAGGACAGTCTTCAAACATGTGGAACGGCCTTAGGAAGAAATGTGGGAAGCAAATCAATCAGAAAAACTTATGGGAATCGTGGGTTTAGCAGAAATACTGAAGAAACAGAATGAGGAAGATACGGGGGAAACTTTGCTTCAGTGAGAACGGAAAAGAACAGATCTTATCCAGAGCGATAAAGACTTGGCTGTCTGGAGCATCGGGATGCGAGCAGCTCTTTCTGTGTGCTGCAAGTGCAGACTTACAGAGTTTTCAAAGAACAGACCCTTCAGAAATAGCAGAGCCCACTGGAAAGTGTAGCTGCTATCAGTTAGTCCTCTCCTATTCATGTGAGCGATCTCAAAGATTAATTTGAAACCAATTTTCTCACTTTATTAAGATCCTTAAGGTGAGATGGTTTGGCCCCCAATCAGTTTTTCATTGAGAAGACACATCAAACACTGAGTTGCGGATTTAGAACTGGTCGTGAAATTACATTAAAACTTGGAGATAACAACAGACTTCAGGGGATGAGACAATGCATTTTAATAGTGATGACTTTATTCCATTAATTGACTTGCTAAGTAATTGACTTAAGTAATTTCTGCATTTCTCAGTTTCAAGAGTAAGCATTTCCAAGAATCTAAACATGTGAAACATCTTTTGTGATTGCATGTTGAATTTTAAACTGCTAGTAGAAGAAAAACAAAACACAAAAAAACCTGCACAAACACTTCATCCCCTGCCATGGCCTCACAAAATAATTCATAAATCTTATAAGCCAATGTATTTCAAAAGGACTAAAAAGTAATTGTCAGGAAAAAACATTTTGATCTATATTGTTAATTTCTTGAATCATTGTGAGATCTTAGCTATTACTATTCTTAGCTTTTACTAACAGAAATCCATGGAACCTATGCACTCTTTTTATCTTATATGTTATCCCAGATACCTCATTCCACTGTGAAAATCAGAAAGTACTATCTTCATAGTTCTATATTCACAAAAATCTTCAGTGATTTTATGATATTCCCCAAAATGTTTAGGCACGTCTTATTATCAGAGTACTGCATATACCCTCTTTCTTTTTTACAGGAAGAAAATACAAATTCAGTGTTCCTAAGATGATATTTGTATAAGTACTCTTGTTCATCTAAGTGCTATCTCAGTTGGACTGAAATCATGGACGAATTAAAATACACAATTCTCCATCTGCTTTTCATACATTAATATCTCATTTCTGAGGATACAGAAAGTATAGGAAAGCTAATAGCTTATTTATTTGACTTAATTTTGAATATTTGGAATATACGCTAATTCTCTGAAAGAAGGGAATATTCTGGACAAATGCCTCAACAAATACAACTGTAATGAAGAAACTGGCTCACATTTTAGCAAGAATGGTCATAAAACACAGACCTAAGAAACTAATGCAATCACTGAGAACTCTGCAAGGGAATTTCTCTAAGGGACTGAAAACAAGCAGGCCCATTCTAGCTCTAATTACCAAATGCATCATCATCTTTTTTACAAGCTTAGGAAACCTCAAATCAGATTTCTTCTGGAAACTCTGTTTTCTGCCAAAACAAATAATGACAGGTAAAAAGAAAATCTTGTCTTAAAGGTGAGTGGCAGTATATTGCCTTTGATTTTACATACAGTTACATAGATCTGTTATCTACATGTGCTCAAAGCAGGCATCAGCAAATATAATTACATCATCAAATGTAGATAGCTAGGTAATGCTCTCATTGAACTATTGAACCCAATTCAGTCATGTACCCAGATACATTTGCAGTTTTCATACATTGGTTTCTTCTCTATTTGTGTGGCATTACTCTATTTAGTTGCATCTTCTGCTTTAATGTTTATTACTTCATTTTCAAAACCTCTTTAACCCAAACCACTGGGTTTAGTGCCACAAATGGAATTATTTTTGACATATCCTGCAGGATCTACAGCAGAAAAAAAAATTTAATCATATCCCCAGAGATCTTAAGCCACCAAATACATTTTGCCAACAGTCTCACTTAGAAGTCCAAAATTTGCATTCTGTATTTACTAGTATTGACTTAAAATGTATTGTTCTGCAAACAATCCTGGCTATAAGCTCATTCAGATAAAGTATTCCTGAAAAAGAATCCAAAACAGACAACAAAACGAATTCTGTTTTATTTCATTATTCATTTCTACCTAACATTCACAGATTTTTTTATTGTTGTCAACTTTTAAACATGATGTGATATAAGTAACAGTTCCTTCCTTGTGGAACAAAAAATGAGGACTCAAAAATGGCCATGGTTATGTCATCGTCATATGCATCTCTCTTCATCCAAAATAAGAAATAAAATTCTGCACGATAGCATACTAGCCTCTCTTATCTTCCACCAAAACACACCCATCTGTGAGTATAGGAGTGCTTGTATGGAGATGTGTAAATGCTTTTTGGTAGGCATGGAAATGAGCTTGTTAGGGCCAAATGGGAATATATGGGAATCATTTTATGTACTCTTATAGACAATTTGACAGTTCAACACTTACTAGTATTTAAATGATTAGTGGTGGTGATTTAAAGTAATCTAGCAGTAAATGTCTAAATAACTGTAAATAACTAAAAATGGAAAAACTTAAATGTAAACACGACTGAAGAGCCTATTCTCACCAGGACGTTCTTGTATTCAGCTTCAGTTTCCTACACCAGAAAAGAGAAATTGAGCAGTTACAGATATAGCAGATTTTCCACTATACCATTTCATTACTGTGCTATTGCAATATTATTGACCTAGTCCCTTATGCACTGCATACAGGAAGCTAAGACAAGTTCTCAAAATGATTTTGCTAATGGACCAGGGTCTCAAAATCTGTGAAATGCAATCACCTCATCAATCATTCACAAACATTATTATTTTTTATATCTTCTGTAATAGGAAACGAGAGGCTAGATTCTAAAACTACATATCCCTCCTTCTTTTCTGCCTAGTACAGCATTAACAAGCACTAACAAATGGCACGCCAGCATCTTCTGAACCAGTGACACAAGTGCAGTGATAAGCCATATAAAATATTCATAACTGGAACTTTAGATGTAGGCAGATGCACAACAACAGCATACAAGCTTTGTCAGGGATCGCTGAGAGATTGAAAGCATACTTAAAGGATTTATTAAAGCAATCAGAAGAAGCCTCTACTCAGTCACCATGATTGCAAGGAGTTTATGGCCATGTATTTAATCTTCTTGCTCTGTAATAGATAAGTTATGCTTTCTTGTGATTTGTGCACAAAGAGGTTTTTTTCAATCTTTTTTAGCACTAGGAAGAACAGAAGTACCATTTCTGCCTTGCTAAGCGAAGCATTAATAGGAATGTCAGCAGCAAGATGGAACATGTAATAAATATTAAGGTTTAACATTATAAAGATTTATACTACAGAGAATATGGTCCTAGATTATGAGATAAGATTATTATCTTTTGTTATGTGAAATGATAGGAAAAATGGTTTGATGACAGGGATTTCTTTTTGCAGCATTATATTCAGAGAGATCTGAGTTTGACAAAAAAAATAGGGAGTACGTACCAATCTTAAATGGTTGGCTTAACAATAATTAACCTAACAGAACACCGGGAACAATAGAAATTGCTAACACACATCAGTTCATCACTTACAGACAAGTGCATTAACAAAGGGGTTTTTTTTAGTTCGTAAAAAAATAATCTTGTTTCTAAGGTCAACTAGCAAACAGGAAAACTTATCTAAGGGAGGGGAAAAAGCAATTGCAAATTGAAACAAAAGAACAGAAGCAGAAAACTATACCAAAACATATATGTATACATATACAGAGAGCTTACATTTATGTATATAAAAACTTGCATTATCTCTACAAGATGGTTGACTATATTCTTATTTTGATGCTGACCATTTATAAGCATTGAAGAGCTGAGCTTGTTAACATAGCCAAACAGGTGGAAGAATATACTTTTTTCTATTATTTTGACTTACTGCCTACAGCTTCTTGTAGTTTGCATTGACCTTTCCTTAAGGAAGCCTTAGAAACATTAGCTGCACTCTGGAGCTATTCAAAATATTTCACATGCAGAACAGAGCTGACAGACCTTGGCTCCCCTGCTGAGTTTGCAAGAACTATTGAAAAACTCTTTTCTTATTTTGGATCATTTTTCTCTTCAACAAAATCAGTGTGCAATACCACTATGCACACAAGCAGCTTTAAAGGGTTCTATGGTAGAAAGAAAAAAGCATTGCTTCATCTTAGAGGCAAAACTACAAGGAATACAGGATTTGTTACGATAACTGTTATCACCTTAGGTTTCTTCTTTTCTTAATCTGGTGAACAGGCCTAGTTTCCCATTCTCAGTGGAAATTGTTAGCAAACTTTTCTTTCATTTTTATTTCCAAATATGCACATGAGTCTTGCATGGTTAACATAAGAGAAGGGACCTTCCTCACGCATGCAAGAGCTTTTCAGCAGGTACTGTAAAAGATGCCAATTTGCCAAAGATTTGTCCACTGTTTTTGCCCAGAACAAGGACATAGAAAATAAATTTAACTGCTTAAACACACTCTGGAGACTTTTTCCTCATCTCATGAACTCCAGCCCAATTTAATCTTGATCTAATGAGATCACATGAGTTGCCAATAGCGGATTTGGCATTCGTCTTTCACTCCCATTTCTTACTGTGCTACAACTTTGTTACAACACAAAGGAAGAAAGGTCTACTGGCTTGATCAAAGGAGGATGTCACATACTTGCTGAATTGGGCACTTCTTCAAAACCAGGTCTTGCACAGAATTCTTACTCTTTTCTCTGAAGATTTCACCAGTGGCATACACACTTCCATACAGGGTAATTTTAAGTATTTTACTATACATACTATATAATAGTTCTAAATGCTGTAACGAGTCTGAAATCTCCCTAGGCATTTAGTATCGTGAGAAAAATCAAACCAACTCTTGTGAAAAAATTAAAGAACATAGTCATTAACTGTGTTCTGCTGCATTTTTGTTCATGCTTATTTATTCACACTAAAACTCAGCTGCTAAAATATTTTGCAATGTAGCATTTTTTTTCCTGTGACAAAACTTTAGAAGAACATACAGATTAGTCAATAGGACCTCTCTCTGAGTTTCTCTGCTGGCCCCAAGACTTTACAGTGTGTTCATACATGTTATGTACATGAGTATTAGATGTGCATAACCATTTTGTGTTCCTTTTCTTTCAGTCATAAACAAAAACAATCTCTTTCCTACCCACTTCTATTCTCTTCTGGAAGAAAAAAAGTAGTCTCTTAGGAATTCCAAGATCTTAGCAACAAAGAATTTGCATTTACTTTACATCCTGTTCCAACAGCAACAGAATGCACAGTGCACAACAAGGGGAATGAGGACATGAAATTTTAGTTTGAAAATGCTTCTAATTTTATTACAGCTATACGAATATCCATGGTTTCTAATCATGCAGCGCGGATCCGTTGTTTTGGTTTGTCTGGATTCAAAACCCATAATTTTGTTCTAAACTTTGAAACAGAATAAAACAAATTCAAAGAGCAAGTCAGACACAGTCCAAGAACTTCATAGCCTCCTCCTCAAAGTAAAAATTAATCAAGATTTGCAAAATTTGTTCTATATGAAAACACATGCAGCTGCTCTTCAGAGTTCTTGCAATAACAAAATCCACCTTCACCTACCAATCTTCTAACAACAGAGACACAAAATAAACTAGAGTCACTTTTAGCCTATGTCTAATGAATCTGTAACTGTACATCACTCAGTGAACTCAGAAGCTTATTAAAGAAGTTGTAGGGGTTAAACTGTGTCTTAGAGATCATTTTCAGTTTTTCAGAAAAACTTCAGCCTCTACTATGTTTTAACTGTAGCCCATATTAAAAGGTTTTATTTCAAATCAGAACTCCGTACCTAACAGAAATTGTTATAGGAAGACAAGTTTTCATGCTAAATGAATAATAAATTATAGGTTATGTGTCTCTTTGATTTTAGAGGATGCATAATTTACAACAATAAATAATTAACATATCAAAGGATTCTAATTTAACTGATGCCTTCAGCATCAGAACAGCCAAAGTACAAAATCTTCTGTTTAGTGCTTAACATCCATCTTTGTGGTGGAGATGAGCAGTTGCTTTATATAAGTACTTACTATGTTTCCCAATAGATAATTTTTGCTTATCACTTAAAAGTATTAATAAATATCAGAAAGTTCAATTTCTGACATACGATCTGTAAGCATACCGTAGCAGAGGAAGAAAGACAAGCATAATTACCAGTATGCTGTTACAAACAGTATTTCAGCTTAAAATACTTAACGCAAGCTTTATTTTTAAGTGGTGTTAAGTTTTTCTTACAGGCAGCTTATAGTATTAGCAAAAAAGTCGGTCATAGAAAATAGCTCATCTCTAGCTAAAAGAAAAATAACGCTATTTCTATATGGAAAATACACGTTCAATTTATTTTTAGTACTACTGTTCTTTAATAATCAATAGCGTCTATGGCTACACCTAAATTCTCTGTAACAGGCAAGACTGAGAATGACCTAAAAGCACACTTTTCTCGCTAGCCCATCACCAAAGAGCCACCTACAGCAACGTGCACTCAAGTAACTCGGCTGCCTGCAACTCCCATGCTGCTCCGGGAGGGGTGATCCGGACATTTCTGTGGAGGAGGCCAGGCTGGACCATGAGCTAGGCGTTAGGGGCTGCTGAGACAAATCCGTGCAAAACGCACACTTTAGGATTCTGCAGGGAAAGCGTGCCAAGGCTGGCCATTCCCAGTAAGTCCCACAGGGGCTACAAAGTGAGACCTGAGCCCACATCGTCCCTTGAAGCAGTGTGGGCTGAAGATAAATTTGGGCCTTACAAACAAAGGACAGAATAGCTCTGCCCTACGTCAGTTAGGGGATTCATGGGTTAACTTTTAGCACATGCAAAGAAATGATTTTTTTCTCAAAGACTTCATGATGAGGTCATCACCCTGCAACTGGACCACTCTAACTGGAGCTTTTTGGTTATACAGAGTATCATTTTTATCAGGCTGAGCCTATTTTCAGGTTTATAACCAAACCTAACAATAATGCTGAATAAAAGCGTAGCTTGTCGGTTTGATGGAGATATAATGAAACTCTACCTGTTTGCTTCCTTTGTGTGAGTGGGAGGGAAGTTTTTTGTTTGGGTTTGCGGGGCTTGTGTTTGTGTTTCTTTTTGTTTGTTTGGTTGTTGGTTGTTTTGGTTTTTTTTTAAGATTGGCTTAACTAGCAGAGAATCATTTTGGAAAAGATGGCAAGAAGTGTTATTCAGACTTTAATGTATTTTTAAATTTTTCTATTTTACTAGGCTGAAAGAAGTACAAAGAACACACTTTTAACCAATTAGAATCAGTTAAAAGTGATTTAAAATACATAAATTTAAAAGAATGTCAACATACCACGTAAAATCTCAATGGCTGAATAATATTTACCAGCTCTTCAAAAATCTAATCTCACTTTGATATTGATAACTACTTAATTTGCAGCTAGTATTGTCTGAATGCGACCCAAAACCCAACGTGCTTACAAGGACGATAGAATTGAGCCTATTTTCTCCTTCCCTCCATGAAAACAGTAACCATATGAATGTGCCTGTCAGGAAAGGAACACTGCACTCCGCTGGGGCTAACATTTTACCAAGGAAATTCAAGCTATCAGGTTGAAAAACATTTATCTTTGGTTTATATTCAAACATCCTTTCACCAAATGCATGTAAAATTCTCACTGCAGAAGTGTGTAGCTTTAGATCATTTAAGCCTCAGCCTGTGACATCTGCTATTCTTCTGCTATGCTACCACCACAGCTGGGGACCATCGCCACAGATGGCACAGCCTGGTCCACCCCCAGCTGTGGAAGCCTGTGCCATTACACCCTCATTGCTATCCCTATCTGTTCTTGCAAAATTACAATTAACTCAGACATATCACATCTCTGCATTGCTTCGCATGCATCTCTCAAGAATCTGTTATTTAAAGCAGACACTTGCCCAGCAGTGCGGTATGACTGCAGTGTCAGCTAAGTGCAGGATGGAGCCTGCAGCCCAGAGCAGACTCCTGCCCCTTCTGCTTTGTAACTTCTCAGTGCAGACTTGAGAATTTATCTCAGCCAATTTCCATCAAGAGCCAAGGAACCTATATTTTTCATCACATATAGAGGAAAAAGTGACTGAATAGTTAGAGTCCTGCATTTGTCAAAGTCCTTGATATTGAATATCAGCTTCTGTGAGGCAGCAGGAAGAATAAAAATTGTGCAAAAGATTGGAAAGAAAAATCTACAGTACAATGTATTAAATATATATGTACACACATACATGATTTGTAAAAAGTATTTGTATTAGAATTCAGAAAGCTATCTAATAAAAGGATTTGATACATTTGATTTTTTTTTTTTCTTGGAGTACATTTTGTGTTTGGAATGAAAAGCACTGGTCATCTGCAAACAGCAGTCAGGCATCTGATTATGGGCTGCAGAAAAGAGAAATGAAACTCAAGCGTTCAAATAAAAAAGACAGATACAATTTTTGGGCCCAGAAAAATACATAAAAAATTTTATGTTGATGCCAAAAAGATTCCATCAAAAAGCATTTGCACAGAGGGACTTTAATTACAGTTACGTTAAAGAAAGCACCTCTGCAGTCTAGATGTAATCACATGGAGCATTATGAAATACAGCTTTAAGAAGGCAAGTTCAAAGGTTGTGGTCTAACAAAAACTAATTAGTGGCTATTTATGATCAGATTTATTTTCTAACACATGGGATTTTTGAGTGTGTCTTTTTAGTCCCCACTTTCGTTTTCTGCACAATACTACTCATTTAGCCCAATATAGAAAGGAAAAGTATATTGAGGGATAGAGAAAATGTGTATTTCCTGAGAGGATCCTATCGCATATCTGGATCATGAAAACTTACCCTTATTGGACATTTATTGTTTATAGTGTTCATGGCGAGATTAGAAATAAGTCTGGCATTTTTCAGCAGTCCTTTAGCTACCTTCTTACGCTGAAAATAACATCTACTACACAATTTAATTGTGAGATTTAGCTTAAAGGGAATGAAAATTATTTTTTTGCATATTTTCTGAGAAAAGCCTATACTAATACAAACTTATTCCTGTCTAACTGAAGGTGGGAGTTGTCTTGGTTTTCTCCCACTAAGTTTACCATTGGTAGCATCCCATCGCCAGGTTGCAAATTGGCATGCTCATAGAGATAAAGCAAAAAACAGATGCTAATGTGTGGATTTCAATAAACTCTGCCATTTTATAATCCTATCTGCAGAAAAATTGACACTTGTCTTGTTAATATTGTTACATTGACGTGGTTAACCTGCATGACTCTTCCTTTGATCTTCCATCTGCTGTTCATTTCAGTATGTGATAGCTGAAGCAAAAAATTGCTGCCTGAAGACACTCTGGGTCATTTCTTACAAGCCTAACAAAAGTTTGACATAGTTTTAATAGGTTTGTTTATAAAACACAATTTTCATTCAGCCAGCAATTCTGGTATTTTGAAGCAAGGTTTTATTCAAACTAGAATAAAGCCTAAATACCATAGTCTTGGTGGTAAATAGATGCAGAAAAGTAAATTCAAAATTTTGCATCTTCCTTAAGTTTAAAACTAGGCTAATTGATGGATCTGACTGACAGCTCTGAACACTAAACACAATTTTCTTTTTCTGTGCCCAGAGCAGGTGTGGTTCAGTCAATAGCATTAATGAAGAAGCTTACCAAAGGGCTGTGTTAAAATTCTTCAGATTGGCTCCAGAATGATAATTTGTTTCCTCTTTAAGCATGCACTATTCTTGACTTTACTATGCACATATAAAAAGATGAAAAGTTAGCACCATTATATCAGGGCAAAAACTTTTCACCTTAATGAGTCAATTCCTAGGCAAATATTTCAATAAATCAAAATTAAGATGGACCTGAAAATGCAAATCTGGTCATTTTTGCCAGTTATTTACACCTGCATATTTAATTCATGTTTAACAATAAAGGGTCATTAAGCACTTTGTATTTGTATAACCACAGGTACACATTAATTGCGGATTTGCTTTTATCACAGGTCTAATGGCTGAGCAGGTTCAGTCAGCAACTGACTGGTTCAGTCAGCAACACAATTTGGCCTTGTAGTAAAAAGAATTAATCAGGATATGAGCAGCACTCAGGTTCTGCACAGTAGTACTAAAAAGTCTGAAAACACATTTTAAACACCAGCCTTCAAAGCAAGCTGAAGAGGAATGCATGTCTATGTACAATGCCACAATGCATACAGAGGAATATAAGATATTGTTCAACATTTTTAAAATTTATTTTTAGTGACCTATACTTTGGTGCAAGTCTTTTTGTCTGAATGGAATCAGTTCTGGTCCCCAAGATTTCAGCAACTGAGTGAAACTGCTAGGTTATTTCAGCAAGTTTCCCTTGGCTGGAATGACAGCTCAGACTAGTCAGCATGCCCTTTATCTTTGAAGATTCTTATTTGTCTACCATTTCACAGCAAGCAGTTCTGATGAATAGTGCAATTAACCTTTCTGTTATTAAAACAATTAATTGCAAAAATTAAAGACATGACAAGGGCTAAATACTAATGCATAAATTATTAGGTTCATGAATTGTAATTATTAATCTGTGTACCCTAATTGTGAAATAAACAAAGAGGACAAATTGTAATCAGAAGTCAGTGCTAGAATTGATGGCCATTTGTTTTCCCTATGAAAAGAGAAATGTACCATTTTACTCTTGGCATAACGAATTAATCATACCAAGCCTTAAACCGGAGTATTTTTTTCTCTTGTGAATGACTTAGGATCCAAAGATGTCTAAAGTTTAGTTTTGTTTCTACAGCAACGTAAGTTTACATCAAAGAAATCTACTTGCCAAAACCCATTAAATTTCAATGTAAATATATCTGTCTAAACTATGCCTGCAGTGAATCTCCACTAAATTTTTACTTCATGTAGCTATAATTCAACCAGATATTGTAGAATTCTTATAACAATGTGCTATGGAAAAGTTGCAAGATATAATATAACAAAAATATGCTGATCAGACACATGGCTATATGACACTTGAAGATTAATAGCAACACTGAAGTATTTCACTTATGGGAGAAGTACCTGCCTCAAACATACATGCAGATGTGTTACTGAAGGATATGTTTGCTAGGAAAGCGATGTGGATAGACCTAGTCAATAAGTTAAAATTTTTTTCCTGTGGAACATTTCAAGATTTCAACAGTTTCATAATTTTTCACCTTAAAGCCAATCAGGGATATATCTATGAAAATTCTAAACTTATCCCACTGCTCTGTGCCAGAGATAATGGAAAGAACAGTGATCAACACCCAACTTAAATAATCTGTTGTTTACTGCCTTCTAGCAGCTTTCCCATCTCCATCCCCTCCTTCTCCCCTCACTCCCCCTAAAAAGACACTCTTTCTGAGAGCAGGACCACCTTCCTTTGGGTCACTGCCTTAAAAGCTGTGACGTTGCCACAGCAGGATTCAAACAGTTGAGCAATGGTCTCATGAGGTAAGTGATGTTAGAGCATTGACTGCTTTCAGAAATGGTTTTGATCCCTGAAGTCTGACAGAATTGCTTCCTTCCTTCCATAGGGTTACTAACAGGTTGCATATAACACGTTTGAAGTGGTTTTAGCAATAAATAAATAAACAAACAAAACAAAAAAGAACCCCACTATATAAAGCACACCAATGTGCTTTACAGGCACAGTTACAAAAAATCAGCTAAGTAGTTGTACCTTTATTTACCGTGATGTAGAAATGTTTTGCTTGGTAGATCTTTGAGATTCAAAAGTTGGATAATCATGATGTTAAAACCCACAGTGTCAGAGACCTTTTGCACTAGGAGAAAAGCTTCAAAA
Source organism: Aquila spilogaster (assembly GCA_024606505.1). Classification (NCBI taxonomy): domain Eukaryota; kingdom Metazoa; phylum Chordata; class Aves; order Accipitriformes; family Accipitridae; genus Aquila; species Aquila spilogaster. The sequence continues at coordinate 8,461,748 of JANHGO010000045.1, forward strand.
ACAGTCAATGTGCTGAAGTAAGGACATTTTCCTCTGAATAGACCATCCCCTCACAGGTCTGGAAAGAAAAGCAGACTTATCACCTTGAAACCAGGTCCCACTTCACATAATACTTATTTCTGAGTGTCACTTTTGGTAGAACACCCAACTCCATTGTCAATGACTGGATTACTTGTAACTTACTGAAACCATGCTACCTACATAGAAAACAAGAGTGAGGAATTGCTGAAGAGCTGTCAGACAATGATTGGCTGGCTCACTACTTGGCCTTGTGGTTGGCCAACTGACTGCAGAATTTCAAACAAATTGTCCTGATAGCAATATGGCATGCTTAAATTAGGAGTTTATCATCTAACGTTGCACCATAGCAGTTTCAAAACAAACAAACAAAAAAAAAGGCTTTGGATGTCAGACAGTTCAGGAAATTTTTCAAGTGTTTGTGTAATGCCACTTACTACCTTTGAATGTATAGTTATTGCACAGCATAATACATGAAAAAGGAGGTCTTCCAATTAATTTAAAAAAAAAAAAAAATCCGTCTAGCTTTTTTTTTGGCCTGTAAACTATTTGACATGGCGCTGAACTCCTTCAGAACATCTTTCAACTTTTATAAGACACCTTTGTTCTTGTAGTTCCAACAAGTTGTGGTATCCTGTGCAATGCGATATTGAGGACGGGGCTCATTCAGATGACTTGGTTACAAGGTATTGGCCAAACCACTCTATATTGCTTGGAGACTTCTTTTTTTACAGCATTGTGCTCCACCCACCCTTAATTTCAGCAGTGCTGTGATGTTTCTCTCATTCTTATCCAGGATGTGGAATCCAACATCCTATCTCATTCACTGGAAATGCAAAAACCTCAGATGCTGCAATGAAGAAGGTGAAAGGTGGAAAGGCATGGGGAGCAGCTGCGTGTGTCTCAGAATTCAGGGCAATATTTGAGTCAGCTTTACTCTGATTCCTCGTTTTGCTTTTACATTTAAAAACCTGTTTCACAACTACCATGTTTTTGGCTGCAACATGTTGATGAGAAAACTACTCAAATGATCAGTCTCTCAATAGTTTTCAAGCATAGGTGGCCATACGTGGTAGCTTCAGAACTACTTATCCTCTCAGTAAAGCAGCACAACTACAGTAAACAATAACAATCCTTTTAGAATGCAGTGTATGGGACCACTAAATGGCATTATTTTTATAATTACCTTTTCACAAGGACAATATCACAGAGAACATTAATTGATAACAAGTTCTAAATTATGAAACCAAAGTTCTGGCATATCCTTTCTCATACCTTCTCATTCTTTCAATTTCTTTGTTGTCTGTACAGCATTAAAATTATGCATTTATTCATGCTAAAGATAGAGGTAAAAAGGGCAACGGTACAGTACACATTCTGAAAACAGCTATATCACTCATAACGAGGTACAGCTTAGGCATATTCCCACATTTAATTATAAATGTTTGTGCTTGAATGTCAATGCAGGAAAACATAATCTTGTTACAATATAAAAAGTTATTATACAATGGCCTTTCCTAAAATATAGTTTACTAGAGCATGGCAGGTGGCAGACAGGAGGCTGAAAACTGTAACAAGCAATTACATTACAGAATTTTTTTCCCTTCAGTTTCATTAGCTAAATTTCTTCATATTTTAATCTGATCTTTTTAATAATGTGTCAGGACTGACACTCCAGTGGACATGAAACTCAGAACGGTCATGGTTGAATGAATGCATCTATTTAATTTTTCTCTTCAACTAGTTTTAAAAATTAATTTATCTGATTGCTCAGGCTATTATATAAAATTTGTTGAATTTTGTGTATTACTAATAGGCTCCTTCCCTGTATTTCTGCTCGCTATTGCCTAGATGAGGTTTTTCTAATACTTGCTGATGGCTGATTAAAGAAATAATGAAACAGTGACAAAAGTCAATTCTGCATAGCTCCCACAAGGCTTCAAACAGATTTGGAGTTAAGTGCAGAAGGAAAGCTTCAGAATGGTTTTCAAATACAGTTTTGGGGTACAGAATGATTTTCCTGATTCAGTTCTTGTCCACACCACAAAACCACATATCTAGCAGTGTTGCCAACCCAAGAACACTGCCGAAGAGTATCTAGCAATCAAAGCAGCACAGTTTATCATGTTATTTTTTTCAGATGTGCTCACAAAAAAAAGACAGATGAGTTTACCATCAAATCATAATGGAACATAGGAACTACCTTATAAAATAGGTCAATTCTATAATATCCTAATGAAAAAATCTTAAAGCTTTTTCAGGGTTTGGGGAGGTTTGTTGAGAGAACTAGGGAAAAAAACTTCCAATTAAATGAAGCATCTCTCCAGTTTTTTGAATTAATTTTTTTGTTCATTTAATTTTTTGAACGATTTGATTTCTTAAATCCTGTATGCATTTTGCTTCCAAAGACACTTGTCAGGGGAACAAAACAGTTACATTTTTGATGGGGAAATTAAACTTTTGAAAGATCTATTTAACCTTTAGTACAATACTTCATAGGCATTTATTGAGGCTGATTTTGATCCCAAGTAAATCCAGATCAGCTATGCTGAAGAGAATGAAATTGCAGTATTAAATGAATGAACAGTGACCAGAATCGATCTTGTTTTTCAGAATTGTATAAAGAAATACTGACAGAGACATTCCTGGCTGCTCAGAAGTACTTCCCTAACTGTTAGGGGTTTCTGTAGTCAAGAGAATTAGTCACTAGATGGATCAGACAAATATCACAGCTGAGGCCTTGTTTAATTTGGGAAAAACCACCCACCCTTCACCTTTTACACTTTTGATGCAATATACTTCCCTTGCATTGAAGTTTAGTACATGTCCTTGGTTTCATGCAAGTGTTTGGAAATAATTAACACTGAACTATTTAATTTATATCTCTCGAGATACACTAAACCCAATGAATTAAAATATGCAAATATTTTGGGTCCATAAGTTAATTGCACTGTTTTCATGTGATAACATGTGTTAATGAATGTGTTTAACCCAAGCTCGCCAGGATTGCTGTTCTTGACGGAAAGAATGATTCTTGGCCTCGAGGGCCAAGCAGTTTACTAAGTATAGCTCACTGTATAGAAGATGATGTAAAAAGAGATAAGTTACAGTAGATTTACTGTAGCTACTCCATATTTTTTCCTTTACATTCCAAAAGTAGATCAGTTCCCCTGAGCTGTACAAGTTATAGATAAGGATGGACTAAAACTTTTAGATTTCACATTTGCGTAATGCAGTATAATGCTTTTCAAATCACTAAGCCTTGCCTAGAGACTATCAGTCACTTCAGACTTGCCCAAAACTCAAGTAAATGATGAGTTTGAAGAGATTACAACTGTCATCTTCATCTTTTACACTGGTAAAAGATTCCCATTTCAAATCTTGGTTATCTTTGCATACAGTTCAATGCTATATTGTCCTGCCACCTACTAATCAAGATTTGGGAAAAAGATGAATCTCCCAAAGTCAAACATATATTTTTCTCTTATCGCAGCAGCACAGTTTGTTCCAGTTAAGGAGCTGATGCTGCCACTATAAAAACTTCAATTTTTAAGGGGATATGCAAGTTATCTATAAAATTTTGCTCTAGAATGAAACATACTGCGCAAGGTTATTAGGTCAGGAACCTTTTTTTTTTTCCTTCCAATGGTATGATTTTAAAAGAAACAAAACACAAATGGACTTTTGGAGCTGACATTTCAGACAGCTCTTTCTTCTTTTAAATCAAAAGGGGTTTGTTTCTTAAACTACAACATTTACTGTCCTTAGTTCATAGTAGTTCTGGGTGTTAGTTGTTGAACAAAACACACTCATATAAATAATAAAGAACTTCTTAGTTATATGTAATGATGTGTTAACATTTCAAAATGCTAAAATATTACTGAAACATGGGCTCCAGTAGTCAAACATATTCCATGACTTCTGTGGAAAACTCAGAATTCCAGTTTTTTAACTCCCAATCTTGACAATACTGCCTTGGCACTTAATCCATTCTTTTGCTTATTTTTAACACAGTAATTAAGAAAGACTGTATGAAGATTAGTGACACTGAAAAGTAACAGTAAAAAAAAAAGGCCAAATAATGAGCATTTCATTGTCTTCCTTGATTCAGTTAACTACGTGTTTATTTACTAAGTGTGTGCTCCCTTGCTTTACTTCTTCCTTTCCCATGCTGCTGGAGCCTGATTAGCCTTTCTCCTTTCCCTTCCTAGGACTCTCTTGCAGATCCCTGCTCTTCCCCCACCCTTCCCATAGTCTCACACTGGGTCAGAAGGAGGGTCTCCACCCTGCATTCAAGTCACTCAAGCTGCACCTGAGTACCCTGTGACAAGGCAAGAACAGCTTGCAGAGTGGCAGCTGCAGCCTGGACTAGCCCCAGACTCCTTCCTCCTTGGGAAAGGAATGCAAAGGATAAAACCCCTCAACCCTGGAGGCAAGGTGGCACTCCAAGTCCCTGACTGCCAGAACACAGGGGAAGGGATCATCACACTGAAGAGGAAGCTCCTCATGATTACAGCTCTTCCTGACTCTAAGTCAGTGGTAGATACTTGATGACATTAAAGTGGAGCAAGAAGGAAGGAAAGAATGCCTTCACCTCTTATGGCCATGATAATCACTCTGATTATTTGGGGTATTGTTTTAGAAGCATAACAAAGAAACAGCAAAACTCCTCTTTTGAAAAGCTTTCAAAACCTCCATTGTCCTGGGAACATCTGTTGAGAGCACTTGAAAGACAGACTCAAATCAGAATTGCACTTCTGATAGCTAATGTACTTGCCAACTTTGAAAAGCCACCTGAGTAATGAACTGTTGCCTTCTAATTGATGCCTTCTGTTTCCCTCACCTCTATTCATTCTCCTCCCTGTAGAAAAGCAAGAACATTCTTATGCCTCTTTTTTTTTCAGCTCAAGTTCTTTTCTAGAAAAAGAAAATAGAAAGAAAATAGAAAATATTTTCAACATTGGATTATTTTTAAGTGAAACACGGAGGAAGACTAGAGCTTATGGACATTTGATACCGCTACACATAAGGAAAAAAAAAACAAAAAACAAAAAACAAAAGAAACAACTGATATTCTGAATAACCAAAAAAAACCCACAAAAAAAAACCCCAAAACCAACAACAGTACAGGCTCAACATCTTCCACTTGTTTTCCTATCCTAAGATTGTGGAAAACTGGCCATTCATAGAGCGCACTGTTGCAGAACTCAAGTTTTCATGTATTACCTATAGATTCTCTGTTCTAAAAGTTAACACCTGCATTAAAAACAGAGGGAAAGTTAGTTGAAAGCAGTTCTCACTGGAAAAAGGAATTAATTATGCATCATTAGTTGGTGGTAGGCTTTCTTCTAACTTTATCTTCAGTGCTAAGCGGAAGGCAAGGACAACTTTCAGCTGCCCTTTTCAACACATTAGCCCCAATTCCACTTTCCAAATATGTTATCAGTATGGTAATTCCACACTTTCCTATCTGTAGACAGTCCAGTCTTCATAAAGGTAGCATTATTACTACAAATATACTGGGGGGAAACTATTTCAATTACTAGGAGACTATGCAACTCCAAGTCTATTTATTTCAATTTATTCAACTGTCTTGATATATTCGTGCATAGAACTTTTATAAAGAATGAATAAATTCACCTTGAAATTGTACCAATTGACTTTGGCTGGGCTAGACTGCACGATGGAATCAGAATCACTTTTGAAATAAGCCCTGACAATGCTGATCAAAACAAAGTGGCTACTCATTTATTAAAGTGACAGCTCAGCAATGGTTTCAAGCTAAGGGATGACGTGGCCTGGGGTGTTAGCTATGGCCTGGGGTGATAGCTGCGGCCAGAAGCTTTTTTGCCAGTTGCACACTCTGAAGCTGCATTTGACTGTGTGACATTTCCTAGGGCTCCTGCACCTGCCTGGATGTCAAGCAGCTGGTGTGAGTACTGTCACCCATTTCAGATTGTTATTCCATGAGTGACAAGTTTGCCTTGAGACTATACACATGAAATTGATCCTTTTTCCCTTTGTTATGAGCAAACCAGTCACGGATAAAGCATCTTGGGTCAGACACATACAGAAAATGCACAAAACACTAATTTTACAAATTTATCATACAGCTTTTCAACAACTGAAATGAATCATCACTGGAAATACAATGTAAAACATATGAAATGTTTGAAAGTTTCAGCCTAAGAACTTGAGTTGCTAGGATTTATAAAGCAAAAGGTTTAGCAGTATTCTCCTTTGAATGTTCAAGTATAGGATTGCTATAGCAACCCATACCCTGCTTTAAAATCAATAGCAATTCAGGCAAAACAAGCTGTTAAACCAGTGTAACAGGTAGGAATGTGCTTCCTCAGTTCATTGCAGGTGTTGCTACAATGGAAGTTTAAGTCAGAGGAGGAATCGCAAACTTCCTATACGATTTTGGAAAACAAGGTAGGGGACAAGCGGGGTGAATAACAGTGAATCTGGATTTGAGAAAGGGCTTAACTGAAAGCAGCAGAGCTCATGAGCAAGTGAAACAAAGACTCCAGATTGCACTCTTTCAGCTTTTTTGAAGAACAGAGTTGAGCTTGAATGAATCTGTGCTTTCTTGAAAAGTCAGTTTTAGCTTTCCTGTTGTGCAGAAAAAGTCCTATAAAATGCAGCACAGCAGTGCTTCTCATTGAGTCATTCTGAAAGGAAAACCTAGCAAGGCAGAATTTGCACAAATTCACGTCCAAGATTCACTGTTTCTTCCGCTATGAGCAGAATATGGACATATATAATGTCCATTTGAAGCTATTATTAAATGCTAGCAGTTCTAAAATTAATATAGCTCAGTAAGAAAATTTCTTCTGATAAATTTTCAAATAGCTCATTATCTGGTCATTTACTTTTCTGTCTTAACACTTTTAATTTCAATTTTCATATTGTGGGGACGGGAAGTAGAGAAAAATCAGTATATAAAGTTTATAGCCTGAGTCCAAATAAAAATAAAAAAGGGAAATACAATCATATCAACATGAGAAGCTTAAAAAGTTCAGGCTAGTACCTCATGAAAGTAGTGTGGAAGAGAGGTTAAGAGAAGTCTACCCTATAGAAATGCTTAACAAAACATGCAGACAGACCTCATTAAAGTGAAATTGGCAGGCACCAAGAGGTCTTACAACACAGTAAGTAGGGAGAAAATGTGAGACTGGAGGAAGTAAACATGTTACCAATTCTCACAAATGGAAGATTAGCATATCTGGCAAGTGTCTGTGTTTTCAAAAAGGAAACGTCCCACTTTTTAAAAGCACATGCACTTTTGGTGGACGTTAAGATTTCACCACCAAAGAGCAGAGATTTCAGTTTGCGCATACAGATGTGTCTACATGTGCATCATGGTGACCATTTTCCCAGTTAGCTTATTATTAAGTTTTTCTGCCCTGCCTTGCTGATCTTTTATACGTGATCTTGAAAACTGCTCCATTCTGGCACACACACACACACACACAAAAAGACTAAAAAAGAGGAAAGGAAATGGGCATCTGTACAGAAATATAGTCCATCAATTTGTATGTGACTTTGACCTAGAAATATTATGCTAAATACGCCCAATGGATTTTTACTTCCACAAATTTATTCAACTCTTTCCTGAGCTCACATCAACATTTAACATCCACAACACACTGCATCAATGAATTTTAGAGCTCAGCTACCTGTTGTATGAAAAAGTATTTGCTTGTGATTATTTTGAATTTTGCCATGGGTTTTGCTTTGTTTAACACCTTGCCCTCAAGTCCTTCATTGGGAGTGACTGCAAATGGTTTGGTCCCTTTGGTTCCTCATATCACTCTTGACTGCATAAATCTCTATCATAGTGCTCATCTCTTCTGTAGGCTGAAGAATCCTCACCTTAGTTAATTCTACATTTCCTTGCTGCTCTTCTCTATTCCTTTTCAGTAATTACTATATTCTTATATACAAACTTTACTTTATCCGTGCCTGTACAAAGCATTCTGGTTGCAGGCACAGTATAGAACTTTATAGTGCAATAATGATGACATCATCTTCTCTATTCCTTCCCTAATAATTCTTAGCTTCAAATAATTTGAGAGCTGTTGAGTTCTGCACTAACGTAATCCCAGAAATTTTTGTTATTTCATTCCTGTATAACATAGTAAACTCAGAGCCCATTACTGAAGAGTAGAATAAGGATTATTTTTACAACATATACCACTTCATATTTACTAACAGACATGTTAGGCGTCATATCGTCATCCACTCAAGCAGTATTGTGAGTTACTAACCCTTCACGGTTCTAAGCTGGGAATCTGGTGACTCTGGATGTTAAACTGACTGGCAATTTTGCAAAGGCTCCTCTGTCTGGACATCTCAAACCACTAATACATTTAAAGCAAATCTAAAATAGTAGAGGAAAGAGTAAAAGTGGGAAATAGGAGTAAGCTTTGTTCTGTCTGAATTCCTCAAAACCGTTTCTGTTTTCCACAAAAGTTTATGGTAAATTGTGAGTATTCATCAAACAGTTTCAGAATAAACTTCACAATAGGTAAACACACCTTGGTGTGTACCCTGCAACAGGTGATAGTAAGAAGTGCTTGTTTCCTTATAACACAGAAGTACTGACTTAGGAAATTATAATGTATGTTAGTGCAGGAATGAATACCAGTTCCCAGACATTTGTAGGCATTTGCACAACTGTATCAAATAATGAGCACAAACTGAAAAACCACTCAGAATATATATTAATATTTTATATTATTCAACCTATTGACACAGCAAGATAAAATTACAGTATGTGTCTACCCTCTTCCTCACACCTATGAAGCTGAATAAACCACCATGCATTCCAGTGTAACTATTGTAGAAGTTCCCTACTATCAAGGGAAATCCTTCTGACAATAAAAATGATGCTTTTAGGTAAAAGGTGGAAAGAAAATTGGCTAGAAGTAGTACATGAAGAAATAGGTGAAAACCTAAGAAAAGCAGAGAATGATCCTCGACACAAAGGTACAGATTGAACGAACCAGTATTTTTTTTTTATGATTCCAACCTCTTTTTTTTTTTTTTTATTTATTACTGTTGCCATATACTGAGCTCTGGGAATTGAGTCCAGCAAACAACCAGCTCTCTTTTTAAGATGCATTCTGTTGTGTGAAATCCTTTAATCGATTTACTCTACATTTGTAGGTGGTTAGAATCACCCTTCCAAAAGAGTCTCCTGAATGAAAATGTTTAAGTCGTCCTGCTTCAGATTATTGTATATTTATTATCCTATAGCTTGTGTTATAAAAATTTACAGAATATTCTAATATTTACATCATTTTCTTACATCATTAAATCTTCAGTCTGGTTTTGAATTAACTTTTCCTTCAGTTTGCATCTTGGCATAGGAAGTTTCAATTGCCTTAAGTTTATTCATCCCATCAGTCCTAAATTTATCTGCAGGAGGTAGATAACCCTTTGTTCTTTTTATTTGCAATAAATAATTTTACTTGAGCCTTTCTGGGAAAATGTCCAGGCATTGCATCTGTGTTAAGTCATAAAGTTTCCAGAGACAGTGGGAGAAAAAGTTCATTATCATTTTTGACCCTTGGTGAAATCCGTGTCCTCAGGGTTATTAGGTGTTCCTGTCTGGCAAAACTAAATCTTCATATTTCAGCCTGTACTTGTTTAGTAAATTACTTGAACTGTCTTGGTGTTTTCCCATTTAGAGAGCTACACAAGAGAAAGAAATTTCATTTTAACAAAGACTGCAGAAAATGCTGTGCAGGGACAAGAGAAAGACCACCAAGATTTCCTCCATAATCACTAGCAAATCTAAGTTATATTCACCACTTCATATGTGAAAAGGAGAGTGTCCTAATTTTTCCCCCTCCAAAAAGAATATCTGGCACTGTGCATGTCCCTGTACTTTTCCCATTTGTACCTCAGACATTCACACCTGGAAAGTGCAGAAGTAGCACAGTCTTATTCCAGACCATCTCAAACTACATGTACTCAAAAGTCATAAAGTATTTAGCTATGTGACATTCTGCAATGTCTGTGATTGCTGTATTTTTCTGGACATGTAAACTTTCTTGGCAATAAGTATTCATTTTTTTGCTTCTTTTAGTTTTCTTTTTATCATGGGTAAACCCTTGCTGATTTCCTCTTGCAGTATGTTCTCTTCCGGTATATTTCTATGGGCACGATTCACACTGATTCTTTTTATAACAAGGAAAAAATGGTTCTTGAGGTGAAGATGAAAAAAATCACATTCTTCTAGGGAAACACTGCAGCTTAGTTGCTGAGATACAGATCCCTGTTAGATTATTTTTCCTCCCAAGGGATACTACAAACTACATTATTCTCTGAATGCCTATGTCTGTAATTTTTGCTCTCTCCAAGTTAAGTTGCTAGTGTCAGGTTTCAACCAGTGTCAAGTTTCTTTTGGATGTTTTTTTACAGTGCATAATGTCAGCTTTATAAACCTCCCAACAATGTCCTCAATTTAGTTTAATTGTCTTCTTGCAGGTGTCAAATCAGGGGACAGTTGTTCTTGGAATTCTTCCCTATTAGAACAACGAACTCTGATCTTTTTACCGTAGCTGACACACATGTAAGTACTAACGAATATCTTGACAACTGCACCACTACCATTTATCATTTATTTTCATCAGCTTTACAAATCACCATTTACATCATAACTGGAATATCATACTCCAAGGAAAACCAGTTCTTCTATGCTCATTCCTTGTACTAACTAGTTCAAAGATAAGAGCAGCTGATTGCACCTCATTCCTCCTTGCATGACACAAGTTCAGTAACCCATTGCTCATTTTTAACCAATCGAAGGTGATGCTTCCTTTCACCTAACACTTAAGTCACTCCTTACATTTTTCTTTACAACTCACAGCAACAAAAATCCTCTTTCCATAATGTCTGGTTTTATTACTGTGCTTGAATAAGTTCCCTGCAAGAAAACAGAGGCAGCATGCTGTGATTTAAAAACTGTGTCTGTGTTTGCAGTTAACTCATTCAGTCTCAGAGATCACTCTGCATGTGTCTATGCATATCTAGTAAGTACTTTAGTGGAAAAGAGATTTTGCACAATCTGAAAATGCCCAGGAGGCAAATTGTTTCATTAAAGTTCATAGTCAAAATCAACTTTGCAGGGGAAGGGTTATCAGTCTTTCCCAAATTCCTTATTGCAGTCTGACAGCTTGTGAAAAAACCCTGGTAAACAATCCCTTCATGTATGGTTAGCAGCTGACTGTTTTCTAGAGCATAGGGGGTTTTGTTTGGTTTTTTTACATCACTGTTTAGTAGAACTACAAATCACAGCAGGGGTCAATTAGTGTAACTGTAAATGTTTTTATGGTTGTCACCTAGGTTTTATCCTTTAAAGCACCATGTAACATCTCAAATTGAAATGTAAGCAGTTCCCTATTACTACATTCTGACCTTTGGGATACTAATTTTTTCATATCGTAAAGGTTAGTTCTAATTCACTCTGTGAATGCACACACCCATGTGTGACAGTATTCTAAATCTGGGCCATGGGCTCTGACCCCGCTCAGCACCAACCCCCTGCCCAAACCCAGGCTCCTGAGATAACCCCTCCTCCTCACCCCCCCCCAGCCTCTGAGGCTCCCCAGGGACAGCTGGGATAGGGATGGTTGAACATCTTCCCCTTTCCCCGTGAAAGGCCATATTTTCTCCTTGCCTTAATATAAGCAGTGCCTCCAAATAGCACAAATGGAACTCATTTGCCTGGAATTGAATGAGCTGAGTTCACTAAGTTCACATTCTTCTCCCTAATTTAGAATTATTCAGAGGAAAATTATGGGTTTTTTTTGTTTTTGGGTTTTTGTTTTTTTTTTTTTTTTTTTTGAAGACTTAAAGGTTTAGGTTCTTTCATTTCTAAAAGGTTTATGTAGCCCCTACAATCATGATGAAACTTTCTGATTGCACTAAAACCATAAAACCAAACCTGACTCTTCATTATATTCCTTTTTTCCTTGACTTAATATTCACAAGCTCAAAGTATTGGTGTCCCCTGATCTCTAAAGGATGAAGTTGCACCTTATTTGGCAACATGCAGTAGTAGTCATCCAGAATGCATCAGTCTTAAGGAGTTAAAACCACGCTTCTCCCTTTTTAACCCATAGGATTGTATTTTGTTCTTCAGAGTCCAAGATTCAGTGAAATAGAATGATTTCTTCATGACTGTTAATTTGAATATTGTGTTTGAATGCTTTTGATGTTTCACATCTAGACCTACTTATTGCCTTTCCTACCCAATTCCCCTCATTCTCATCTGATCTACCAATAAATACACCAAAACCAATCCTGTCACAAACTCACCTGAAGAGGCACGCACAATCAGCATAAATACAGCATACTCCTTGCCTGAGCTGACTTCAGGATAGACAACTCAATTTCAAATATTCTTTCTAGGTAAATTTCTTACACATGAAAGTCTATTTGCCCAATTCCTTTTAATGCCTTCAGTGTTCTCCTTTAACATCTATAACATTATTTGAGTTACTTCCATATAAAAAGACTAAGACCAACACACATGATTCCTTGAAAAGCTGAAATTCTATTTCAGTGTTAAAATACTGCTTTAGTGCTGAAAGCCAAGAATGAGTTATCAGTGTGAGTTTTGTGAAATAGAGTGATTATTCACTAACTACTCTTTTTATGCATTCAAAATATTGCACAGTGAACACAGCAGCAAAAGGGTTTTTTTCCATTCCAAGCAAAGACAAACCAAAACCTTTCAAAATTTCTCACAAAAGCACTTTATGCCTCTGAACAGCTAACAGTCTAGTCAGCAGGGAAATCAGTCGGGATGACGGAGTCCCAGAATCAAGTATTTCTTTGTCTTTGAGACATGGAAGCGAAAGAATTTTTTTTAATTTTTTTTTTTGAGTGTGTTGCACTTCAGCTTTTCCACTTAAAATTAAATTATTAACTAGGTCAGAGAGACTAACTTGATAAGCATGTTGTGCAAGAAGTTCCATGGATAAATATTTAATCATTAATAGTTACTTTTTATAAAGAATGAAAAAGTTCCAATATGAGAGACAGAAAGGTTCCCACCCAGGAGAAGGCAAAAATTGGACAGAATACTTAGGAGAAATCCAGATGACCCAAAAGCAAGCCCTTATCTGAAGCATGGCCAGCAACTGCTGTTACCCACCCACCATCTGGACAACTTTTGACATGGGTTTTGTTGAAACAGATCTCTTCCCCACCTGCTTTTCTTTCCCTTTTTTCTGGCAAGTATACTTTTCTAAAAAAGCACATAATCAAAAAAAGCATGATCAATTCGGTTTGTAATATATCTTTCATTTTTCATACAAATGGTGATACATAAACATTTACTTATGTAAAGACTTGCTTTGTGTGCAAATGACTACTACAATAAAGCACTTGGAAAAACAGATCAGTGGTGTTTTCAGTAAGAATGAAAACATGTTTGATAAATAATTCATTTATACCTACTGTGCATAATAATCCCTCTTCTTAAGCCAGTATTTCTTGGAAAAAATCATCAGCCAACAATTTGTCTGGAAATATGACATGTGGCCTCTCTCACACTGGGAAAAATTTAAACATTCATAAATAAGGGATCTGGGTTTATTAAAAAAAAAAAAAATTGAACTTCTTCAAAATCTTGGGGTTTTTGCAGGTTTTACTTTTTACAGAGCAGCTACTCCAGATTCTACTTAAGCACATATATGTATGTCTTGATATGCCTTCTGCCTCTGTATATGCATCATAGCTGCAGACCTGTACTGTCCTTGTATACAATCCTGACATTCAAAGATGTTGTCATGGTTGTTCAGGACTTGATGAACTACGTGGGCTGAAAACAACAGATGAGAAAGTCAGTGGTTTGGTATTTGTAGTGATTACAGCATAGAATTTTGTCTGAAGATCAAGAAATCATCACACCCGAGAGAAATATTTTCTAGTCTGGAGAATGACTGTGTTCACCTTTCATATCCGAGAAAGCATTGGAGACAAACATACAGCTTCACTTTAAGGGAAAAAAAAAAAAAAAAGCAAGATAAAGGAAGTATCTTACAATGTTTGGAGTCCATGTAGATTTCAGTATAAATTACTCAAGAAAGAAAACACTGCTTGTAAAAGTGAAGTTTTGATAATTAGACCTTATTGTATCTATCACTAAGGGTAGCAGCTACACCAACATATTTCACCAAAGGCTCCTGACTATTTTTTGCATAGATCATTCTTTGACTGAAGTGGCTGGTGGCCCACATGTCAAATTTCATTCTTGTTTTTCATATTGTTAATCACCAAAGCAAGAGTCCTAGCAGGAAGTCACATCTGTGAGATGAATTGAAATCAGCTTATTTTATTTTCTTCCACAGTATTGATTTAAGATTTAAACGCTCCCAGAAGGAAACAAATAATATATACATGTAGTATGTACAGAACATGCATATACCCTTCACATGCTCAAAAGGTGTATCCCAAACCAAGCTGAAATCAAGTGGTCTTTCAACTGACTTAGTGGGCTTTGAACTAATTCAAAGTTCAGCCAGAGGCAGCATTCATTCCTCAAGGGACCTAATGACGCTCAGCATTCATAATTCGAATAGTGACTGCTGGGGACCAGATATCAAAATGGAGCGGTACCGGGTGGCACAGCTTGGTGACAGGCACGGGGAGGACCACTGCGGGAGCCAGAAGGGTCCAATGCACACACAGAGAGGGAAACCTGACTATACATAAAACATGTACCGGGGAAGTTTATAAAGAATAAAACCTTGTTTGAGGCCACAAGCCGGAGGTTTTGTTTTCAGCATTTTACAACAAGAACAGTTGAAATGTTATGAAACCTATACGTATTATGTAGTTTATGTACAGTATGCGTTGCAATAGCATCTTATATTAAATTGCTCTAATTAACTTATCCCAAAGGCCTTTGTAATGAATAAGAGACCCATTTCGTTAGGGATCTTTCAACCTCTGTGACAAATATAAGAAATTTCATTATCTTCCATGTAAGCATTTCAAGAGCAGGAGCATCACAGGACAAAGCATGAACAAAAGTTCACATTAAAGTGACATGAGATACTGCAGTCTCTCTAGCACATTCAGGAACCAACAGAGAAATCACATTTTCAAAAAGAGTAAAGCCATTTGGATATAATCGATTTAAAATGTATTACAATATTGCCCTAATCTGGAAGCAGGATACAGCAATAAAAAAGAAAGCCAGTGAAGAGGAATTGGAGAGACCCCTGTAAAGATCTGAGGAAAATGGAGATAACTCCCCGAGAGCTTCTTACCAGATGTTGGTAATTTCACACTGTTACACTGTGCAAAGCGGATTTGTATTTCTATAACCTGGGAAAGATTAGTGTGCTGCAATCAACAAATTACAATTTGAATAATAAATTCCAGGTTTTGCCAACATCACCTCTATCTTTGCTAAGGAAAAAAAGAAAGAAAAGACACCCATAGTAAATCACTTCAGCAGTCACTTAAAAGGAGAGTGAAATACTGAACAGCAAGATATGGCAAAATAAGTGCAACTTTTTAAACTGGATCCTAGCTATATTTTGATTCTAGCAGGAGGATGTGTGGCATTGATTAAACCGGCTGACAATTTAGTCATATTCACACTGGAAGGCCTTGGCTAGTTGCCATGTGATTCTATCTCCTAAGTAGCTCTTAGATCCTTATGATCCAAGAAAGTAAATCAAAGTATGTTTGCATTTTGGGAGTGGGTATATCTCCTCAATTAAATTTATTCTTAGCATTTCCCAAAGACCTATAAAATGTTGGAAATTATTACAGTTATATAGTTTTAATAAACAAAGTTTCTGAAATATGCCAATTTTATGAAGCCTTCAGTCTGTCATGAGCATAAATTAACTCCTTAAAATGATGCACAGATATAATTTCAGTGCACTGTAGTTAACTGAGATGATGTAAGCCCTTGGTTGTCCAACCCATAATTGAATTAATAATTGTACACAATTTTCTAACATTGTGTAGAATATATTTTGCATGACTAGGTAACAATCTATTCAGTATATCAGAAGAGGCAAGGATTAATTTGGAAAGATTTCAGACATCCCAGTCAGTGTTAAGAACTCTGTCTTATGAACTAAGATTAATTTACATATGTCCTAATTGTTAATTCATTGAAAATGTACAATAAGAAGAAACATTTTGGAATGCTACAGTTCTTTCAAAGGGCAAATTAGGGAAGTTGAGTATTTGAATGAAATAATAAGCAGAATTGAAAATACATGAGAAGAAATACTGTCTACATGCTTGCCACACAGGCCTGATGAACTGCAGCTATAAACAAGAAAGAAACCATTGAAAAAACTGAATACACCACAAGGACAAAAACTGTCAAACCTGTGGCTACAGAAGATGCATGAGCTAGAAGTGACAAGCTGACTAAAAAGATGCAGAGAAGCGAAGAGGGTAAACTCACAAATATTCAGGCAGTTTGGCCAAGTTCAGAGAAAGGACTTTTTACGGGTACACTAAAAGTGCAATTTATAATGCAGACTTTATGTACTGGTGAGCTACTTTGCATTGACTTGCAATTTAGTTCTACAGATTTTCACTCTATTCCATAAGAAAAAAAAATATTGTTGTTATAAGTGAAGCAATGCTCATAGGTTATACTCTTCAACACTGTTTATTTTGTGCATTCTTTGATGATTGTTTGAGCTAAAATTTTGCCCTTGCTGTCTGCTCATGTATTTAGGACTGTTTTTACACAGCACAGATGACCATGGGTGTTCCCATTATCCAGGATTCTCAGCTGTATTAGGATCCATTCTATAGTTAGGGGGTCATGCATTACTTGTATTTTATTCAACGCACCAACATAAAGAATTCAACAGGGGATTGAAAGAAGCAAAAGAATTTCAGTGCAGTGAAGTCTCTGGAATAGGATCAGCTGTCAGTTAAGCAAGAAAAGGTATTACAACATGCAAGGGGCAAAATGACCTAAGTTTGCACAGAATATTTTTTAAATTTTAATTAGTCAATGCTATAACTTGTCACTAAATTTCAAGACAGATTTTGTAAGTAGATATGAAATAAACTGGATTTTTTTAATTATGAAATTTATATTGGAAGACTTTTACATAAAAGAAAACAAAGAGTGAATTTAAACAAATAGAAGTAAAATTAATTCTGAAGAATACAGAAGTACTTTTATGTCAGTATCTGTATTTCACCATTATCAAGGGCAGCAAATCCTAGTAATGAACTTAGCAGAACTGAAATGACTGGAGATGGACAGTGTGGCCATTCATAAGTCTTCTGAAAATATCTTCTGAGATTAGCCATATTCCTAGAGTCACCTGCATAGGATAACATACCCATGCTCGATCAGCCTACCTGGTTCTAGTGTGACTTGAGATCTTGCAAGCCAGTAGTCTTTCTATAGTGCGTTATAGTCAAAGACATATCCAGGTTTATCCAGGCATCCATTTTGCAAGGATTAAAAAGGAATTTTTTATTACACCCCCCCCCCCCAAAAAAAAATGCAAAATTGATCAAAATTCTCTTAAAGGTAAAAGACACAAGTTGCAACCTGGAAAAATTCTGACTTGATATCAAGGGGGAGGGAGGAATCACTGTGAGAATCATCAAACACTGGAACAGATTGTCCAGAGAAGTTGTGGAAACTCTCTGTATCCTTGGACCTATTCAAAGCTTGTCTGAACAAAGTCTGAGCAACCTGCTCTAATTGGTCCTAACTTTGAGCAGGGTCCTCGGGGGTGCCTTCCAACTTAAATTATTCTATAATTATAATATTCTATCATTATGTTGTTCTCACAATATCGGTAATGTAAAACATGGTTTTCTTTCCACCAAGTGTGTGCTGCATCTGTGGCATTTACTTTGATGTGACAAAGGGTCAGTGTTCACAGGAATATTTTTGTTTTGAGACTGAGGAAAAAAAAGGCAGTAGAGATTGAGGATCCAGGCAAACTTGTTACCTTTTTAACATTGTCAGATATGTGGGTACAGTACCACTGGATGAGATGCTGATTATATGTAGATAGTTCTAATAATTTAAGTTTCAGTCTGTCGCATAATGCTTTGCTATATTGCTACCATTCCTCTAACGGGGATGAGGTTCAATAATATTTTCCTCTGCTCTGGA
The DNA here is from genome assembly GCA_024606505.1 of Aquila spilogaster. NCBI lineage: Eukaryota > Metazoa > Chordata > Aves > Accipitriformes > Accipitridae > Aquila > Aquila spilogaster. The sequence continues at coordinate 8,479,917 of JANHGO010000045.1, forward strand.
AATCTTTACGCTCAAGACATTTTTCTGATGTAGCAATTGTTCTCCAAAATCCTGAAAGCACAAAGGTCCTACTTAAAAATGGTGTTCCTTTTATCCCTTCAGGTACCTTCTGAAGCTTTGCAAAATAAAGCAGAGACAGCACTGTCCAGAGAAGTGGGGAAACACACACTACATCACAAGACCTAATTTTAGCTATAAACAAAAGGAGAAATTGCCCCTACCCACCCTGAAGAGACTGAGGACAATCTCCCTATCCCCACAGAGACTGGACAAAACCATCTGTGGTAATAAATTGGCTTTTGCACTGGGGAGACATAACAGGAGGTGTACCACCATCTTATACCCAACGTTTTGCCTTATCACCTCCTGCACCTCATACAGATTGCAAGCTAAGCGGACTTCTCAGTTCTTCCCTGCTCAGTTGGCAAAAGCTGTTTTAGCAAGCATCCCTCTCCTCTTGGCATATGTAGGAGAAATTGAGAGCAAAGAGCGAGCCTCTGCTAAGTCCTGGTGATGGTAGAGCCGTGCTGTTTCCCACCTACTGTGTGCCCCCGTCCACACCACTCTTCTCGTACAACGCTCTCCCACCTTGCTGTAGACAGCCACACTTCTGTAATTTCAATGGAATACAAATCTGAAAGAGTTCCTTTACACTGTAATAGCACTTCAAAATATTACAAAGGAGGAATATAAAACCCTTGAACAGGATAGGGGGTTTGAGTAATTTCTACACAGTTTTGTGTGGTTAAGACTGAAAGAGGATATTTTGTAAAGTATCAATAAAAGGATAAGAAGATGACAGCATTGCCTGACAAAAGCCAGTAAGATATTTATGAGGATAATTCTGATATAGAACAAAATTATTTTGGTTATTTCCACCAAGAACTTTGGAGAGAAAAACCAAACTGTACCATATGCTGAGATTTGCAAAGGATTTAAGGTTCAGTTCCTACTGTATTTCCTGGGATATAGGTATCTTGCTGAAAATCTCTGACCCAAAATGCATAGAAAGAAACTTTTAATAAAGAGCATGAATGTACTTTTATCATTTTTCAGTAGCCTGAGAAACTACTTAGACTCCTGTTCATGCTTTCTGAAGAGATGGTGCTTGCACAGTAACTGCTGCTCAAATGCCACGGGTAAATCATGAAGCCGGATTTCAGCATCATCTCAGAAGCATTACTTATTCGATGTTATCAAGATGATTATTTTCTGTTGACATCACAGTGAGAAAATAAGAGAGGAGATGCATTTTAAAACCAACTATTGCCTGAAGATAAAAAGGTGATCTGACCCTGTTAGTAATTTCAGTTAAACCCTTAGAAGTGTATCTTTAGCTATGCATGTACAAACAAACAACAAAAAAAACCGCAACAAAGTTCCAAAGCCTACCTGTTACAGGTTTGTTTGGGTTTTTGGTTTGTTTTTAACACCTACAAATTTACTATACCTACTGTTTTATTACTTTAATGTATTAAGTATTTTTTAAATAAAAAGTATGTATAAAACCAATAAAAATATTGTCAAAATCACAATTACAAGATTTGATAATACAATCTTTTCTATGGTGTTTGGGTATTTTTTAATTCCAAAACATCATAAAAACCCAGAAAGAATCCGATTTTTTCTGATTCATTGTACAGGGATTCCAAGTCAGAAACCATTACTATCATATGTAAAAGATCAAAGCCTGTTACACATTTACTGCATTCCTGCACTGGGCAAAAAATCCTGAGAATTCACATGAACTTCATTGAGTTTTCCTGGACAACGATGACTTAAGGACAACAGAATACATCTCTGAAGGAATATTTCCAGACCTCCAGAAAGTCACTACACATGATTTATCTTAAGGAATGGCCAGTAAGCACAAGGGTAAAATGCAAGGATTGTTTTAACTTACTTGGAATCTGAAATGATTTACGAAGACATAAAACCTTATAGTTTATGTACATATTTGAACACACATACTTATGTGATCTATATATGTTATACATGTGTTCATGTTTGAATACTTTTTTTTCAAAATAAACATTTTTCATTTTTTGAAAATATTTCTTTCACAATATTCATCAGGAAAACAGTTCTCAGCAATTATTTTTTTATTTGAACAAAATGTAACCCACACAAAACAAATCTTTGGCTCCATTTGTTGCATTTAGCAGACACTCACATTTTCACTTACTAACTGGAAGACAATTTCCCTTTGTTTTCTCTCACTATAAGCAAGAATTTCAATACATTGCATTTGAGAAAGGGCATTATATTCTTCATATAAAAAGATGTCACTCAAATTATCACTAGGCATTCAAGCATAAGGCCACTGTAGATAAAACAACAACTGCAATAATCACAACAATTATTTTTATATACATCTTTTACTGATTTTTAGAAAAATTCTGTTTGTGAATAAAACTGCTGCTTCCCAGGTAATTTCAAGAAATTACTAATTCCATAATCTACGACACTTAAAAGGTTTTCAGCCAGTATCATATTCAATGGAGGATATTACAGGAATCTTGTAGTTGTCTGATAGATCAATCAGCATCTGACTCGGTATTTAGGCAAGTGTTGCTAGACAGTAGGCTGTCAGGCATTCTTCAAAAAGGACTTCTTTAATAGTTTTGACTCCAAATCATAATTAATATTTAATTCAGTATATTGGATATCAAAATACAAGCTGGTGCCATATTAATTTGGATTAAACAGTGGGATATTTAGTCTTTAAATCAGGATGGACACTACATATACTATTTCAGAAACAAAACACATGTAAGAAAAGGATCAGCCCTCCAGTAAAAACACTCTCTTTCACGCTCCTATCTTCCCTGTCCCCGTCCCCCCCCCCGCCCTGGCTCCCAAGAAAAACCCAAAGCAAAAAGCCAATGACATCAAATTAGGAATTTATACATAAGACATACGAGCGTCTAAATTCCACACGGATCCTCACCAAAAGAGCCAGTTTACAGCTTGGATGAAAAATGATGGTTAACAACCTTTAAAAGAAAGAGCAGAAAAATAGCAAGTGTCATAACTTTGAATGCAATAGCTACATTTTTCTTCCCTGATTTCAACACCTGGCTTGTTGAGTGCCAGTAGCCATAGCAACTCGCGCAGTGTGCCAAGGCTCTGACACCGCTCTGAGGTTGTTCTTCAGCAGAGCACTGCTTACATCAACTATTGTGCAAGCTACCAAATCTAGCTGCATCCATCAACCAAGATTTTCCTCCAAATCCTCCTTCCTCTGTCTCCTAGCACATGTTAGGGGTCCTTTGTCTTGTTTATAAACTCCTCAGAAAGTCCCTCCCTCTCTCCCTACTAATCGGAGATTGAAACCCCTCTCCTTGCTGACCATAGGGCAACCTAAGCCAAATATGCAATTAGAATCCTTTAGAGATGCAGTCACACATCTAAAGTTAAAGTACACTCAGACCCAAATATTGCACCTTCAAAATACCTATATTACCCTTCAGAAATATTGCAAAAGCACAACGCAGATGAGCTGTTGTTAAAAGAGAACAAAAAGTGGCAGCTATCATACTGAAAGACAGTATATCACCACAGCAGATAACAGATTGAAATATTTTTTTATCTATAAAACCTTACCATACATATTAGGTAGACTTCCATGTTCACTGTAACAAAATATCTACATCAGCACGGTCACTCATGCATGAAACATTCTGAAATACAAGTGATGTTTAACACAGCGGCTTCATTCAAAAGCAGTACTAATTCCTAGCACCAGAAATAAGGTGCTCCACCAACAATGCGTTCCAAAAGATCAAGCTGGAAATAAAACAGATTAATTCACTAACATTTAGTAACTCTTCATTTTAATAGTATTTTTTTAAAAAACACCTCACAAGGAGTCACAGAAATCCTTTAACTATTACCGTGCTTTTGCAAATACCAACAGAGAGACTAAAGGCTCAGCTACATGATAGTGTGGTTGTGTTTCAACACGTTTGGTAGCATTCACTCAGTTTCCTCTAGCTGCACATGACAAATAAAATAGTAAAAGTTTGATTTGTTTGAAACATAAGAGTGTTACGCTAAATTGATTTATCTTGCATTTTCCCAAGGTAAGGGTGTGCATATAGACACAGTGGCTGGGGTGACATCTTTGACTGTGTTTAACAACTCCCACTTGATCACACCTGGGCCCTTAGCAACCTGACCAAGGCCACCTATTAGACCCCAGATAAGCACGCTGTGGCCTGATCTGTAAAGGATGGAGCTTGCAGTAGCTTTTCCAGCACACACAGTGCACAACAATATTTACGCTCCTTCTGTTAACCACCTTGAATTTATCTTTGATATCAGAAGATACAAGATTTGAATGGAACTTAATTTAGGATCTGATCTTTTTGATAGAGTTCCTACACTGTACAAAACAGCATTTCAGTATCAATGACTGATTTTATTGTCCTGCTAGTGCTTCCACACAAAAGGACTAGCAGGAACTCTTTTTGTCCCTAAAAAGAAATCACAAGAAAAAAAAGTTGAAATTAGCTTTAGCGCAAGCTACAAAAACTAAATGAAGGGCAAATCCACAGACTCAGAAAGCCAGCCCTTTCACGTAATTAGGATGACACAATCAGTGCTACAACTTCACAGAAAAATTGAGTAAAGGAGATACAGTCTGATAGAAACCCTGTTTCTTAAAAAATGAAAAATTTTAGTAATTAATGGTAGTACCCAAGGAATTATTAAAATATGCAGAGTTCACCTTAGAAATTTGAGAAGAATCACCTAGAATGGCTTATTGGCAGAAAAGTAATAACAGTTTATTTGTGACATAAATAAGACCGTGATAGGATAATGTCCCACAAATATGTAAGAAGAGATGTAAACAACTGAAAGAACATTGAAAACATTTGACCCATATGAAACTTAAAATGTATTAGAATTTTTAACAAGATATCTAAAACTAATCCTATACCCCACTTCTTTATCCCCTGAACACAGTATGAGCATAACACAGGTAACACCTAAGTTTTGCAAGTAGTTTAACTTGGTAGAAATTGTACTGATGCAAAAGATGCCCTTTTCATGCTTAGCTACTCATTTCTCACTTCCCCTCTTTGCACTCTCCCTTGTGCAAGTGCAAGTCTTCAAACCATTCTGAAATGTCCCATGCAGGGAATCGATGGATTTCAAACCAAACTGGGGAGGGAGGAATAATACCAGTTTAAGCCATAGCAATGTCTTGTCTAGTTCATTTCACAGTCAGCTCAAATGGATGGAAGGGAAGGAAAAGCTTCCTCCAGTGGCACGATTATATTACCTTTAAGTGCTTGTGAAACTATAATATATACTTAACATTTCAAATAGTTTGAATAGGTGTCTTTTGCAAATTATAATAAGCCCTAAAAACGTCACCTAGCATAACTATCATCATGTCTGCTGTAGGTACAAGACTATGTTGGCAAAACAGTTGATTCTAGAGATAGAGGTTTTGCTAGTTCCCGAGTAAAATAAAGTGGTATCAGTAAAATCATGTTAACACATGTACACTGCAAATACATTACTGCATTGCATTAATTTGCTCATAGAGAAGCCTTATTAAAATAAGGCTTGACTACCATTTCTGAACTAGCAGAATTTCTAATAAGAGGAGAATTTCTACTATAAATCAAGACCACCCCTCTGGAGTAATCTTGGTCTGTATTTTCAGGGGTACAAATAGCCTTAGGTCACTGTGCATGTGCAAAGTAGGGGGCGAGGGATCGATTCTGGCTCTTTGTAATGCATTTGAGATACATAGTTTAGGAACATCATTCTAACCGGGAATTTTATTAGGGAATTCTGTGTACAATAGCTCTAGGTTCCTTAATTTATGTTGCAAATGAAATTTATATTCCAGAAGACAACAGAATGATGCTCCGTTCCACTAGGCATGCTGCAAACACTGCATAGGACAGAATTTTTTCCCTGTAGATCTTATTTAAATGAAACATGAGAAAAGAAACAGCCAGAATATTTTAAAGTAAAATCACTTGGCCAAGAGCACTTGAAAGAACAGTTGCCAGACCACAACTTACTTTTACTTTTGACATTATGGGACTGCCTCTAAACAGAAGCACATGGCTGTAAATTTGGTATTATAGATTTGAATACTTAATTTATACAGTATATTAATAATAGCATTATTTCACCTCTAAGTCTTCGTAAAAGAATTAGAGCTTTCATAGGATACTCATAACTAAAAATCAAGTATTTATATGAGCAAAAAGAGAAAATTAGGCTACACAGCATTACCCTGACATACATTCCTGGTACCTGGTATGGGAGAAGGACTACCGCAGAGAACAGTCAGACTCGCAATGTAAGCATCACCTTTGCGAACAGAGTGGAGCTGGTACCGACAACTGTCCTGGTAAGCACGCAGTGACTAAGAGCAGCTCAGCACATTAGGCATAAAGCCAAGGTTACCAGGTCATTAGATCAAGTTGACAAAACTGTTCCCCTCACCAAGAGGGAGAGAAACCAATACTCCTCATCTTTGAGAAGGTTATCTCCAAGTCTCCTATGACCTCTTCCTTTTATAGTTTTGGGAAGTTTTAAATTATATATTTTTTAATCATTATATATTTTTATATGTAAATCAGGTGGTATGGGGTAGAAAAATCAGTATAACCCTCTTTAACAGAAAGGTGAAGATGCAAAGAGGCAATACTAGACAGCATGTGCTTAGGCTGCCCTGAACAAAGCAGTTTATCTCCTGCTTTATTCCAGATCTCTGTTGTGGCAATTCTCACTCCTCTAAACAGCTGGCTTCTCAAAAGCCTAAAGTGGCTACCTCGGCCAGTAAATTGTTAAAATCTCTTATTTTGATGCAATGCCTGCTGACAGGATATGGGAAACTACTTTGTACAATTGGAACAAGCAACCGCTTCAGTTGCTGTGACATCTCCTACCTTTTTCACTTCCCTGTTTTCTGCCAGTTTTATTAGGCAATCAAGATTAAAGAGTTATTCAACACTGATAGAAAAAAATCATTCCATTTAGATTTTGTGCAGACTAAAAGCTAAAGTAGGTGATGTAGCTGAATCAAAACCAAAAGAATTTCCAGCTACTGTATTTTGTCTTTGTGAAATAAAACAATTTAAGAAGTTAACAGCCCAAGCTGTTAATCAAGTTAACTGGAAACTACATAAGTGAATAAAAAAAAGAGTACGAGACATTTCACACTTAAAGCACTGAACAATAATAAGCTTCCACCTGTTAACATATTAATAATGCTGTTAAGAATATGATGTGCTTGACTCTGTGCCAGATATTTCATAAGCCTATGCAATTTCTTATCTGTCAAGAAGCACTTTCTAGCTACTGGAAGAAATATGAAAAGGTAGAAGGGGAGAAAGATAGAAGAAAAAAAATACTGCATTAAGACTTGAATGAGACTGTGAAAATCCAGTCACTTGACTCATTTACCATCAGGCTACATATATTGGAGAATATATAAAAGCCCAACATTGCATCAGGAAACGGATTGTACTGAGTGACCTCACAGAACTTTTCCATCTGTGCTATTATTAATATGATGCAGACACCGTAAAACAGAGCTGGCAAAGAAATAGAATGTTATCAGAGAGATGATGGATAAGAAGGGAGAAGATAATGCTGATAGAAACAATTACTTGGTATAACAAGCAGGGCATATTGTAAAAACGCTATGATGTAACGAGAGGATGATAAGTCGATGCTCCTAAAAGTCAAATTATTAGATTTGTAGAGCTGAAAAAGTAACATCATGGAAGGGTTGCAAGCTGAGCAAATAAATCAGAGTGAAGAATTTACCTTATGCTTTGCTCATAAGTTTTCTAAACTAATTATACTTTCTCCAGATTTCTTGCTTTAAATTCCTGATTTACATCATTTTCTGAGACACTTGAATTATATCAATTGATTGAAACATTTTGCTTTATTAGATATGTGAAATTCACATTTTTGGGGTTACATAAGCTAGTCACAAAACTCATTTAGTACGTTCTCATGTCTCATGAAACAAATGATATTTACAGAAAAGTGCATCTCAAGTCCTAGAAAAAGGTGTATGGAACAGATACTTCTATTCACAGTTTTATTACATTTGGAAGGACTCTGAAGTTTGGAGAACCTTTATTTTTCCTACTGCATAAGGCAGTGCCCCTTCTCATTAAAAAAAAAAATCCAGTAAGTCTATGTCTAGTAAAGCTGGAAACACGTTTTAGTGAACATTTGCTTGAATGAAAACTGTTTGTCAAATACCTAAAAAGGGACAAAATGCAATTATATAAGGGTGAAATGTAGCTTCTGTGTTCCAACAACTATTTCTTGAAAACCCACTGTGAAACATTTGCACACTTTCTTCCCTAAGGAAGGAACTGAGAATATATGGAGGAACAAAGGGATTAAAAAAAAAAAAAAAAAAAGAGTAGGTAAACCACGCAAGACAACAATCAGAACAAGGTTTATGCAGAAATGTGACACATTCACTATCATAGTGGGTCCCTGGAGGATAAACTTGATCATTTATTCAGCAAGCCTGTTCAGCAACCTGTGCTGTTAAAAAAAAAAAAAAGATTAACTTGCATAACTTTGTACCCAAGCATAGTAAGAGGTGACCTGGACTACAGCAGATTCCCAGGGGGAAACTTGAAGAGGAATGGATGTTTAATACATCTTGATGATCAAGACAATTTTCAGTCTAAGTAACAGATGTGTCAGGGGACAAGACCCTTTTCTGGATAAGAAGTAATTTAGGATAATTGAGGTTCAGACGGTTACAGTGACACTGCATGTTACACAATACTGAGTAAAGATTGTGTATGCTGTACAGCAGTTATATGGAAAAGGGACAGTGTAGGACAACAAGTAGAGAAAAATGTAATCATATTCAGCACAACTCTATCTTAAGGAAACTGCAGGTCTAGGAAGGTCAACTGAGTGACACCGTTGACAGCCTTAGGTCCCGTTCACTGCCTCTGTCAGGGAACCACCACTTTGCTTCTCACAGAGTGCGCAAGTCCTACCCTCGATCATTTTTCTGACACTGTGGCCTCAATCATTTGCCCTGTCAACTGTTTAAGCCACCTCAGCTGGGAGCCTCAGTGAGAAGAGCCAGCAGTTCACCTCTGTTATCAGCGTTGAGATCAAGGTCAAGCCAGGGAGAAAGCAAATTATTGCAGAACTTTTACTTTCAATGCCTTATTCCTACCATTGGTCTGCACTGTCAACACCTTGAGGTTCTGACCAAGAAATAATAGAAGTACAGACCACCTAAAAAATAGGTAAGTTATCCTTTGCCAAAGCGCCTATTTTGTTTGTCACAATTCCACATTGTTGCAGACTGCAAGCACATTTTCACTCTCTGCCTGTATTTTATCTGAGTGGTCCTGCCATTTAAAACAAAGTGCTTCAAACGCAACCCAAGCTGCTCACCAGTGCGTGCTGCTCGCACAGCCCCTGTCCTGCTCACTGCAGCTGGGCTCCATGTAGCAATGGGCTGCAGGATCCGGCCCTGCAGCCTTGAGCTGCCACCTCATGCTGCGGTTGAAGAAGCTGCCTTGCAGCCCCCCATGGTAACGGCCACGTGGTCATCACCAAATTTCAGTTGTGTCAGAAAAACTATAAAGAAAGACTGGAGCAAGTAGCTTTAATCACCAGTTTTCAGGAAAATTCTTCTGTTACAGTTTCAGACAAAGTTAAATCCCTTTGGTAACTGTACATTCATTACCCATTGGAATAACCACACATACCACTGCCCATTTACACAGTAAAAATAAAAATATTTAAGAGTACAGAGGTCTCAGGTGAGAAAGCAAAACAGTACTTTATTAAAATGAGGTGGAGGCTTTGGTTTATTTTTAGCATCAGTGTTTCTAGTTATTAATTTCTTTTCCAATATCTGCAAAATATGCTGTGGCTGACAATTACAGCTTTGAAATACCAATATTTTCAACATTAGCTGTAAAGTAGACTCAAATTAATGTTCCAAGAATTGTTCTAGGTTTGCAAAGATAAGTTTTTCAAGAAACTTGCTTTGGTAATTTTTGGCCCCTTTTGCTTTTCTTCAGAGACAGATTTTAATTGGCATGAATGTTCATAGAAATCGAACATCAAAAGATGTTATGAGAAAAAACTTGTGGGCAATTAATTTTACATTCATAATGAAGTTTGTTCACAGCAGAAGTGTTTTAAGTGTTCGTTCACCCTAGGCTCAGAAACAATATAATACATCCAACCAATCGTAGCTAAAATCACAGCCTTGACGGTGTCTATCCAAATGAAATGTTTGCATTATCAATTTGCCATTAATACATGAAATTAAAAACACATTCTAAGAAATAGGCATACAAAATGAAATGTTTCTGAGTAACAGGTTCAGTGTAGCAAAATGATGATCTACATGTAGGCATTTTAGAGTACAGCAAAAAGGGTAAAATTACAGGATAGGTTATTGCTAATTAAGACTTCCCCAGAGTCATACAGCTCTGAAATAAACACAACTTTTCTGTAATATTTTCCTAATAGAATGCAATTACTGAAATATTCCTCTTCCCCCCCACCCCAGAAAAGGGTAATCTTCCTTAAAAGCCAAATGGGGGGAGGGGGAGGAGATATTTTTCTCACTATCTTGGGGAAACATTATATAACCAAGTATCAGCAGTGAACGGTTCAAAATCCAAGCCTCAAAAAAGAGAGGAAATGAGTTATTGCTTAGGTGTTTTAGAGCAGTTCCTTTTTTCAGACAGATTTGTTTTCTATGAAATACAATAACTAAAGCCCCATTTTCTCAAAAGCAGGTATCACTGAAATTTGTCACAGTTCTAAAAAAACACAGTAATGTACTGCAAGTTTTCAACTAAGTTTCAATTTGTAGTCTAGGGGTTTTTTTATTTCTTCATAAAGTATACCTTTTCCTGTTTATTTATTTAAAGTTAATTTCAAGTGCTTCAGAATTTCTGGCACTGCTTCCAACTGTTAGAGGTGGTCAGAAATCATTTTTAGATTGACTGCAATTTAATACAAGGAGTAAACAATAATTTCAAAACTATACTGGAGCTGAGCAAGTATTTTCTGAACTTAGACCCACACAGTAATTTGGTTATAGCAATACAGCCTTATGAGTATTAATACTCAAATACGGATTCAAGCTGTCACCTCCTATGACCTTTCGCAAAAACAAGGAAAATCATGATGCAACCTGCCAGATTTAAAAAACAAAACAAAACAAAAAAAACAACCAAACCAAAACAAAAAAAACCTTTCCATTCGGTGCTTGATATTAAGCCTTAAAAATCAAGATTTGATAACTGCTATTGCTGCTGCCTTCCATAATACTACTGCATTGTCGTGCTGAGTTTGTGTAAATATAAATGCATTTTGGTATACATAAAAGCATGTGCAGATGCATCTTTAATTGCTTCAGCACAGAAGGGAATTTTTTAATGCAGTTATAATCAACTTAGACATGAATTAACTGATACTGAAAAAGTACTGAGTACCAAAGCTCATTTTGCTCACATGTCACAGCCATGGTTATCCACCTAAGATCATCCAGAGTTTTTTTCCCTTTGCTGAAAGAACAAATATTTGAATTCATAAGAAGTGGGCCCCCAAAGCCTTGCTTAGTTATTGAAGTACAGATTTTAGCCCTTGCCCACTTTCATTAAGTATTCTTTTATGCTGGTAGCATTTCACTCCTTTCCAGTCATTCCTTAAGCAGTAAGTTCCTATTTAGAGGGTGACAACCTTGGAGTACAGATCTACATCATGTAAAAAAATCCATATTGAATCCTGAAAAATCTAGATCCTGATCAGAAATATCCAAGTCTTTTTGGATAAGAAAAACTCTTGGGAAAAACCCTGTCTTTAGGAATAAGTCAGTTCTCCCACACACTTCAATGCTTTCCAGAAGTAAAGAGGAACAATATTAATACTCCACTTCAGAGGAAACCTGTGATACTTTGTGTCCGTAAAGGCTTTCTAGTCTTCATGTACAAAAACTTCCATGGAAGTTTCAGTTAAGGAATCCTTTGGGTTTGGGCATGACTTTTGCAGTTCAGAGAGGTGAAAGCTTCCTTGACAAAAACCAGTATGTTCTATGTCACTAGGTATCAGATTTGTCTAGTATTAATGAAGTTGCAGAATCCCATAGGATGTAGCCGTAACTAAGGGATGTGCTTTATCTGTTAGCTATTTCCAGCGTACAGACCCTGCTGCCCTAGCATTCCTCTGCATTTCTACTAAGTCTTGCCACGCACCTTGTCAAATTTTGTTAGGTCTCTCAGGTTTCAACCAATAAGCACAACAGCAGGCAAAGGATGAGGGAGGGCAGGTAGGGAGAGGGAAATCATCTTGAAATTTTGAACAGCGTTTGAGTCACATTTGTCAGCTCCATTCCCTTTGCCCTCTGTGTGCTTGAGAGGGACCATCTTGGCAGCTTTAGCTGCAGTTTGAGCTAAGGTGTTACCCTTTGACTCTGGAAGTCAGGCATTCTCCATGCACATTCTTTGTCCATTCAAAGCCTGAATCAATACATCCATGGCTAAGAACAAAGTTAAGTTGCACAAATGCGTGCTGCATATAGTAGCTTTCTCTCTAAGGTTTTGGCATCGGACACAACATACTAATCATTTTGCAGTTACTGTATATCATCTGAAAAGTGCCTGCATTTTCAGGTTCAGTACATGCTAAATGCCTTTAGCTGACGATTTACAAGTTATTAGGTTGTCTGCAGAATTGACAAGGAGCAATGATTTGATATTGCTCTGCCTTAAAAATTAGTTTTTGATGAAACCCAACCGTACAAGTGTAAATGAAAAGTCTAAAATGCTATTTATACTTAATGTTTGCTGTGGTCTACCAAGTATGTCATGGTTTTATGAGTGAATATTATGATAACTATTCCTGATGTCTTGTTCTGTTTTTAAAACCAATTTGTATTAAGTAATTTTGCTCACTAGCTCAGTTTAATTTCAAACTTTATTCTACTTGCACTGAAATGAAATTTCTGCATCTGTAACAAACTTTGTCTCCCAGGTTTTAAATATTGACAAACTGTCTTAAAACTTACTGTTTTCTGACAAATCAAGATTTTTGAGCCTGCAGGTTCTGGCTTCCACTTTTTCTCCTGCCTGCAGCATTTTAAAATGCAGTAACAAGTCAGAGCACTCAGCATGATGTCTTTGTCAGAATTTATGACCACAAAGCTGTCCAACACTGGAGATTACTTCAATCTAACACAACAATTGAAACATGATCCCTATTATATAAATGCTACACATGCAATATTTCTTACATACACAGTATTATTGGCATTTAAAGAGGAAGTTCACATATCTACACAGATTTTATACAGCCTATACTACTTTTTCATGCAATATATCTTGCACTGCTGGGTTTGACCAGGACTAGTTGGTCATTCACATCATGGTCCCGTTTCCTGTATGCTCCATTATTTGCTTTGTTTCTGAGCCAAGATCAGGCAGAACCTGGCCAATAAAAGGGAAACGCCTGCACACTGCTTCTCTAACATGTAATTAGCAGTTCACTAAGACATTCTAAAAGGTATTTTAAGAGCAGTGATCAGATCAGATTTTCCCAGACCTAATGCTTTCAGGCAGACTCTATTGACATGTTTGGCTCCATGACCTTTCATGACTTGAGTATTTGGGAGCAAATTTCACTGCCCTCAGGAGAATAGCATTCCAGAAGTTGCCAAGTGTAGCTGAAAACTTCTGTCAGTGTGACTGTGCTAGCAACCACAAAGTGAAATATAATACCAGCTGGGTTTGAATGCTTTAGAGAATGTTCCAATCTAGCATTTCATTCCTTTGCCCAAACAGGATACCCACAGTATGTCTAACAGCTTGGACTCAATTTTCTTGGCTTAAAATAATTTTGCATCCTGGCAGGATATTTCATTCACTCTGCAAATCTCTGTCTTTTACTTCATGTTTCCAAAACACCTAATTTTTCACACGACTCTACTCATTATTTAGAGGATCCTACATTTCCAGCAGGGAGAGCAAAATAATTTGAAAAAGTATTGCATTAAGATGTTCATGTGATTTTAAAAACCCACATGAAGTTGCTTTTTGAAGAATTTTAGGCTTCAGCTTCTACTAAGCTTTTTATTCATTGTGAAATCCACTTCCAGCATGAAGCTTAAATATTGTTTTGGTTTTACAGGTGGGGTTTTTTGTTGTTGTTGTTGTTTTTGTTGTTGTTGGGGTTTTGTTTGTTTGTTTGTTTTTAAGAGAAGAACAGAACAGATATTGCAGAGTTGATACAGGGCATAGCCAAGCCTTAAAACATTATATCAAATAGTAGACCTTTAATTTCTCAAGTTCTATTCCAATCTGAACTGAATAAAAATGCATTTGGATTGTAACTGCAGAATATCCCTATAAATAAGCAAAACTCATTTTCTTCTTGCATTCAATGGTGAAAATACTCGACTCCCATTAAGGAAACCTTTTGAACTGCACTGGTTCATACTCCAATTTTGAGAAGAGAAAGCATACTGAAGAGTAAGGGGAAAAAAAAAAAAAAAAGAAATTTGTTCCCACAATCTGTAGTTCAACAGGAGTTAAAAATGTAAAACTTGGCATAACTTGAGCCCAATAATATAAAAAGCATGAATAAATGCAGTAAAAATATAGCAAGAGTATAAATAAATAAATCATACACACACTAATGACAGCATAATTTCAGTCTAATGTACTTCTCTAACCAAACTGTACAAGAATTCCCCAGTTATTTTGAGCCAGATACATTCCGTAAGATTGTGCCTACTTCTTGAGTAGCAGACTGAGCAATCGTTTTCCATTAACATTTTTACCAGTACAAATTATTCACTTAACTTTGCTGAAGGATAACACAAGAAGCTCAAAATCATGACTGACATAAATGTATTCCAGTCATTTGTGGATTAGAGCTTCATTCTGGTGATTTCAGTGAGATAGAGATTGGTTCCAAAAAGACTTATTACCCATACCGTATCCTTATGCATAAAGATACAATAATCACAGAATATGAAAAAAAAATAAGGTGGAAATGGTGTTAGACCATTTAATCCATGCATTGTAGCTTATGATTCAGAAAGACATTTGCATAACCTGCTCTAAAAGACTTTCTATAATGATACTTCCTCAGTTTCCCAAAGTAATATTCTAATGCTTCAGCACTCTTACTGTTAGAAAGGTTTTTAAATAGCTAATATAAATTACCCTTTGATACATTTTTATATATTTTCCTTTTTCCAAATAATCAGAATAAATCATCTTTATTTCTCTTTGCAGTGGCTGTGCATATATTTGAAGAATTTTCATGAGTCCACTTCATTTCCACTATTCTAACCCAAAAAATGCCAGTTCCTCTCCTCTTACTAAATACTGGGTTTGCTACCTCTGATTATTCTTGATTCTCTTTTAAGCTTTCTCCAGCTGATCCCACTTTTTTTCAAGTGTGATGCCCAAAACTGATTCAAGTGCTCTTTACCAAAGGTTTATGTTTTATGTTTTAACATTATGCTCCTATTCACGAGAGCCGCTATGACCTTGTTTATGGGGTTTTGGGGGGAGGGGTGAACCACTATGAGTACTGGATCATTCTTATGCACTTCACAGTTTCCAGAGTTGATTTTTCCTAATTACGCATGTTCTTATCCTCACAACTAATATGATCAACATCCTCACCACAGTGAATCCTTTTTACGTTGTCTGGAAAAAAAAAAACCAAAAAAACTTCTCAAGTTCCTTGAGATCTCCTTGAAATCTAATGCTATCCTTAAATACAGGGATAATTCCTCCCAGTTTGGTATCATCTAGACATTTAACATCCAAGTTTATTTCATTATGTGGACTATTTATGAAAACACTGAGCAGAAGCAAGGCTAGGACATGTCCTAGGGAACTCACCTAGAATATCCCTTAATATGGACAGAGACTCGCTAATAATTTCCCTCCATCACAGAAAGAAGGTAGAAGGGTTTAAGCTGATTTTTTTCTTGATAAATTCACATTGCATATATTCACCAGCTTGTTTCCTCATATGCTTACACATAGTTTTATGTAACAAGCATTCAGATAGTCAGAAGATGACAACTAAGTTCATCATTCACACAGTATGATGAATCTTCCTCCAATTTCTCCTGCAGGCTGGCCCTAAAGACCCCAGTACAGAGCATCCTGCATTGAGACACCAAAATTTAGACTTCAGGTTTTAAATAGAAGGTTGCAAATCAGGGCACAGGTTCAGACTCCAGGTGTACATGCAGTGTACCTATACCCACTTTAAGTTCAATGCTACTGATACATGCAAGTTTACAAACAGCTTTTTACTATATTATAGCCTTACATACTTAAATTCAACATGGTAAATCATGAAAGAGAACACTTTCTGCTCAACTATTTTAGAGCTGATCCTTTGGTTTTATTTAAGAGCTAAGATCTGTCAAGTATTTTAGGTACAATTTTTCCTCCAGGTTCTTTTTTTAATATCCCTATTATGTAAGCAGATTAATAAGTTAGTTTTCAATCCTCTAAATTATAAATACCTGTAAAACAAAACAAACAGAAAATCTAATGACCTTTAAGCAGTCAATTTTTTCCAGCTACACACTTGAACTATTGTGCAAACACCTTTTCTTACTTATAACAGCAGGAATACACTCTGTACTGCAAAGTCAGAACAAGTTATTATGACTTGCTGAGGAAATGGAGGGATATTACAAAACAATCAACTTCCTTTATTGATTTTACACTTTGCTCGCGCTCACTCTATATATGTAGTTCAGCTAGCACTGGCAAAGGGAACATACTTCTGTGACATCATTTTTCACTGCCAAATGCTTATTTACTGAAAGGTCATTTCTAAATTAAAAATTTGAAAGCAAATATTTAAAAAAAAACTTGATGCAGTTGGACTCTATCATAAAAATGCATTTAATATATATTTGAAATAACACTTTCTTAAGTTCTTTTTCTATTGCTGTTTCAATAAAGCAGTTATTAACACTTTCAGACAAGTAAGCATTCATTTGGACTAAGTTACAATGAAATTTTATGACTTTAGGTGACATATTTTGAAAACTGGAATAATCCAGAATCATTCAAACTAATTCTCTGAATGGTAAGAGAAGTGATAATGATTTATCATCCATTTTAGCAGTGGTGTTATACAACCTTCAGCCAGTTTGTGACTATGGCATGCATGCAACTCAATAGCTTAAACATTACAAATGCTTAATGAAATCAGTTCTCTAAAAAGTTCACATTTATGTTTTATGCACAAGCAATACTTTTTTTTTAATCCTCTCTCCTCACATTTCTCTTGCATATAAAGGAATTGTTTATAACCTCTTAAAGAAATTAAAATAAATCATGCATGTCATGATTCAGAATAACAGCAGTTTTGCTGGTAAATTGCTGCTTTTTGAGCATGGATGGTGTTTGGAAGCAGAGGAAACCTTAGAATCAACCAAATTGCCCCACTTCTACTGGTCCAACTTCATGGTAGTCAGCTGACTGCCACAACAGAAGATAATTTGTTCCCAATCATTTTATTGCTATAGAGGCACACTCAGTAATGTTATCTTTGGTAGAAAGGGTACCACGAAGTCTGTCTGAAAGCATCAAATAGCATTTACACTTAGTGTGAAAAATCTAAACCTACTCTTTTTTCACATTAAAAGTCCAGCTCCTTAAAGGAAATTTATTTTTAGCCTTATCTCAAAAAAGGGCAACTGAGCAATTTCCTACTGCCGCATAAACTTTACATAAAAATGATTCTATCTGTGAGAGCTAATCAAATGTCATTTGTATATGATCAGAGGACATTATGAAGGCTTGCCTCTATGGAAACCGAGATCAGTTTTGTTATCTTCAAGCCATGGTTATGAATAATATATTGTCCCATGTGCATATAGCAGTGATTGATGCACTGATTAATGTGTTTCTCTTCTTATGCCATAAAGGGCCAGGAACTAAAAACATACTCTGAAGGCCTCTTTGTCCATACAGTTCAGTAAACTTATTTCAGCTTTCATTCATAGAGATCTCTGCAGTCACTATACAGATAAACAGTATCCACAGGGTTTTCATATTGAAAAACAAGTGTCTTTAAGAGTTCCTAAATATCCTGCACTTGTTTCATACACCATGAGCATCAAGGCATAAATGTACCCTCACAAGAAAGATCTGGATAGACAATGTACATTAATTCCCATGAATACTCATATGAGGACTGTGGCTTGAAACAGGGCACAGAAAGTGTTTCAGAGCAATTCTTTGTTATATGAATAATATGGAAACAGGAAATTGTAGTAAAGTCAATCCTGATGAAGTATGGATTTTTGAAAGTGCCTCTCAAATTCATTGCTGTATTTTGAAAATCCAATCTGAAAGTACCTTTTTTTCTCCCCCCTTTCTCTGAATTCTGATTTATCTCAGCAAAGGGTATAAACAAGGAGTTTAAGGTGATACACTTTACGTAAGGCAAAGGTACCTATCTCTTCCTGTCCTGCCATGGAGGCAGGAAAAGCTGGCACGGGAACAAAGAGTTTAAGTAACAGGCAATACTTACACCTTGGACAGTGATTAAGTGGGCAAGTACCAAGGACTATATCATTATGCAATTGCACCTTGTTGGATCTCACTGTCCAGCCATCTCTTTTTCTAAACCCTATAGCATGAGCTTT
Organism: Aquila spilogaster; assembly: GCA_024606505.1. Lineage (NCBI taxonomy): Eukaryota > Metazoa > Chordata > Aves > Accipitriformes > Accipitridae > Aquila > Aquila spilogaster. The sequence continues at coordinate 8,498,611 of JANHGO010000045.1, forward strand.
CTGTGAAATATCTTTCTCCTGGTTGTTTATAATGTCTTGTATGTATTTACACACTACTGCTTCTGTCACCAGTTTTCTGTATCTGCTACAGAATGCCAGATGACTTTAATAAGCTGTACACTCAGATACTACTTATTTAAGATATCCCATAATAAAAGGAATAGTACTTTAGGTCTCTCTTGCTCCCCACCCCCAAATTTCACATTCAGAGAACTACAGCTCATCCTACTAACATCATAAATATTTAAAAAAATAAAAATACTCTGCTCCTATTACCTTCTGCTTCTATTATTAATTGGGACCTATAACCCTCATTCCAAGAAAGAAAGTTAAAAAAAAATGTTGACCTTAAAGAGCTGCTAAATAAATCAATTAATATATTTTCATCTTAAAACTGTCACAAGATATGGATTTCCCCTTATAAAATTAGTACTTTGAGGAAAAAATTCTGATCACATTTATATTGGTTTTATACTGATATTAGTGCATTATGCTCAGAAGAGCTATTCCAGATTTACAATACCATGAGATCAGAATCTCTGCCTCTGCAGCCTTCTGCAGATGTGAAGGAAAACTAAAAAAGAACCTGCCTTGACTAAGTCTAGGGTTAATTCTTTGTATTTGCAAAGGAATATCAACCTGTATCCAAAGTGCCTCAACTATCTGGACTACAACAGTACCTTCCTTAGCAAAGGTTTCCATAAGATGGTGAAGTCTTGTACACAAAAGTCATAATCATAATCCCAGAGGGGGAGGGTTGACTTTTCTTGCTAGCGTTTAATGTTTGACAAAGTAAGAAGGGTTAACCGAGGTCAACTGAAGGAAGCATATAGTGGACTTGAGGGTTGAACAGATAACTGTTTGGGATAGACTTCGTGCAGACTCTGCGAGATAAACATCAGTAGCGATCAATATAGCAAAAGCAAAACCGCAAGAGTTAAGAAATCATACAGCAGCAGCTTAAAAAAAAAAAATCAATCTTTTTTTTTTTTTCCCCCCAGCAAACTACTAGCACAATTATATTTGGGTCAATGTCACTCAGACTTTTCAAATCACTGTGCTTTCGTGGACCTCATATCATACCTATTGCTCCTACAGTCTCATCTCATCCCCTTTTCTCTCTAAAAATGAGGAAAGCTAACAAACCAGAACCAAGTGTAACTCAGTTTTCTTCTCCTGTACTGCAGGTTTCCACTAACCTTTACACAGGACTCTGACCGTGAAAGTTAGTGTTCTGATGTGTAGGTCTGTCTTTGTGTAGCCAGGATTGCAGGGCAAATATATTTTACTTTATTATTTGTTTCTCCTTTGATTCTATCGTTGTGGTTGCTATTGGAGTACAATGGCCATTTTCATACTGTCAAATTAGGTAGTTATAATACAAACTGAAACTGTTTGCTGTGTGTCCTAGGAACAGAAAGTGGTTAGGTGAAATCGGTGTTCTGTTTTCAGAACTACTATGAATATAATGTGGAAGCTATTAAAAAAAAAAAAAAAAATCGCCTTATGCTCTATAATTTCCCCATTGGTGCTTCCTTCACATGATGTAGTGAGGCTAAACAAAATCATTTATAGAGGTTGTTAGAATAACTGGTTAAAGAAGACTATAGAAAAGTAAGAGTCAAACAAGTTGAAAAAAATTTCATTGCTGTAATATTCTCCACACTCTCTAACTTTACAGCTCTAACAGATGGTCTCTGGAAAACACTCCCCCATTTCCCCACTCCATAATAAAAAAAAAAAAAAAAAAAAAAAAAAATCAGCATTCAATCTAAGACTGAGACCAAATTTCAGACTGGAATTTCCTCCTTATAACTTAAATTGCCCACAGATTCAGCTGATATTTGCATTAATACCAAAGGAATGGAAGGGAATTTACCCATGCTTTGTTTGAAGAATATACAGATGCAGAAAGGGCCCTTACTGCCCTGTGTGACACCCAAAATCACCAGTGAGAGACATTGCAGTTTTAAAACTTGCAAAGCTAGAGGTATTGTGACTCATACCACAGCCCTACTGAGAAGGCTGCTGAGATTTCAGCTGTGGCATAGCTATTTTACTACAGTTTTTATTCAATATTAGGGGTGTTGTATAGTTTATAATGTACCATGTAGCAATATAGCTGTCTCAAGCAATACCTAAATGAGAGAAAGGTGTTTTTTCAGCTTACCATAGCTGTATTTTGCTAAGTAGTTATATAAACCAAGACAGTTACCTTCCCGAACCAACTACACAAAGTCAACATAAAAACAACTTCCTCCAGTGCACTGAATATCACACTTGGCACCCATTAGTTAATCATTATCTTAAAGAAGCTTGCAGGTGTCATCTGTTCAAACATTAGGAAGATTTAAGACAGAAAAAAACCATTTCTTCCTTGTGTTCTAACTTTTACCCAGATTAAATGAGAAGTATATCTAGCTCCCCTCAACTACAGTTTTCTCCTATAAAGAGGAGTTTTTCTCCTATAAAGAAAAAGCTTAAAAGAAAGTTTGCAGACATCAATTTTTAGTGAAAAATACAGTCAAAATTGCTTCATATGCTGCTTATAAATAAAAATTCTGTCTTTACCACACTATTCATCTATCTTCTGTTTTCTTCCTAGCTGCCATCCAGGGCTCCTGACACATGATTTGTGGAATCCCAATTATTCATCTGATAGCGCACACCTGCATGCTCTCAGCTATTACATTATATAAATTGTGCCTTTCTGTAAATTACACATCACAAAAATTCCTGTGTCATGCATTCAGACATCAGATATACATCTCTCAATTCACTATTTCATTGATTTGAGTGCTTGTATGATACCCTGTTCTCTCTTCCCTAACTGAAATTTTCATCTTTTTTTTCCCTCAACCTTGTCCTGATTATGGTTTTATTTCTCTTTTCATCTTACTTGAAATTTCCAGAGCAAGAAAGACTACAGGTTGGATGATTAAACAGTATAATGAAGAAAAAGGGAAAAGAAAAGAGCAGACAAGGTTTGGATTAGCTAAATTTTAAAGGCTTAAACTGATATGCATTTAACTATTGTGGTGATATCTAAGCAGAAACTTGCAACATTTTCTGAAGACATTTATTTTATCTTCACTGGTTTTTATGATCCAAAGTTGTAGCATCGAAAATCTCAAACACCTTTAAATATATTAGCACAGAAGCCATGCTCATGTCCTTTCTTCCACACTAGCCCTGGCCTGATGGCATTAGGGCAAAGCGCAACACACAACAGGCCCTGAAATGGATCTCAGTTTTACATTACTACGTGCCAGCCCATCCTCCCTAGTCCGTATACTAAGTCTATAAAAGCATGAACAACAGCACTCATGAGTTTCAGTAAAGTCAGTGCATCTGCAGAAGCACTGTGGACTGAAATGCGGTAAACAGCGCAGTGCTGGTGATTGCAGCCGTACCCCAGACAGACACCTGGTACTGACACCTAGCAGAGATGGTAGTACTGGAATCGTCATTAGATCCCAGTCCCTCCTTGCACAAGCCTCGCTACCAGTTCCCAGGGTTAGTGCACAAGAGGATTTCTACATTTCCTTTCCCTCAAATTACTCTAAACTAGACTTTATACTGCTTTGAAAAGGTTGCTGTGGGGAAAAAAGACCCAAGTACATAATGACAGACAATACTGCCTCCCTGTATGTTTTTATTTCTCTATACACCTCATCTGCATAGATCTCAGTTTCCAGAGATTTCTCAAAAAGGCTTATTGCCAGTCTGTCACAGTATCCCTGAAGGAGCAGCTATGCTAGAAAGGCATTAATGGCAGAAAGGGCTAAATCAGATTCATTAGCATAGCTTGTGCAGTACATGCACTAAGTTAGATGGTTACAGGTAGCAATAAATATAAGAGAAAAAAGTTCAAGGCTGGTTTTTGGTTTGGGTTTGGTTTTTTTTCTTTTGCCTTAAGAACAGGAGTTTACTCCAGTATTCTCATCCACAACGTAATCTCCTCCCATTCAGTGTAACAAACTGCTGTCCAGTGGGGGCACATGCTTAAAATATCACACTTGTACGGATTGCTAAGCACTGCGGGATGACAGGTAAGATAATGTTGTGTCAGTAGCACCTTTATTTCTACACTCCAACGATAATTTCTTATAACACTAAAACAATATATAATTATTTCCATGAAGACTGTGTGATGAAATTCAAGTTGAAGAGGAATTGTCCATTTAACGCAACATAAATACTAATTGCACCAATTATTTCTCCCTAAATAACAGAAGTCTTGATAAATGTATCATGGAAAAAAACTTTTTACAGTGCTTATTTCCCCCAAAAAAGAAAATGGTAGCTCTATTTCAGTTGTATGTTGCTACTACAGGTTTTCTTTTCCCTCACCATTTTGTTATCAGACCTTCTGTAATTAAGAATGGTCAAAAGTCTTAGCTACATCTCTGACAAATGATTTATGGTACCTGAAGAGCTAGCGCAGGTGACTCCTACTCTGTATGAGGCTTAGTTATTAAAACATGATTTTGTTTTTTAAGTGCAGAGGAAGGGAACAAGAGTGATTTCTCATTTACTTGTTCACTTTGTGGGGAATATTTCCTTCCCAGGAAGGGCCATTATTTATAGCTATCTGAAGCATCCATATTTCCACCAGTAAAGGACAGATTTTTAGAGTCATTGCTTAGCTGATAATATTAATAGCATTGGAGATTGAAGCTGAGAAGGCTGAAAATAGCTTATCCCTCTGATGAAACAGTGGTTTAAAGGAGTAAAATATTGTAGGAATTGGTGCTGAAAAGGAGCAAAGAAAGCTTTACACAGTTATGCAGAACAGTTATTAAAAGGGGACTATTTTCAGTCGTATTTTCCTCTTTGTATTTTTCAAACAGTTGGCACTGAATTTGGCACAGGGAAAATACTGAGTTTAACATCAATTACTTTAAAGGTTACTTTCTTTTCCTGGTACTCAGAATTCTTTCTTAGCATCATCTTCATTATAAAGACAGCTCACTCAGACTGTGATAAACCACCACAGGCTGCATATTGTGGTTCAGAACATGAGCTGCTGCAAATCAGAACCATCCTTGTGAAGTTGTTCAATAACGTCAGTTTTAAGAAACAAAATCCCTCTCATTAGGTGTGTAAACCCACTTTGCCCTTTTGGCATTGTGTGATTAGAAAAAACAATAATGTATAGGGTTACCAGCTAAGAAACAGCTTACCTACTTTTAATATAGACCACATATTCTGGTAAGAAAAAAATATATTAAAAAACTTTATAACAGCATTTGCTGCACTAAAAAAATGCAGAATAGAAATAGCCAGTCTGGCTTTTAGAATAAAATTTCATTCCATAGAACAAAAAATGCCTACATCTCCGGTCACAAGTATTGACTTTCCTTTTCTACAGTCACATGAGTGACAGCACTTGGACTGTTAAGTACCATTCTCGTGGGACGGGGAAGAGGACACAGTGACACAACAGAAGTACTGTACTCCACGTGAATGAGTTTGCAGTCATTGGACTGAGTGGGGATTTCAGACTGGCACTGGCTACCTGTGAAATCTTTAACTCAAAAAAATGAAACTACATCGAATTTACCCTGGGTCATATTTTAACAGCAAACTCAAATGTAGGTTAAATCCTTCAAAAAATATAAAGGTGGCATATTGATAGCCGTTTGGGTGGGTTCTCAGATCGTGGGAGATCTTTTATCACTGAAAAAGTGTCACAGACATACAGACACAGAAATTGATGCAGGGCACATCATCCCATTTTCAGAGTAAAGTAGAATTCCTTCTCAGAGCTGACTTTTCATGACACTGAAGCAGGGTTTGGGTTTTTTGGTTTTTGTTTTTTGGGTTGTTTTTTTTTTGGGGGGGGGGGGAAGGTTAACAAGCAAAATATGCCTAAGCATTTTTTGCAATAATAGACTTTGTTATTTCTGGAAATAGAGTATTGAGAAACACATTTCTTGTTCTGCCCTAACTGACTCAACAAAAAGTTATGGTTATTTATCAAGTAATTTTGTAATGTTCAAATGAAAAAAAGCTTAGAAGATACACTGCTAATGAAAGAAAGAAATAATTCTCTCCAGAAACTATTTTATTCTAAATCTATAACAACACACAAACGAGGGAATGCATACACTTTTGTACCTGAATGTATTTTGACCAGCTATTCACCACTCCCTTTGAAAAATAAAAGCTTAGACCTCAAACTCAGCTCTGCTTTTCCTGAAATTATTTTTATTTCAAACATTTGAATGAAATAGGGAAAGCAGAGATCAGGGTTATTCTTAGTAAGTAGCATGGCTTGGAAAAATTATGTCACCAGTATCTGATACACCTATCTCACTAAAAAAAGTCAGTATTATATTAACGCAAATATTGTTGTAAAAGCCAACATTTATCAAGCACACAAGCTATTTCTATAGGCTGCCAGTAGTCACTGTTAAAATATTGTAAGAGGACACTCCACAGCGTTGCTTGCTGTAAGATAAACACTACCCATTTGAGACTCAGGTGGTCATCTGATATTCTCTGCCAACAGAAGCAGTGAATGGACTTCGGAGGGTATAAGCTAAAAACATGATTAAGGTTTAAGCAAGCAGGTATGAGATGCCAATTAAAAAGCACATCGAGGGAGAGGACCAAAGTACTTTGCCCCTCCTTTGGGGTCAGGAATCCCTTGTGGAGCTGCTCCATTAACCAGACTGTTGCTGATGACACCTCTTTTCCTTTGTGACTGAGTGACAACCTCTATTTCCCCCCCGTCCCCAAGTGACGAAACGAACACCATAGAATCAGGTAGCACCCCTGTTTGTATACAGCTGTAAGGGTAAGGCTTTTCCTATGGTATCAGTTATCATCAGGAAAAGCCCACCTACAGTCCTGACTGCTAGGCTAGGAGAAAATGGCCTTGTCATGAGACAGCTTTCTGCTCCACCCCGTCTGTAACAGGGACATTAATTATATTGTCTCCTGCAGCTATAAGATTGAGATAGGCATGGACAATCTGATAATCTGACTTAAAGTTGTCAGCTGAGAAGCAGAGTTTCATGTTAGTAGAGGGGAAATAAATATTGAAAATCTCATTTTATACATGCAGGCGAAGGCAACAGTTACACACTTCTTAAAGTGAAGTGCTTAGTCTCAATATCAGAGGAAATTAATGAGCTATGTAGCCATACCCCGACCTCACAAGCCAAAGAAAAATTTCTGACTTTGAGACTGCCTCTTCTGGCTACTCTATTACACAAACATGGAAATGGAAATAAAATGAAATCTAGACAAAGCTTGATTCAGAAAAATCCTTGACTATCCCATTACAATGACCTTGCAGACACATGCATAAATAGAATATGGTAATCACAACAAGGACAGGATACATTATCTTTTGCAGAATATTCTCCAGTCCCCAATTGAAAAGAACAGTTTGTTGTTTTGTGGTTTGTTTTTTTTTTGTTTGTTTGTTTTGGTTTGGTTTTGGTTTTTTTTAAACTAGAAGTAAAATCTTATTCTTGCTGAAGATACCTACAGAACAAGGATTTTGGAAAAATTTCACGTTACAAGGAAAGGTTTCTCTGAGCATTACAGATTTATAATCTGAGCTGCCACAGGCTACCAACTCTCACATCCATTGCAAGTTGGTTTGTTTTTTTTGTTTTGTTTTTTGTTTTTTTTTTAATACAATTCTGGAAGCATTTGCTATAGGAATCCTTAGAACAAATAAGCATGCAAGAGTTCTGTTCATTTCTGGGATTCTATCATTTGTATTTGTAGCAAAGGCTATGAAAAAGTGTCCCTAATTCATCCTGTAATCTCGAGGAACAAAGGGAAGAAAAAAGAGAATGACATAGACAAGAGGTGTGAGCAAATTCAGAACGCCTGAGGTTAACAATATTATACAACAAGCATTAGTATAAACAAGTCAAGGGAAATGCTTCACACTTTTGACATTCCTTGAAGCATGTGGCTTTTTTTCCTTGTATGCGTGCACGCATGTGTGCATATAAAATTAAAGATAGTTTTCCAAGGACTGATGCTTTAAGAAAACAAATATTTTGTTTCTAGAAAATATTGGTCTTAGTCTACCTTTAACTCTTCTGAATCTGTGGCTAGTTAAGTACATTAAACCAACTATGAAAAAAAAGAATCAGTCTATTTTCAAGGAGTTTCCTATCTTTACTGCAGCTTAGTAATGGGAAAAGACAATTAACCCTTATAGACAATTGTGCGTGAGACAAAAGTTAGCCCCAAGCTAGGTATTGTAGTTCTGTTCAGACACAGAGAAAAGATTTAGAGAGATAACATTACAAGCCCTGTCTCAAAGGGAGGCAAGATTTCATGATCCATTTCCTCAGCATTTCTTTCTTACACGTTTGTTATTTCTTCTATATAAACACATCTAATGAAGCTGATGAATTTAAAGTTTCACAGGAATATGATTTTGCAGTCAGAGAAAGCTGCCACACCTAAATAGAATATCACAAAAACCTGGATAATAGTTTTAAGAGACATGGTTAGTGGAGATAGTGTAGAACTAATGGCGTAACCTAGCCTTGAAAAAGTTCCTAATATGAAGCAAAGAAAGAATAAAAAAAATAAGCGTTCAAATAAAAATTGTTAGCACTAAAGACCTTAATTTGGCAAAAAATTTGCCAAATCATCCTTGTAAGTCCAGATAAGAGAACACAAAGAAAGCCAAAAATGTCTTCATTATCTTTTCTACATTTGCACCTCAAATGGGAAGTTAATAGTAGCAGCATCCCCATAGCACCTCCACCCCAAATCAAAACCCTAAACTCTCCTCTCCCAGTCTGGTTGTGGTAAGTCACAAAAGCCACCACAAGAAAGTACATTTACAAATTTCTCTAATCTCTTTAAAGTTTTTCAATAGTCCTAAATTAAATCCCTTTCACCCTTATCGCTTTATCCATCAGAAAATCCAGAGGATATTTGGATTCAGACATCCATTGCACCAAAGATCTTTCATTACAACACAC
>JANHGO010000045.1:8507730-8518062 GCA_024606505.1 Aquila spilogaster
TAACCTCCCTTGCAGAGAGCTACTGATTAAATAAACTGAGATGCCCATCTCAGCTTCTTTGGACCAATGAATAACAATGAGGAAATAAGTTGGGAGATAGAGACCTTTTTCCCTTTAATATGAACAGCATTCAGAAATAGACAGAAAATGAGGGAAAATAATTCAGTAAAAGAAACAGGAATGGAAACAGCTAAGTGTTTATACTGCCTTGTATAAATGATTAATTTATTATATCAGCTAGAGGTTATGCTTCCTCCTATTGTTTCTCTGCTGCAAATTAGTAAACAGCTTCCTTGCTACTATAATGGATAAGTGATGGTATAACTTCAAAATGCTTACCAAGCAGAGAGTTATGAATATTAGAACACAAAGACTTCAACCTTCTCTGCAGAACTCCTCCACGGCTTAGGTAGCCACAGTGATACATTAACGCCTTGATTTATCCCTTCCCCAAATGGTGACAGAATCATCACATGCTCCAAGCATATACTATCTAGATGTGAAGCACATGGGTGAAAGTTTGCTGCTGAAGAAGTCAGAAAACTAGACTAAGTATGTGTAGGAAAAAAAAAAAAAAAGGGAGATCAATTATATAAACAAATGACCACTCTCTAAATCAAATCAATTATTAGAAAAACAGGTTGTTAGATCCAGACTTGTATTAGCTTCAATAGCGCCTGGTCTCAGACTGAATGTGTTAGATACAGCAGTCTTAATCAAGAAATATGCAGTTCACCTATTTATATAAGCAGTATGCTATCTAAATTAAACAAGTGGTAAGTATACAAAAATACAAGAATCTGAACAATGACAAAGAGTCATTGCAAAGTACTACGAATAAGAACACTGATAAAAACATGGAAAGTAAACAAAAAGAGCTGGATAAGAGGAAGATAATGAGAAAGGGGAGGTCAAAAGAAAGCAAGCCAGAGAACTAAATATGATCTGTGGTAATGTAATTATACTGATGAAGTAGGAGAGATCTGATATCACCCTGACTTCTCAGTCCATGGGGAGCTACGAAATACATACTAGTGACAGCAGGATCAGAGAGCCACTATGATCCATTCTCTTCAATTATTTTAAGATTCATATGACTATACTGTTTCTTTCTAGACAAAAAAAGATTCTAGAATTTGACAATGTATTTCCAAAAGAAATTTTAAAATGAGGGTTAATATTAGACAAAACTCGAACAACTGAATATATCTTACCTGTGAAATCCTTTCTTTTACTTCTATCAAAATGTGTGCTCATTACCTGTGTTACTGAGACGTTTTACTGCCATACAACCATGTATTTCCAATACAAATATCATAAAGGAAACGTAAAAGTTCTTGTGTTGTTTCTAACATTTGGTATTTGTTGACAAAGAACTGGTATTCTGTCTTTTCCTGCCTCTGGTGGTTATTTCAGGCTGACTTGCTTTGTCTCATTTGTCTCATCATATCTCTGAACTAGGGAGAATTAATGACTTTCTGTATTTATGTGGAGTTACAGTGAAGTATTTTTCATGAGAAAAAAGTTACTTCAACCACAAACTGCATGGAGTAGTTTTTAAGGAAATACTTTCTAATCTCAAAAGTATTTATAATTTCTCTACAGAAGATACCCAGTCTTTTAAAGAACTCCAACCTCTGCTTTTTGTTGTCTACTCAAGATCTTTTCAGACAAAAGAAACTACACAGAAAAAGCAGTTTTGTGAACAACGCTTTAACATTATACTCTCTATTGAAAGATCTTTTCAAAAGACACCTGTTGTCTTTCATCACTATGTAAGACATTTAGACAATTAAAGGTGCATTTCAGGGTATCTTCTATGTACAGTATTTTGATCCTTTGAGAAGCAACTAACACAACTACTGCAACAAGATAAAGATTCACATTATCATTGCAGATTTGACTGACCCCCACTTCTGACCCTACAACAAGAAAAAAGGTTTCTCCCAAACAGAGCTGTTAGCTTCATGTATGTTAATCACAATGTTAATGCAGACCTCTGCTTAGCCTGTATTGTTTAAATTCAGTATTGCTTGAAGTCATGTTTGTTTACCCTCCTGCTGATCCCTGGATCTTTTTATCTGCTAACATGGACTTGGTGGCATAAGTACTCTTTTTATTTGCAGAGCGGTTACATATTGCATATTCTCCACATAGTAACAGTGGAGAATTTATAGCAGTGGATAGAATGGAGATGTCATGAGGATAGCATTTTTACAATTATTAAATTGCTAGAATATGTCTTCCCCCCTCCCAAAAGAGCTTATTTCAAATTAGTCAAGTTTCAGCCAGCACTTACTGCCCCCACCCCCAATGAAAATCTATGACCTCCCCCAATTCTTCATGAGCACCACACACAAACACAGCAGCAGATTGCTGTTTTTAAACATGCTGTGTTTTACCTGCCATTTTAGGTACAAGGCAGCAAATAGAAATACAAAATAGCAGCTACTCTGTCCAGCCACTTTATTTTGGACCTCCATGTAATATAGGGGAATTTTCTGTTACAACATCCACTGGTTTTTAATTCCTTTTGTCACTGGATATAGAGTACTACATCTTTTATCATTTTTGGAAACAAATTACAGCTTTTGGTTATATTAGTTAAATGAGGTTGATTGATGTCATCAATGCAAATTAATTATGTCTACTTAATGTTTCTGTGCCAGATTCCCTCAGCTAATAAAGCAACAGGTAAATGAAGTGTCAGAAAGGACCATTTTCTTTTATTTTCAAGGTCAAGACGTCAATAAAGCTTCCACATAAATTCACTGGGCAGGGAGAAGACACTCTGAAGGAGGTCTTGTAATCATGTTTATTATTTTTGCCAGCATAAATATATTACCTAAACTTGTGGTAATAATCTTCACAAGCAAACATTAAGCATAAAACATCTGCTTGTTATCATTGCAGGTCAATGTGAGAAGCTGCAGATCTATTTGTGCATTTACATCAACACAGCTCTAACCTACTTCTGTTTGTCAGTGTCAAACATTAGCCTGTAGAGGTGACCAAAAGTGTCACTCATGTTCCATCTGTTTATGCGACTAAAACATCCTACTAATCTACATCGAGTGTAGCCAGTCTGCATGTAGGACAAAACACTTCACGTGGCTTTACAGCCACTGTCTGTTATCTCACATTCAGAGGTTTTCCTTTGGAAGATGTAACTTTCAGAGTGGGCCTAAGTGTACTGAAAAGTCTTAAGGTGGATGAACAGAGTTCATACAAAAAAAATTTCCCCACCAATAACAGATATTAACAAATATTTACAGGAACCCAATAATCCAGGTGTGTTCGCACATAACTAAGAAGTTTAATTTAGTAGTAGTCTCTTTACTACATACAAGAAGTGTTCAATAGTCCCTCTTATCTGTTAGTTTTATAACTTTTTGGGAAACTTATCACGTTTTCACACACTGGGAAAGGAAAAATTCACCAAAATGCAGAAACAAATGCAATAAAAATTTATTAATGCACAAACCCTAAAATGATGTTTAAGTGCCTGACTGAAACCAACAACTGAAGAGTAGTCTTATGTCTAAGTACTTCTGAAATGCAAAACTTAAATTGCTGCGGGGTTCTCTGGGGGATGTTGAGGGCTCCCAGGATTCTGTCTGCATTCCTCTGTCTGCTTTTGTGAGGCACAAGCCTGGCCAAGCTTGAAGCAGTCTAGATACTTTGCAGCACACACCTGCTGGGCTGTGCAGCTGTGGGGTCTGTTCTTTACTGTTCATCTCAAAGTTCTCACTGACCCCAACAGAATTTTTAACTGCAAGAAAACTTAATAGCTCTGGAACCAGTTTATCAGAAAACACTGATAATGTAGCTACAAAAAAAAAAAAAAAAAATAGTTTGTTATTTGGCATATTTGTCTTCAGGAAAGCCTTTCACCAGACCCTCTAGGACTGGAAAATCAGGTGAAATAAGAGAAATGCTCTTCCCCTCATAAAAGCAGCAGCTGAGTTTATAGCTTCTAGCTTGCTATGAAACACCATCATTACGATAAACATGCAAACCCTATTAGGTGCTCAAAGAGTAATAGGCAATAAGAAAAACATGCTTAGCATATAATTGTAACCCACAGCACTATTTTGTTTGTGCTGAAAGACATGCATGACATCCATTACAAACATATGGCTATATATTAGAAATGCACAGTTACACATCACACAAGACCTTTTTTCTGTCTACCATGGTTCAAGCAAAGCCACTGAAACATATGAACGTTTTTGAACTTCCTTTACAGTCTCTGCACCATGGGCCTAAACTTACAGATTATATTAAGTGATCAAATGAAATCTACTTTCATGATATAATCTCCCCTTAATCAATAATAAAGTAAAACTCTTGAAACAACTGTAGCTAATAAAGACAGAACACATCCAAAGCATATACCCTTCAGAGGAATCCCATTAGACTGCACAGATAGGATGTAAACAACCAAGAGGAAGCCACAGATGAATTTTTCACCTGTCTGCAGTCAGTGCTTTAAATACAACACAGAATATGACCTCATAAATCTGAAGCTATGATTGGATGTTCACTTCAGAAACAGCCTTGCCAGTTAAAGATGCAGATTAATCTCTCCAGGTGACTGTCACTACAGCTTCTTCCCGAGAGCTGGAACACCACTTCGTGTGAGTACTTCCCATTCATTTCAGTACAGTTACTGAGTTATCTTACCTACTGTGGAAAGCTATTTAAATATCATTCCCTGGCTTGAGAACATGGCCAGCCCCGTACTGCTAATGCAAACACTATATTCTGTAGCACACATTAGCAGTAAAGCAAGTTCAATGGCACATCCCTTTCTTGCTAGTCATTTGAAAAAATGCTGTTGAGCTTTTCTAGAAGGCAGCAGTCTGCCTGCTTCTCATCACTGAAGGCTGAATTCCACTGAATAGAGACTGTATGCAATTATAGATGGTTTCATAACAATATTTATCATTTTTCTCTTAATAAATATATTGATATTTGGGATAATATTAGCCCCGAGTACTACCAAAAAAGTCACCATCTTGCTAGGTTTTGACTTTGCTATTACTTTCTGATTAGAATTCAGCTGACAATACAGACTGAAATAGAAAGCACACTCAGATCCTGCAACACAGAGAAGTTAAAAGAAAAAAAAAAAAAGAAAAAAAAAAAGGAAAGAAGGAAAAAAGTAGAAAACCCCAAGCCTTTGAGGGCAGAACATGCACACATACAACTCCCAAAAAAGGCAAATATAACATAATACTATATAGTTTTTATGCTAGCTAAGAGTTTTTCTCCCATTTAAGCAGTCACTTTTCTGCCCAGTGCTGCACTTTCATTTTCTAACCATCCCATTGAAAATGTTCTCTGATATGACCCTTTTAGGAATTAATAATTCATAGAGGTATCGCTGCATGGTACAGTTCTAAGATGAGATAGCACTGAGAGAATCTATTACAGTATAATGTAATAGCCAGTAAAATATAAAAAATTACAGTATCTTGCTTATAAATTATGATCTTCCAGATGCATTTTTATACCTCTACCCTGTTTCAAGAATGTATCAAGAAACAGAAAAGGAAATAGGAAGAACTGTTTTCCCTACTTGAGCACATTTTAGTACGTACAAGTTCCCTAGCAAAAGCATACATATATCTGTATGTTGCATATCCTTACATATACATACATACACACACACAACATATTAACTTTTCATCAATATCTTAGCCCTCCAGCTTGTTCAAACAAGGCTATGAAATGAATGCAAAGTTTAGGTGAGAATAAAAGGGAAAGAAAAGAAAAACAAATTCTAAAGTATTTTCATTTTTGTATTTCTACTGACACTTTTTTAGTGTTGCTACCTACAGGGTTGTAACAACAGAAGGCAGTTTTGCCCAGAGGCTGACAAGCTGAGTGTATTTTTTGGTTTTATTTATTTACTTATGGCTTAAAGTGCTCAGAAGTTAAGTAAAACAACTCCAAGATCTTACTAATATCTCTTCCTGTCTAGTTGAATCTTATGGTGTATTTTCATTCTTAATAGGAAAATTATAGGGAGAGAATATCACATTTATTTCATTCTACATATTTGGAAGCCTAGGGATACCATGTTCAGCGTATTGTTATTATCCAACTGTGTAATACTATTAGCATGTTTTTAAATCACCTTGATTAGAAATGACTGACTGCTAGAATAAGCTTGTTGAAGTTAAACTGAAATGTCCCTATGTAAGGGCATAGGACACACAGTACTTTCAGTGTTTCCAGTGAAGTAAGAAAAAAAAACACCGAGTCATACTGTTGCACCTAAAGCTGAAAAAACAAGTAGAAATTATACTGTACAATGATGTTGGCCCACTGTATGTTTATAGCTTTGCAAAGCAGGTACATCAATGTTACTAAGTATTACTACATGCTATAATCACATCTTCCTCTCTACTTCTCCAGTTGCTGACATTGCTAATAGCATTGCCTTCAACTTACTAAAATTAACAAAACAATTTTCATTCTTAAAAACACTAATGTAAACTGGACAACGAGAGAACATTTAGTATTTGTTAAAGGGCCTGCTTGCCAAAGACCACAGTATCTAAACCAGCTATATTTTCTGTACCCATGAAAACTTGCACACTTCTTACTGAACTGTAAGCTTCCCTTGCTGTAGCAAAGCCACTTGGTAAGCTCCTGCCTCTCCATACTAAACATGGATTTCAGAAAAGTGATTTCCCCTGCTCTGGTGGATATATCCACTGCAGTTAGCAGCAGGCAGGAGCACAAGCTGCTATTCATCTGAACAGGGTGGGTGGGCATGCCAGAAGATTTCTTTTGTCTATTTGTTTTTCTGTCAAAACACACGTTCACTATACATGGTTTTTCTTTCCCTGTTTGAGATTAACCTTATGAATCTAGTTAAAGATAAACTAAGTGCGTCAAGTTCATTTCTCCTATATCTTGCATTTATATCATTGTTTACTGGCCAAACTGCCAACCTGTAAACAGCTGCATAGTTCTGTGTCTGTTTTCTCTGCAAAATTCACGATATGAATGCAGCATATTGTCCAATTTGATTTATCTGCACCTATATTTTCTTCTGATGTTTAAAGTACTGATTTCATACACATATTGCTCGAGTTCAATGACAACCAAGAAATGCTAAAGAGTACTCAAAAGCTCCTAGAGATACCAAAAGGCCTTGAATAGAAAAAAACTTATGAACTTAGCTCGAGTATTTCTTTTCTCTCTTTTCAAGTGCAAACTGTGGAGAAGTACAGTAATTTATCTTCTTTTATTGACTAGTTTGACAAAAACTTAAACTGGAAAAGTTTCCACCAAATATCCCTTTTAATTAACTAGAAATAGATACTAGAGGTTGTTAACTTGCTTCCTGCTCTATTGCCTGTTAATATTTGCATCACCCCAGACAAGAAGTGCAGAAGGCATCCCTATTCTTGGAGATACTCAAAACTTGAGGGACCAAGTCCCTGAGCAACCTGCTCTAACATCAAGGTTAGTTCCAGCAGCAGCAGTGGGGCTCAGCAAGATGGAGGTTCCCGCTGCAATGGTGCACAGGCAGACGGCCAGCCCTGGCCTGAGGTTAAACTAATAGGAAAATCAATGTCAGTGATATAGCTTCATAGGGCAGACAGTGGAAGGGGAAAAACTGGTCAGTCTCCAGCTAGTGCTAGGCTAATATACCTTAATATGAAGAACTTCTGGACACTGTAGATAGTAAAAGGAGCATACAAAACCAAAAAATAAGAAAACCTTGCAAATCTGCTTGGGCTTATTTGCTTCTTTATGCTATGCAGTGTGCGACTCAAAGAAAATGCATGATCTGACCATTTGAAAAGGGAAAGTCTTTCGAGTCGCTGTGTTTAAAATTGCATGCTTTGGTTAAAATATTTTAACTTGAAAGACTAATTAATATTTGGAGAGTGGAAGCTTTTTTTTTTTGTTAAAGGTTCAGTGCTCAGCTGCTCATTAAGCACAAAATTGCATCTTTGGTAATTGCTTGTAAAAGCTGAGAAAAATGGTAAACATTTCTGTAGTACAAGCAAGAGTAAACTGCAAAGCAACATACAAGACTCATTTTGGATAGGTAACAAAAAAAAAAAAAAAAAGAATAGAGTGAGCAACCCAGTATCTTTGAACTCTTCCATAGTTGAGTATAACCTTATCTTTATTTGTAGGTTTCCTAGCTGAGGGATGAAGCACTGCACACACAAATGAAGTCCAACAGCTGTGAATTTACTGTAGGATTGAGAGTAAGAAGAAGGGGACCCTAATCTCCCTCCACACCATGTTCAACCACCATGTGACAGGGAAGGACCTTTCCTGCCACGCAGGTAACACCAGCCATTGTGCAACTCTATTGAGTTCTGGCGTCTACAAGGGGAGCTTGAAGTCAGGACAGATGGAGGAGCATTCACAGGAGTGGGATCGCTTATCAGGCATGGAAAGGTGAAGCAGCCTGCCCAGTGTTCACATATAGAAGCCCTCTGTCCACATTTCTAACAAAACTTGAACTGCAAAGAGCTGAGAAATATTTCCAAGACAGCAGAGACACAGAACTCAAACAAGGTATGTTTTTTATACAGCCAGACAACATATTCCACGTGCAAATAGCCTCAATCAAAGCTGATACTTACACATTTAAAATAATTTACGTTTTCTTATAAGACATTTTTAAAAAATACTAATTCCTGCTTAACTATGAAATATTCTGTTCCAGAGGGATTTTTTGGCTATGAAAACAAAGTGACCTTTCATATTAACATTGATTCAAAATGATATTTTTATTCCATTTTGAAATGTCATTTTGTTTCTTTTTTTAACCACCAACCCAAAACGAAGTGACATTTTAACTTTAAATTCATTGAGAAGAACTGTTTGTATTTAAATGCCAAACTGAAATTTAAAAAAATCACTTCTCATTAAATTATTTCTTTCCAGAACTTTAGAAGCATTTGTTTCTTACCTCAACTGACAAATGTTGTCCAAGACTTTCATTCTGAAATTTATATCAGAAAATACTGCTTTTTCCAAGCATCAGTTGTTTTTATTGTAGTTTAAGTGTATGGATCAGAAGGACAAGAAGAACATTATTACCATTGCTACCTGTAATGTTCAATCCCCAAACTGTCGGTCTAATAATTTTCATGTGCACTGCAATTCACTAAAAAAAAAAAAAAAAATAAAAATAAAAAATCCCTCTCTACCACCCTGACTCACCTTTAATTTGAAGAGAATGGAGAAATTCTAAAAATTTCTTCTGCATTTTGAGAAGTTAAAAATTTATTTCTTTTGCTGACAAACTGATAAACCTATTAAAATTTACCTCTCACATGAAATTATGACCTCTCATTTGAAATATCACTTTCTTCTATGCCTTTTTTCTTACTTTCAGTAGAAAAATAGCAAATAAATCAGAGTTTAATAGTGAAGCTACATCTGTAATGGTATTCCTTTTAACTACTCATCTTTCCTGTTCTTTGTATTTCATTTTACAGGAATATTTTTTTTCTTCTCTCAACTAATTACTTATGCAGGAAAGATAATCCAGTGCATATGTGCATATATAATTTAATTGATGCAGAAGTTGAAGAAAGTTTTAGGACTTCAAAAAGTAACCTCATAATGGAGCAATCCCTAATGATGGGAGACCTTCACAGTGTTCCACTATCAAGCTAGGATTACGATCAAAATTCTTAGACAATTCTAATCCCTTTACCTTGAAGTATGCACCAAGCATTTTCTAGTTTGAGAAGAGTCCATAGTTTCTACCTTACCCCAGGTGTTGGACACCTGAGAGCATAAAGCTAAACAATAGATTTTTTAAATGCCACAACTTGTGAGTCTGAGACTAGCAGCCTTGCCTCCTATGGCTTTGGGCAAAGGCTGAAGTATGACTGGTTTAATGCAAACTGGTTAATTTTTTTCAAAATTATTTGTAAGTGTCCGTACCACACACAAACTGGACTGTTTCACTGTGGTTCATATTGCCCTCCCCTAAGAAAGGGCCACAAGCATTATTAATGTTTTTAGAAAAATAAAAAGCTCAGTAAGGTGGGAGTTGCTCTCCATGTGCACATGATGTTATTATTCTGTGATGCTGCAAAGAGAGGATTATGATTTTATCTCGTGGGAAAAACAAGGAGAGAAAACAGATTATAAGAAGAGCTGGGGAGGGAGGCAGGAAAAAAACAAACCAACAAAAACCCAACAGTCCTGGAAAGCAAGCTCTCTTCTAACAAAATGCTGTTGAGTTTCATTAAGCCAAAGTAAAAGCCAACTTGGGGGGGAGGGGGGGCGGGGGGGAGAAGGAATTATCATAAAAGTATCCTAATATGTATA
>JANHGO010000045.1:8518162-8533403 GCA_024606505.1 Aquila spilogaster
AAATAGTGTTTGGTAGCTGAGAATTGGCTCTGCCGGGTAACGTCTTTGTGCTCCTTTTATTGGCTGTAGTTTCCGTGGGCACCGCAGCTTCGCCCGCAGAACGGAGCGGCGGGGTTTGCACCCAAGGCCCTGCGCCCCCCGCCCCGCCACCGCCCCTTCCCGCTCAGGCAGCGCTCTGGTTTTGGGGCTTTTTTTCTAATACACACTAAACACAAGAAGTCGTTGCCCGCCCCCACTCTTTTTTTTTTTTTTAATCAAGAAAAGACAAGACACGAAACCAGGAATCCTCCCCCGGGGCTGCCGGCCTCGCTCACCGAGAATTCCCTGCGGCATGTGATGGCGGGGAGCGGCAGCATCCCTCTCCCCCGAGAGCTCAGGGTGCTGGCCCGGGAAGGGCTCCTGGGTTCGGCCCTCTCCCCCGGCCCCGCAACCCCCGCTCCCGCTCAGGGACCCCCACGCATCCCCCCCCGCCCGCCAGCAAAGGGCCGGCATCTGCCTGGCCCAGAGGAGGGTCTGCCAGCACCCACCCCGGCCCCCGCTCCCCGCCATCGCCCGCCATCGCCCACCCCGGCAGCCCCGCGGGACGCTGGTCCGGGAGGCCCGTCGCCCTTGGGAAAACTCGAGCACGGGCGGATACTTGAGCTGGGGAAAGGGACCCCCACGTTGCCAGCCCGCTCGCCCTACACCAGCCCCAGTGCCCCCCGCCCAGTGCTGCCCACCCTCCTCCCCAGAATCCCCCGTGTTTCCAGCCGGCGGGCTGGGGACCGTACAACCCACTGTTTTTTTTCTCGTGGGTTTTCTGGTGGTTTTCTCCTTTCAGTGACATCGTTTGTTGTTCGACATTTTCTGCTGCCTGCAGGTCAATCCGGGCTTACGCAGAGCAGGAAATAAAACATTTGAAGAGCAGCAGCTGTGAGGGGTCGGCTTCTCCTCCTGTTTAACCTTAATCCACGAACAGGCCCAGCCCCTTTCCTCCCCACCAGAGCTCCGTCCTCTTGGCCCCATCGCCCTTCGGGAAGGCAGCAATGCCATCGGCCCGTGGGACAGACCCATCCTGACACCAGAGCACGCAGCCACAGGCTTTCCAGGATGATCAAAGTGACTCCTCTGAGCAGAAAGCAAAGCAAACCCGGACACTTCCCCAGCCCCTTTTCCTTTGCCCAGATGGTGTTTTTCCAGAGAGACATCAGCCCGGGACATCCTGCAGAGTTAAAATTTGTTGTTGAATGCACCCCTTAAATTACCTACGTGTGGCATCTGCACAGCCTTCCTGCGCCCAAGGGCGACCGCGTTTAAGGGCTCATGTCTGCAGATTGCCTAGAGCAGGGACAGCACAAGGCTCTGCATTTGCAACAGGAGGGGAAAAATCCAACAGAAAGCAAATTATCCCAAAATGTATACACAGAGACACAGCCACACACACAAACACACGCGTGCACAAGTCAGGAAACAAACAGGGTGATGGGGAGGAGAAGCAACAACCAAAATGTTCAAGTTTCATCTGATTTTCATGTTTGGTTTATTTTGCAGCCATTTTGCATCTCTGGGATCCCAGACCCCCGTCCGGCTGAGATGGGGCTGGGGAGGTGGGTTTGAACTTGGCTTTGCCTCTGCTCTCCATCACCATCGCACCAGAGCGCGTGGCCGCTCACGCCAGTTCCTAACGCACTGCTGGCAGGGTACACAGCGGGGGGCGGGGGGGAGAAGGAATTATCATAAAAGTATCCTAATATGTATATGGGTAACCAGCTACAGAAACAGGCTATTTCTCATGGCGACTGCCAGCATTGTTGCTGTCTCACACTCCACAGCCCTGCTGCCACCTCATGCTGCAGGATTAGGAAACGTTCCTGCTGTAGTTCTTATAGCTCAATATCACTGCAGCTAATCAAAATGATAACAAACACAACCTAGCTGATAATTGTTCATGTTCACCGGGGAGGATGTGATCTGTTCTGAGCCATTATCACATCTTTGGCAGCCCCCTTTTGTTTAGGTCTGACAGAACTGTGATCATAAATGGTTTTAGCTCTTCATTTCTCTATTATTTCTCAAGGATTAGAGCAAATGCTCCTCACTCAATATCCCTTCTTCCCACACTTTTAATTATTCCTTTAAAATTATTAGTATTTTTCTTTGATTAGGAAGCATTTCTTTGGAGGTTAGTCATTGGAAATAATAGAAATATTTCATTTTTACATAAAGAATCATAAAATTATGTCAAGTCTTTTTAAGATGAGATTTTTCAAGACATTTAATTCTAGAAATGTAAGTCCTATTGAAATGCATTCACTCTTAATGGTTTATAAAGCTGCCCATCAACTTGGCACATGAAGATTCTTCTTAAAAACCTTGTCCTGACTGAATAGTCTAAACCCAAAATAATTTTCATAACCATAACCTGCAACTCTTGTTCTCCCTGGTAAAAGCATAAGACCCAAAACTGAAGGTAGCTGGGAAATTTGGGGCTCATATAAAAAGAGTAGCAGGCAAGCATTGCAGCTGTGTTTTAATTCTGGCCTTATCCTAGAGAAACTGGGCTGCCACCAAGTTTTGAGAAGGAATCTTTTTTTTATGTGTGATTAAAGGAACTGAGACAGTACTAAACAACACTTGAGCTTCACATGCTGTAGCTTGAGAAAGACTCGCCTACGCCTTTACACCAATCATACTTCATAATCACTCGTAAACACATGAAAATCCCCTCATGATGGGGTTCTTCCCTTCCTGTTATTAAAACTGGAAATTGCTCACTAATAATGAAAGGGAAGCACTTCAGAATCAGACCATTGAGCAACACTGATGAGGGCACTGACATGGGAGAACTGGTGCAAGCCCTTGCTTGAACCTTCCTGCAACCTACACGAGCATGTTAGGTGCTTGGCTACATGAAGTAGGTCTGCCTTCATATATCCTGCTAGAAGCAGCTATCTCTGTATGAAAAAGTGTTCACCAGAGGAGGAATGTGAGCCTGGCTTTTAACTAGAAAATTTCCCCAAACTCTCTTGCTGACTCTACATGTATTTGCAGTAGAGAATTACATTTACAGGGACCAAAACCAAGGTCATCATCTATTAAGACATCCTGCTTCAGGACACCCATCACTACATCCTCCAGTAAATGCAGACAGGCCAGAAACAAGTCACATATCCTACTTCTCTAATGCACTTGCCCCTTGCCAAGGTACTACTTTGCTAGCTAATGACGAAAAAAAATCACAGTGATTGTACATTTCAGGACAGAATTTCAAGATCTTAACTCTGGTCCAGTGTAACATTCCTTGAAGTTAACAGTAAAATTAATAGCTTCTCCCTACATACACAATGAATTTTTAGAAAATGGACTTCCCTAGAAATAGTATTTCATTAACTGATTTCAGTTGAATGAAGTTAAAACATCAATGTTTATGTTCTAAAATACTTTTTTTTAAATATAAAGATCAGCTAATACTAAAATTATCTTCTTTTTTTTAACCCTGCCCTTTGAGTCTTTGTAATTTAAAGCTGATTTATTTCAAGTTTGAAAAATACCCAGTTTAAGACTGTAAACAAAAAAAATCACTAATTGTTTTATGTAGTGAAAGGGTAAACATATCTATCTAAACAAACATCTGGACAAACAGGTGCTTCCTCATTTAATATCCTATTAATAATTCCACTTACTTCTTTTTCCTGTTGATGCCAAATGATTTGTGAGGGATTTAAATCACAGTGGTATAAAGAGTCACCTGCTGATATCAACTTATATATCTGAAATATCCTAGGCATTTAAGTTTGTCCTGTATCTTGAGCTAAAGTTCTGTCAAATATTGTGAGCTAACTTCAGTTGGAGAGAGTTCAAATCAATACCTGAGTAATGCAGAGGTGTATCGGTCATTTAGCAGGTGATACTTTGTCATTTCAGACAAAGTCTAGTCTCCAAGTTTCATACATGTGAGTTTGGTTTGGTTTTGTTTGTTTGTTTGCTTGCTTTTGGGTTTTTTTAAAAGGTAGAAAATAGGATGCCAACTCTTGGGTCTGACAAAAATTTCCCCAGTTCATTTTGTTAGGAGGAGTGTGTTATTTGACCTAAGCATACTGGCCAAATGCTAGTTATAATAATTACATTCTCAGCTCCCTAGATTCTGAATGAAGCTTTGGCTGGTTGTACTGATCATCTGAGGGCACACAGCTGAACAGTTGCCATTTCTTATTCCAAAGGTGATTGCACATCAGTGCTGTGTGAAGTGACCCCTGTTTATTTCTTACATATTTCACAAAAGTGTTATGTCTTGAAGCGTAGTTAATTAATTGTTTGTAATAAGAGATCATTGGATGAATGATGGTGTAGGAGTACTAACCACAAGGAGGAATACCTATTGCTGGATTACATTTATACTCTTACTGGAATAAGAGTGAATACAAACTCTACCACAAACGTATTTAAGGCATGCTTTCCTTGACTACTTATTTTGTATGTGAAGAAAGGTAACAAAGACTTTGTTTTGTTGAACTAAACTGCAAGGAAGCTCACCTGGAAGAGCAAAAGATTGGTTTAAGTTAAGTGCAATCAATCTGAACATTCACCCAAATTCAGTAATGCTAGATGAATGAAGAGTTCCTCTACAGGCTATTTCAAATAAGAAAATACAAATGCCTTCCCCACTTCTCATGCTATGAGGAAAGGTGGTGGTATTTTGGATACAATAGAGGTCAAAAAAAAAAAACAAAAAAAAAACACCCCCCCAAAAAAAGTGACAGCATGGAGGATAGGTTAGTGAGTACCTACATACCCATCCGAATCTTCTGTGTCCTCATCCCCAAGACTTATGTATATTAGAACTTACAGACAGATCTGTAAATAGACTGACCACAGGCAGTTATGTTTAATACCTAACTGTAAAACCAACTCAGTTCTGTACTATTCTTTAGAAAACAGAGCAAAGATCTCTAAGTTTTTATGTTTTTCAAAGAGCATAAATATAATTCCCCCAGATTTCAAGTCAGGCACAGAGCCTAACTTGAAACAGAAGTTTAAAGAATTGGTTTGTGTTTTCTTAATAGATTGTCTGATTGTAATAGGAAGTGGGCATAGAGTTCAGCAACTCAAGTCATCACATACCTTCATTAAAAAAAAACAAACATCCTTTCTCCTAGAATGCCAAATTAAAAAGAAATAGAACTTTTGTTATCACCACCAAACAAAAGATGAAAAAGCTGGACCCTCCATCTTACACAGTTAAAGTGACTGAGTCTCACTTAGGGTCAGCATTAAATTTTTCTATTTCTGAACACACAAAAAAAGTTTCTACAGATCCAGAAAAATCCAAAAATGCATTTTGACATCAAGCATCATGTCTATTAATCCTCTCCACATATTTCCACTGCAGCACTTTCAATTAAGTAGTAACATGCTATTTTTTACAAATATTTGCATTATGAGAGAACCACTGTCATCTTCTGAACTCTTCTATAATTCAGAGTCAATTTGCTAATGCATTGAAGCACTAGTACATAATTTTCAGAGGGTTGGTTTGTATTGGGTTTTTTTGGGGGGTTGGGTTTTTTTTTTTAACTTGAAATGCGTTTACACACTCTGCACTTATATGTTTTACACTGAAATATGAGGGCATGTATTTAAGAGGGGAAAATTCACCTCTGTAAGCATAACTGTCTTAAGTTATGCATTTAAGAATTGTTCTCTTCCTGGAGAATTGCACATATGTTTCATAACTATTATACCTAGGCTTCTGTGATCCCCAATGGCCACCTAATACTGATTCCTTTATGCTGTTTTTAAGAACTTGAAGCAGTAGCTTTCTCCCCTCCTCAATTTTAACAGTTCATTGGGGGGGGGTGGGGGGGTGGTAGGGGGAGAAGAAAAAAGAAATTGTTATAATCACAGATCCAATACATCCAGGTAATTCTAAGAGTCAGAAGATGTAAGATTTTTTGTCCAAACTCAATTAGATAGGGAGTAGAACATGAGAAATTATCAGAACAGGCCAAACCACTCAAAGCACATCTGCTAGGTAGTTCTGTACTATGTAAGAAGCTATCATTTATTTACCTTACAGAAGAGGAATTCAAATAAGAACGAAAGCTACACACTTGAAGGCAGTTTTGTGGATATGTCTTGTGTATACCAGTTGTTTCTCCTACTCAGATACATTATTCTCTTACATCAAATAACTCAAATAGTTGGATGTCTATTCTTTGTATCAAGGGTATATTCACTTTTTTATTTTTAAGTGCCTTTTTAGAATTGAAAAACTAAATAAGAAAGAAAAAGAAACATGAGTATCAGAATGACAACAAGCACAACCCTTAAATCTGAAAAGATGGACAAATAGAGCTCAGTCAGTTGCATAGTGAGGGAAAATTACTAATGGATTAAAGTTAGACACAAAATTCCTTTGTCTGTCAACTTCTGGATCTACAGAGCAAGAAAAGTAGGAAAATGGTAGATCCTGATGTACCAGCACTACTTCCACACTCACATAATCCAGAAGTAGTATTTGCTGCTGAATCAGTACTAAGTGCAATAACAGTACTCTACATCAAGACATTAAGGTTTTTTTATCCAAAACACAGAAAGCAAAATAAAACATGATCAGACAGACAGTGCTTTGAAACCCATCCTAAATACAAATAATTTAATTTCTATTAAAAAAGTAAATTTGGGTGCAATGACCAGTGAACTAGAAACACAGCATGCTCCTCAAAAGAGAAAGGACAGGACACTGCTGAAAAATCCCTGTAAGCACAGTTTTTAAATGGCAAAACATAGTGGAGTTAGTAAGGGGTCTCCTGAACATTCTCCTTTTCCACTGCAAATTCATTATTATATTTGGCTTGCTAGGGCAACATGCTCAATTTTGACACCACTAATGATGCCAAAAACTTCACAGAATGAACAGAAGCACAAAAGAATAAAAAAAGGTAGAACTTGGAACTCCAGGATTTCACATACCACATGCTGCTTGTGACTGTCTGAAATACTGACTGCAGAAAGATTTACAGCATTGTTCATGAAGTTGCAGAATAAATTCAGAAAGCAGAGGAGACAGGAACAAAGGAATAAAAAGAATTAAAGTGCTGCTGAAAAGAAAATGGAACTGTTAAATGCAGTTACTGAAAATAAACAGCTGAATGTCTCAGATTCTAGAGAACTACGTTTTATAAGTTAAATAATCAGATATTCTTACCAGAAGGACTGCTGTATTTGATGTACTCTGATGACAACCAGCTAAGTTTTCTCCTGAAAGAACATAAAATGAAAAGTACGTCAGGAAAAGGCAGCTCAAAAATTTCCTGTCAAAACAGAAATTATTTAGATTGTTTATGTAGCATTAGTATGGATTGATTCAGGAATAAGTATTCTTAGTTATAACAAAATAATATTATTTTTAGTAACAGTCTGATTCTGGAACAGTATTTTTTCACCAAGTTCATGTTAAGACAGACATTTTCACAAGTGCAGAGCAGCTATTATGCCTGGTTATTTACTATTCCTACTCTGGAGAGTCTAGGATTCCAGCTGTGGGCATAAAGTACTTTGCGTTAACACCATACAGACATAAGAAGGTATGAAATGTTTGTTAAAAAATAAAATACATGTTCTATACATTAGAGAGTTTTGGTGCAGAGAACTAAGGGGGTTGGGGAGTGGAAATCACTAGGCCTGAATTAATCTGACAAGAATTTATATTGCTATTCTAAACCTGAATGGCTAATTTAAAACACTTAATTCAGCAACACTTAATGCAGGTAAGAGTTTATGTGTTCCTGGTTATAGTATGCTGTGCAGCTATCCAATACAAAAACCCCCTCACTTAACACTTTTTCTCTGTCAACCTGCAGTTAGAAAATCTTATGGAACGGTCAAGTGATTGGCAAGACATTGGTGGGTTTGAGCACACTCTCATAGGTTAGCCTACCAGACTTTTCACATATTTTGCCCAATAGTTGCTTAAAAAGGAGGTTCAAGCATGAGGCTGTTTCATAGCCATCAGAAATTGACCTTTTGTCACTGTGTCCATCACTAGGTAGCAGCTTTTGTTATGGGATGGCACATTTATTCTGTCATGCCAACATGTTTGATGAAGCAGTCACGTGTATTAACGGAGCATTATATTAGGGTTCAAATGCTGACCTCACTAACATTGAGGCTGTTCTGTCACTCCATAAGGTAAGTCAGAAATGAGCCCTCCATGTCCATATTACCTTTCTGCAGTAGCAGCCAATTCTTCTCATGACAAAGCCTTTTCTTATTTGAATGACTGCACTAACTCAATCAGGACATGTGTCTCCTGTCAGACAGTTCTGTGACAAGCCACACGTGAAAGCCTCTGCCTAATGGCAAGTACTAACTTTCTTCCACACGCTAAAACCAGAACAATTTTTATTTATTTTTTAGAGAAAGGAATAACAGAGGTCAGTTACATTTTTCACTCAGTAATGGGGGATTCCTAAGTCCATCTTCTATGACTAATCTTACCCCCACTCGCCAATACATTTTTCAGACCTTTGTGCAAGTCACCTGGACATGTTCCATGACTAATAGACTCTCACCCCAACCACCTGTTAAGCTTTCACTTTGTATTTCTACGAACTCTCTTTCCTGACTTAAGCTATCATTACTGATTAAACAGAAGAGAAATTCAGTAACTGGTCTCTCATGAATGTCTTTCTCCTGTGTACATAAAGATGAAATTTAAGATCAAGATACATGAGGTTTATTAGAATTGTTGACATTGCTACTCTTGTGGAGTCCTTCCATGTTCCAGCGCTACATTGCATTGCACTAAATAGAAAGTGACAGATTTACCGCTTCACAATAATTTTATTTTCATATATGACAGTATTAAGCAACAAGCTGCACTATACATTAAATAGCATGACAATATAAAAGTAAAGGTGTATGTTTTGAAGAAAACAGAGTATCCTTTAAGTTTATCTGATGACAGTTAGCTTTTGTTACCATTGCAGAAAACTAGTCACTGTAGTATAGGAACTTGCAGCACAAATCCTTAAGTGAAATTCAAAGTGAAAAAGCTTCCTGACATCGAAACTATGTTTCTGAGCCCATAAAGTATCTTCTCTGAAATTTCATTTAAGTTCACACTACTGACAGAGGCTCAATTCATACTCTTAAATGTAAAGCTGGAAGTTCTTCAGTGTTTCAGTTTGCATATCAGATGTAGCATTCTATAGTATTCAGAAGCAGTTTACATTTTATTGTCTGGTACCAGAACTTTCTTTACGTACCTCGTTCTGGGAAAAGGGCAAAACCACAAAAGCTTTATGATATTATATTTATTTGCAAACATTTTTCACACAAAGCTTTTGTAGACTGAACAAATCTTCACTTTACAAATTAAGGAATATAAAGCCCTAGTTAAACCCGTATTGAAAATATGGCCTCAGTACATGGAAAGTACAGTAATTACAAAGTAGATGTTACCTGATGTATCATTCACATGTCAGTTTTCAGACAAAACCTCTCCAGAAAAGATTAGATGAGAAAGTCTATACTCTAGTTACAAATAAATCCAGAAGTGTTCTTCATGATCCAACTATAAAGGCAAATAATTTGAATTATTTAAGAATATTTCAAATCAGCCAGAGACTAATACATATACGCTTCAATCATTAGCATTCCTAAATTTCCATCATTAATGAGTTCAACAACATTAGGTTAAGTGTGGTATTTATTTCCCTAAAAGAATACTCTAACTTTGGAAAAGAAATCCAGTCTCTAAAAATACACTTTTTGTTCTTTCAAGCTCTTTAGGACACCTCATACATTTGGGTAAGCATGCAAAATACAAAAGCTCGGTATTTCTTTTGACACACTGCTTAGTAGAATCTTTTTGTTAATAGATTTTTATTCAAGTGCAGTATAATTATTTTTTTTAATCTGTTGAAGCAGAGAAATTACTATTGTTTGTGTTAGAGTTGAAAATGACAGGGAAGCCTGCTTTTGTGCAGCTTCAGTGGGGTGGAATGCACTGAAAGAATTAAGAAACTCTGAAATACTCGGTAGCTTCAGATTTCTAATAGCTGCATATATACTGTAATTAGAATCTAAACTAGAAGTGATACACACATGAAAACACAGCACAACATGCACCAAAAATGAAAATTTGAATAAGATGTGCTTAAGTTTTCTAACAAATTAGTGCCAAAAGCCACACCATCTCTTCTGAATGTCTAGCTAGCTAGCTTGCTTATGCAAGTAATTTCAAAATATAAACACCATTCACAGAATCCACTCAAAACTGACCACTTCCCAGACAAACACAAAAGAAAGATGAAAACTTTCCAGTTTTCCTTGGAAAGATGCCAGAGAAACAGGGATGGTACTCTATGATTGTTTTCACCTGGTAGATGCAAGGATAAAGCAGTAGAAATGCACACATGCTTGGCTAGAGCCAGCTGCCCAGTCACTATACTCCATCAGAGAACAAATTGCTGATCTCTAGTTGTACTATACTCTAATACTGCACCAGCTGGCACACCAGAATTCAACTAGCTCATGCTGAATTAAGAAATTCACCATTCACTTCAAAAGGGTGCTACAAATTGCCAAGGACCTTCAGAGTGGTTTTATACCAGCGTGTACCCTGCTATCTGGACCTCAGGTTGAACAGAGTCCACCCAGCTGTTTGCTTTACTTGCATAGAGTGGAAAGCCCGGTTCCCTGTGCATATGCTTGGGGACTTTATTTCACAAAAGCTACGCAATCTCCCTGGATATCTTGGAAAATGTCTTCTCCCGGCAATATCACATTACCTGAGGAAGCTTCTCCTAAAAAGATATGCGCTATACCACTGCTGAGCCCTTCAGACCATGCACTTGTCCCCCAGCCTGACAAGAGGAAGCGAATTTACTCTGTCATATTGCAAGCCATTGGAGATTACTATGGACTCTCACACTGTCAGTTCCAGGTGGTGTGACAAGGGCCAAGATAACCACACACTTCACAAGGCCATGCAAGTAGGATGGTAGAATCAGACTGATTTAGATTTCAGAACATCTCTAGAGATCATCTGGTCAAGGCAAACCTCAAGGTTAGACCCAAAGCCAGACCAGGTTGCTGTATACCCAGCAGAGTTCTGAACATCTCCATGGATGGATATTACCCAACCTCTTCTTGGCAACCTGCTCCAGTGGCTGACCACAATCACTTTGAAATCCCCTCCTCTCCCCTTACATTCAACTGGAATTTCTCTTGTTGCAGCTTATTGCCTGGTCTCCTCTGCCCTTTTGCTGTACGCCTCCAGGAGTCTTCATCTTCTCTACAAACTCCTTTTAAGTAACTGAAGACAGCAATGGGATCCTCCACCTAATCTTCTCTTAGAAGAGACCCAGCTGTTCCAGTTTCTCCTCTTATATTGTGCTCCAGCCCTCTAACAATTGTATTTTGATATCATTGATAATACCACGTTCAGCAGTGTCACCATGCCACCCTTGCTACCTGGTGTCTTCCTCTTACTGCTGCCACTGAGTAGCTTCATGTGGTCCTTCATTTCTAGGATTTTTTTCAGTTATACAAATAGCTATTACATGGCTGTAGAATGCTTTTGGCCAAAGTAAAGATGGATTCTAAGTCAGGCTTGGATGCAAGCCCTATTTCTTTACCAGGATGTCATTTACTAGTCTTATCTTCCCAATACCTAACAGAATAAGGAAAGAACAGGTGGCAGAAGCATGGGACCATGAAAACCACGTGGAAATATGACCTCTAGAGGCAGCAGTAAAAGCTCATTCATTCTCACTTGAGACAAGCAGGGGACTATAACATGAAACAGAATTATGGAGTATGACAGCAAAACTCCTTGTATCTCCCAATTTGAGTTCAACTTTTCTCTGCAAGTGCAGGCACTTTTTTTTCCTCATTAAAAACAAAATGCCTATTCCAGACCAAAATACAAAACCTAGTAAAGAAATGATCCACCTACATTAGAAAATGGTATTTCAGCCAGCTAAGTGCAAGAAATCACAGTACTGGCCCAAGGTCCAGCAGTTTTAGTGACACTGACAAAGCAATAGCTGTTGCTCTCCAGTGCCTGCTGGGTTGGGATGAGTATGTGATAAGATGTTTTGATTTCACATTGCAGGAGCCAGGCACATGCCACACAAAGAAGCAGTAAAAACTAAAAAAAAAAAAAAAAAACACAAAACCCCAAAAAACCAAACACACAAAACCCCCCCCCCAAAAAACCAAAAAAACCCCGCAAACAACCAGAGGGCAAGTTTGAGATCAGTCATCAGCTTGTATCTGAATGAACTCTAAGCCCTATTCTGAATGGAAGGTGGTATATCTGAATGTATCACTAACTGCAGATGCCACTTAGCTTTCTTCCCGGCTGCTCATCAGAGAGTGCCTAACCATTCAGGGCTGCACATGTTCATTTTTCCTGACTCCTCACAAAGCATCACAGCAATATTTTCCCTGCTTCCTTACTTTTTCCTGCTTTTGCCTTCCTATCCTGTCTCACCTGAAGCTTGCATACATTGATGGGTTAGATGGCTTTGGCGTTAGACTGAGATTCTTCAAGCTAAAAAATAATGAAAGCATTCTTTGTTTTTGCTGAAGCCATCTTCTCTGACCCTCTCTTTCAGTTAATTCAAAATTCTCGTCAGCTTTCATTCCCTGTCTAGGTACAGCCAGTTCTAGCTGCTTCCTCCCAGGAGCTCTGTGTCCTATGGATCTGCAATAATCTTTTAGAAGCAGGGGTGATCTAGTATGGACAATGAGGCAATGGGAGCAATGGCAGGGTAGGATCAGATGGGATGGATGTCAAATAATATAGCTCTACTTTAGATGGTTATACCTGGAAAAAGGCTTTCAAACCAGCAAATGGTCTTTTCACAGAAGACTGGGACCATACTATGTCTAAAGAAAGTGACCTCACAAACCTATAAACCACGCATTAAACCCCATCACACACTCATCTCTAAAGTATAATTAAAAGGTACATTTTTATTTATTTATTTATTAAGCATGAGAACTTTTTCTCTTCATAGCGCCAAGTAAGATCGGGACTAAGGAAAGCTTACTACTGACCATGGGCAGACAGTATTAGAGATCTTTTAATTCATGGTCTCAGTGAAGTCACTTCCCCAAAGCAAGGTAATGTATTTTGTATCTTAATCAATGCCAGGGAAGATAACTTTCTCAGATTTGAACATAAACTGACAATGCACCAAGACTAAGTACTCTAAGCAGAAGCCAATAATAAAAATGACCTTAACAGCTGATTTGGTTGCCTTTTAGAGAACACCTGCACACTCTGCAGACTGGTAAGAAAAGGAAGCACAACTGCTGCCAGCACTGGAACAGGAATGGAGGTGTCATTAACAGATCATTGACTCCAGATCAGGACAACTCCTTCCAAAAATTCCACCCAGTTTCTGGGCCCTACATGCCATGAGCTCCAGAGAAAAGAACTTGAAAGTGATTTTACAAACTGGCAGTAGAGTTCTGGCAAAGCTAAGAAGATACCAGTGTGAGCATTCAGCAGATGATTTACAAATAAATGAAACCTGAACGATGTCTATTTTGAAAGGACACATTTTCATAGAATATGGATTACAGCATGTTCTCTGGAGTCCTGCTTTCTCTCCTAACACTACAATGGTATGCATACTATTTCCATAGAATTAGTTTATTCCCATATTCGCCTTCACACGAGATTTCTGGCAAGAAAATAAAGGTAGACATGTAGAGAAATACTTTTCAATGACAGACTGTCAGCAGATCAAAGCAAAGACATTGAGAGAGAGTAAAGCTGTACTGAATGCAATTCAAAGTACTCAAAAGTATTTGCCCCTTTCTTTGTCTGGAAAAAAAAAAAGTTGAGAAGCTTTTATTACTCCTCTAAAAAAATTAATTATGTTAAAGAGATACAGTAATCTTAAGAATTAAGAAAATAGTACTACAAAAAAATCAAAGTTAATATATTATTCGAGCTAGGGAACATAGTTCAGACTTACTAGTTTTGCCTCCAGTACTGTAAATATTGGATATTTCTTAGCTTAATAAAGCCACATATGCTATTGCTGGTCAAGTCTTGACAAGTCTTAGTAAATTCTCCAGAAAGGATTTCAATATTGTGAAAACTCAAATCTTAAAGTGTTAAGAATGTTATGTTTTGAGTGTTTATCATCCTGATTTGAGATAGTCCTTTCATAAAATCAAAACATTTTAGTGTGTCAGTGTTTCAATACAGAAAAAGATTTTTTATATATATATGAAAATTAGTCCTTTAAAGAAGATATGAAGTTAGTAACATTGGCAAAAATATTTTAGTCTCTCTTTGGCTATGAAGACTAATAATGATAAAAATCAAACTTAAAATGTCAGGACTTCAGTCTACACCAAAACCTAACAGTTCTAATTGCATTGGTGTCATTGAGCCAGACTAATAAGATAAGTATATGTGCATTTACCATGTACTGTTGTATGTTTGTTGGGGACTAATCATAGTAAAATAAATCCAACAGAGCAATGGAAAAGGTTGTGTTATGACTCATAAATATTTATTATCCAGAAAAACAGTAAAGTTTGGTTTGGTGATCAGGAAAAAAAAAGATTTGTTTTTCATGAATCCAATTCTTTAAGAGCTTCCGTGTGCAACATTTTTAATCTTTATATAAATGACCTTGATAAAATTAATAAATTGAGCAATACTATCACCTAGTGGTCAAAGGGAGCAATATTTTATTTTTTCTTGTGAGCTCTTCATTTGCTAGGGAGGTGTTTGAGTTTTTTTTTTTCTTTTCCCCTCCACAGAACTCTGTCAAGTACTAAATCAGCACAGTGACATTACATAAGCAGCAAGTGAATATATTAAGAAACCCCATTATGCCAATGTTTTATTACTTGTAATTTATTTTTATCTCCAGCAGCTTTTTTAAAACATCGCAAATCTTGAAACAGTTCTACTAAATCCTTGATTTCACTTAGTGCTTTTTTTTCCTGAAGCAAACCTAAATGTCTACCTTAAAAGCCTATTCAGAATTTTTCAAGAGTATGAAGTATTGACTTCAGACAACACTCTTTTGACCATGAGAAGCAGAATGGAAAACTGAGAAGATATTTCAGGTAGATAAAAAACCTAAACTGAAGGGGCAAGTGAAATAGAGTAGTTTCCAAAACAAGCAAATTCCAAAAGTAAATAATTGGTGTCAATCTTTAAAATTCACATTATTAGTTACTCTTTAGAAGCCTGATCAGTGACTGGAAGAAAGTG
>JANHGO010000045.1:8533503-8570664 GCA_024606505.1 Aquila spilogaster
ACTAGGGAGTTTTAGTGTTGAGAATTAAGGGGGGGGGGTTGGGGGAAATCACTAGGTTTGATTTAATCTGACAAGAATTTACATTCCTATTCTAAACTTGTCTGGCTAATGTAAAACACTGACCAATTCAGCATTAATGCACATAAAAGACTGTGCATTATACCATGCTGTATGGCCATGCAATAACAACATGTAATCTGTGAGTAGAAATCTTATGGTTTGGCTAAATACAGTGGTGGGTTTGAGCACTCTCAGAGATTAATCCACCATAATCACCATAGCTTTTCTCCAATTGTATCTTAAAAAGGAGGTTTGGGCAAGAGACTGTTTCGTGGTCATCAGAAATTGACCTTTTCTTATCGTGTCCATCACAAGGTAACAGCTTTCATTACGAAATGGCCCAGTTGTTCTGCCATAGCAACAAGTTTAATGAAGCAGTCATATGTATTAATGGAGCATTATACTAGGGTTCACATGCTGCCCTCGCTAACCAGAGGCTGTTCAGTTGCTCCATAAGGTAGGTCAGAAATGAGCTCTTTATGTCCATATTTTCCTTCCGCAGTAACAGCCAATTCTGCTCATGCCAAAGCCTTTCTGCATTTGACTGACTGCACTAACTCAATCAAGACACGTGTCTTCTCTTCAAGCCCTATGACAAGCCACTTGTGAAAGCTGCTTCTGCATGCTAAGCAGTAACTGAAGGCAGAGCAATTGTATTTATTTATTTAAGACAATCCCAGACACCAGTAACATTTCTCAGCAGTAGCTGAGGATTCCGAGTTCCATTTTCTGTGGCTCATCTCAGCCCGCTCGCTAACACAATTTTCACACCTCTGTGCAAGTCACTTGCACGCACTCCAGGTCTGACTCTCACTCTACCACCACCTGTCAAGCTTTTGACTCATTCTCTTTCCAGTCTTAGATCATTACTGATTAAATAGAAGAAAAAAACCTAAGTGGCCTCTCTGTGCCTTTCTGCTATATGTAAATATAAAGAAAATTTCAAATAAGATGCCAAAAGTTTACCATAATCATTCATATTGCTGTTCTTGTGGATCCCTCCTATGCTCCAGCGCTGCCTAACATCCCACTGAACACAAACGAAGTGACAGATTTACCAGCTCACAGTCCTTTTATTTTCATATGTGACAGCATTACACTACAAGCTGCATTATACATTAAATAATGTGACAATACAATAGGGAAGGCGTACGTTTCAAAGAAAAATGAGTATCCTTCAAGTTTATCTGATGGCAGTTAGCTTTTGTTATCACTGCGGAAAACATGACATTCTAGTACAGGAGCTCACAGCACAAACCATTAAGTGAAATTGAAAGTGAAAAAAGTTCCTGACCCTGGAAACACTGTTTCTTAGCCCATGACTATTTTGCAAAGAAGATACTTCTAAAGTTCACACTGACACACACATCTCATTCCCAAAAGTCAACTCAACCCCCGAAGAACAACCAGCTTTTTGTTTTACATGTTTGTAATGCACAGTTCAGAACTACCATATACACTGTGGTAACCTAACACCAGATTTCACAGAATTAGTATTATCATTTAAATTTTATTCCATACCTTATTTTGGGAAGAGGCCAAAACATGAAAGCCTTGTGCTATTATACTGAATGCCAGTATTTTTCACACCAAGCCCGTACCCTGAACCAATCTTCACTTTGAAAAATTAACAAATATAAACCCCTAGTTAAATCTGTATTGAAAATATGACCTCAGTATGCAGAGAGCACAATAATTACAAATAGCTGTTACTAAGGTATCACTCACATCTCAGTTCTCAGCTGAAACCTCTCCAGAACAAAATGAGATGAGAAAACCTATGCTCTAGGTACAAACAAATCTCTCAATTTCCAGAAGTGTTTTTCATGCTCCAGCTACACAGGCAAATAATTTATTTGAATTACTCAAGGATAAAATCAAGTCAGCCACAAACTGACTAGTGCATAGACGCATTAATCACTAGTATTTCTAAACCTCCATCGTTAATGAGATCAACAACATAAGGATAAGTGTGGTATTTCTTTCCCTAGAAGAATACTCAAACTTTGGGAAGGAAACTTAGCTTCTAAAAATAGGCTTTTTGTTCTGTCTAGCTCTTTAGGATACCTCACACAACAGCAGGTGTGGAAAACACAGATCAGTAGGGGGGGGTTTTGACACGATGCTTAGCAGAGCCTTTTGTTAATAGATTATTTTATTCAATAACAGTATAATTATTTTTTTTTAGTCTGCTGAAGCAGAGAAATTACTATTGTTTGTGTTAGAGTTAAAAATGACAGGAAAGCCTGCTTTTGTGCAGCTTCGGTGGCGTGGAATACAGTAAAAGGATTAAATTCTGAAATGCTTCCTAACAGCTGCATGCGTACTGTACTTCTGTCAAGTGAACTTTATATACATAAGGAAATAAAGACAGACCTGCACCAGAAACTAAAATCATATGAAAATGAACTTTACAGTAGTTGATAGGTTTTCTAACTGACTAACAGAAAAAGACACCATCTCTTGAAAGCCTAGCAAGGTTACATAAGTAATTTCAAGATAGAAGCACACTATTCACAGAATGTATACCTTTTCCCAGACAAACACCAAGCTCAAACTTCCCATGTTTCCTTGGAGAGAGGCCAAAGAAACACAGCTGGTACCAAGTTTTCACCGGGCAGAGGTAAGGATCAAACAATGTAAGTGCACACGGCTGGGCTGGAGCTAGCTGCCTGTCCTCCATTGGAGCACGGCTGTGGACCTGCAGCCGCACTGCTCCCTGTCAGCTGGCTGACCGAGCCTCAGCCATCTCATCCTCAATTCAGAAATTGACCATTCACTTCACAAGACCAAATTGCCAGCCATCTTCAGAGTGGTTTTGCAACAGTATGTATATTGTTAGCTGGATCTCAGGTTGAACTGAGCCTGTCCTGCTGTTTGCTTTATTTGCATAGCATGGAAGGCCTGGCTGTTCTATGGACATGCTTGGAGCCCTCTGTATTGAAGAAGAGCAATGCAAAGCCCATGAGTGTCTTAGAAGGGGCCTCTTCCAGGCAGTGCCAGGCTACTTGAGGAAGCTGCTCCTAAGGAAAGGCATGCTGTAGCCCTTTACATGCTGCAATTCTCTGACTGCCAGCTTCAGGTGGAATGATAAGGGCCAAGATAACCGTATTTTCTACAACACCACACAGGTATCGTAGAAGCACAGACCAATGTAGTTTTCAAAAGATCTCTAGAGGTCATCCAGCCAGTGCAAACCTAAAGCTAGATCCAAAAGCCAGACTGGGTAGCTGGATATCTGGCTTTTCTGAGCACCTCCATCCCCAGCAATCCCAAAGGCTCTCTTGGCAGCCTGTCCCCAGTGTCTGACTACCACCACCAAGTATCTTCCCCAACCTCGTTATATTCAACTGCAATTTCTCTTACTGCACCTTATACTTGGTCTCCTTTGCCTTATTGCTGTGCACTTTCAGTAGTCTCCATCTTCTCTAAAAAAAACCAACACCTTTAAGTAATTGAAGACAGCAATGAGACTCTCTCCACAACCTCTTTAAAGGGAACAGACTAAACTGTCCCAGCTCCTTCCCATATTCTGGGCTTCAGCCCTCTCAACACTGGATTTTGCTAAGATTTATACCACCAGGTTCAGAAGTGTTACTGTGCCATCCTCACTACCTGGTGTCCTTCAAAACAAAACAGGGCAAATTTGAGATTAGTCTAAATGAGCTCTAAGCCATATTCTGAACGTAATGTGGAATATCTGAATTTATCAGTAACTGCAGATGCCATTTAACTTTCTTCCCAGCTGCTCATCACAGAGTGCCTAACCACTCAGGGCTGCACATGTTCATTTTCCTGACTCCTTGCAAAGTGTCACAGCAATATTTTTCCTGATTCTTTACTTTTGGCTGCTTCTGCCTTGCCACCTTCCCTCAGCTAAAGTTTGAATACACTGATGGATTAGATAGCTTTGATAGAAGACTGAGGTTCCTCATGCTAAAAAAAAGTGTTTTCTCTGAAAGTCTCTTCTTTGACTCTTACTTCCAATTATTTCAAAGAAGTTTTCATTGTCAGCTTTTATTCCATGACTGGACCAAGTCTAGGTACAGTTGGTTCTAGCTGCTTCCTTCAAGGAGCTCTGTGTCCTATGGATCTGCACAGGTTTGTTTTTAGAAGTGGTGCCAATCTGGTACAGATGATGAAGCAATGCAAGAAATGGCAGGACAGCGTCAGAATGGCTATCACGTAATGAAGCTCTAGTTTAGATAGTCATGCAAAAATGGTCTCCAATCACAGACTGGCCTTTTTACAGAGGACTGGAATCTGACTGTATCTAAAGAAGGCAATCTCATGAACAGACCATTCTCAATACTAGATTTAGTAGTCTTTCAAATAATGGGCTCAGTGAAATCACTTCCCCACAGCAAGCACAAGAATATATTTTTACTTTCAGTGCCAGAAAGACAGCTCTCTCATATTTGAGTATCAACTGACAATGCACCAGGAGTCAGCACTCACAACAGAAGCCAATGATAAAAACAACCTGAACAGCTCATTTGGGTGCCTTCCAGAAAGCACCTGCACACTCTGCAGACTGGTAGGGGAAGGAGGCAAAACCATTGCCAGCACTGGAACAAGAATGCAGGTGTCATTAACAGATCGTTGATTCCAGGTTATGAGAACTCCACCCGATTTGTGGGTCCTATAGCCCTGAGATTCACAGGAAGAAAATCTCAAGGGCTTGAAATTGTGATTTTACCCACCAGCAGCTGAGCTTTGGCAAAGTTAAGATACT
Source organism: Aquila spilogaster (assembly GCA_024606505.1). Lineage (NCBI taxonomy): Eukaryota > Metazoa > Chordata > Aves > Accipitriformes > Accipitridae > Aquila > Aquila spilogaster. The sequence continues at coordinate 8,538,299 of JANHGO010000045.1, forward strand.
AGTGTGATCTTTCAGCAGATAGTTTACAGATAAAAGAAACCTGACACTATTTCCAAAAGATACATTTTCATAGTATATACACTACAGCACATTTTCTGGAGTCCTTCTTCCAGTCCTAACACTACAGTGGTATGCATAAGATTTTCATAGAACTAACTTATTTCTGTATTTGCTTTCACATAGTCACTTAATCTTATTCACATATTTCACTTTATTTTATGCCATTTTTAGGCATAAAAAAAATCAAAACAGACAAATACTTTTCAATGTCAGACTATCAGCAGATCAAAGCAAAGACATTCAGAGTATAGCTGTACTGAAATCATCGTTAAGTACTTGCAAGTCATTTGCCTTTTTTATAATGCCTTTGAAAAAAATCAAGCAGCTTTTGTTTCTCGCGTAAAAAAAGTTATGGTGTTAGATACAACAAAAATGAAGAAACAGTGTTAAAAAGTTAAGTCAATACATGACTGAATCTAAGAAATATATTAGAACGATAAAGTTACTGGTTTTGTTTCCTATACTAGAAGCAGTGGATTTCTCCCAGATGGCTTGGTAAAGCCACATACACTGTCACCATCACCGGTGAGATCTTCATAAGCCTTCAGAAATCATATCAGTTTTGTAGAGAGTTTTAAGTTATTGAATGTTTTGAGGGTTTTTTTTTGAGTTTTCAAAATCCTGATATGAACCAGACTTTTCAAGAAATCTAACATTCTTATGTAATGCTACGCATGTAGCAAAGGATGAAGTTTGTATGATATAAAAATGGACCTTGAAGGAAGATACACTGGGGGAAAATATTTTAGCTTCTCTTCAGCTATTAAGTTTAATAACACAATCAAACTTTAAATGCCAACACTTCAGTCTACAGACTCTACACCAAACTCCAACAGTTCTAATTGGCATGATGTCACAGAGGCAGCCTAATAAGGTAAGCATATATGCATTTACTGTATACTGTCTTACGCTGGTTCAGGTCTTATGATACTAAAATAAATCCAAAACAGCACTGGAAAAGGTTGTGTTATGACTCAAATATTTATCATGCGGAAAAACAGTCTAGTTTCATTTGATATACACGAAAAGAAAGATTTATTTTTTTCACAAATCCTATTCTTTAAGAACTTCAGAGTATCACATTTTTGATCTTAATATAAATGACCTTGATAAAATGAATAAATTGAACAAGAGTATCCCCTAGTGGTCAATGAAAGCAATATTTCCTATTTTTCTTTTGAGCTCTTCTCTTCGCTATGGAGGTGCTTTGGAGCTGCTTCGTCTGCCCCTCCCCAGAATCCTGTCAAATGCTAAATCTGCACAGTGATACTGTGCAAGTACCATATATTCAAGAAATATCATTGTTCCAATGTTTTATTACACATAACCTTTCCATCTCCACCAACTTTTTAAACAACATCAAAAGTCTCAAAACAGTTCTATTAAATCCACAATTTTAATATTTGATCTTTTTACTGAAGGAAATTTATGCATCTGCCTTAAAATCTTACTCAGATTTTTTTAAAGGCTATGAATTATTGAGTTCAGACAGCACTGCATTTGACTATGGAAAGAAGAAAACTGATAAGATATTCTAAGTAGAAACAAAAGCTAAACTAAAGTGTAAAAAGTGAAATAGTTTCATTCTCTAAGGAAGGCAAAAATCCAAAAGGAAATTATCAGTGTCAATTCTACAATGAAAAATAGTAGTTCATTAAACAGTTGAAGCCCTACATTACTACACTATTGGTATTCCAAAGTCCACTGGAGATCCTCTTGCAGCTCAGTGAACTACAGACTCCACTGACACAGAGCAAAAGCTGGTGCCAGCCCTAAGGAGCCTACTTGCTACACCTCAGCATGGGAGCTATGCCATGGCAGTTATACCAAGTCTGTAGGATTTACATCACTAGGGGTACAGAACTAGGGCTTGTGGGGTTTAGCTGGGCAGTTCACAGTGACTTTTGCCTTTAGGCAGATTTCTGCCTCAAATTATACCAAAAACCTGAAGTGAAAGAAGGTAATTGCTCTTCTTTTTTTTTTCCCAGAATACATTATTGTTATTTCTAACATTTTGAAAAGTTGTTCCAAACAGCTTTCATTTATTTTAAAAACAATTATGGAACTGTGAAAAAAATCACTTCAAGTTTGGAAAGGCAAAGACATTCTGTGTGGTCCAGAAGATTATCAAGAAAAGACTGAGCACGTTTGTACAACAAAACCTTTAATTCTCATTCCATATTGTTCTACTCGAGAACAGTACATTCGTGAATTAAATACTTTTATTCATTTTCCTGCTTAATGTTTTGCGTAAGAATTATATTGGAGTTACATAACACTTTCTGTACCACATTTAAGCTGAACTACCTAGTCCAGTGCTCTGGAGTAAGAGACCATTTACTTGAATGAACACATTATTCCCAGGTTCTAAAGAACCAGTAACATGGACACAACAGGACTAGAGAACACAAGCAAGGATGCTCATGGCTGCAGCAATGAATTATACTGCATGATAACTGCACTGAAAGGAACATGATTTGACTCCCTCTTACCACTGAGAAACAGTGCAAGTAAGTGACATTTCACAGAAGTATCACTATTGCCACCTACCATATAATTTGATCTTAATGATGTAAGACCTTTTGAATCCCAGAAGAGAAAGGCACTAGTCTCTCAATCTGGAACTCTAGAAGTAACAGACAACATCATTTTAATTGCCTTTTTTTCTGTGAATATTTATTGTTAATTAACAAGAGGTATATAAACTCCCCAAGAAACTAAATGCTTTGCTGTTAGAAGCTAGTTACAGTGCAACTCATTAAATTCATAGTTCAGGAACCTTCAAGATGTTCATCTCTACTGTGATACAAGTAATTATTTTCTACTTCTCCATTTGTTACAGATGAAGGAAACAACATATTTCAGTAGCTCCTATGGAATTATGCCTTTTGTTCAATAACTTTAGCGGACAGAACTTTTATTCAAAGCCAAGTAGAACTTGAAATGATTCCAAAACATTGTTAATTTACTGCAAATGATTCGCTGGACCCAGTTACAAACTAAAGTAAACCCACCTTAGCTCACTATTCTTAATAGAGAGATATATTTCCAGATACAACACAAGATATCATTTAAAGCATCTCAGCATACTCTCAGTGTGGCACAAGGCTATGACTGGCATGCCTAGTCTGGCATACCTATTCCCTACACTGAGTGCAAAGTGGGCATATACAAGAGGCAGCATTCTTGGGAGCCAAACTGAAACCTGGAACACTATTCTTTACAAACATTCCACATCTTTTCTCCATTCAAATTGATTTTGCCACACTGCTGGTATATACACACACAGCACTTGCGTAAGCTACTCAGATAAAGTTTCCAGTTGCTAGAAGAGAGGATCATGCAACAACCTACCACTTTGTTCCCTGCTCTCTGCTACTGCTCATGCTGACATAGAAAAGAAAACTAGAGTTCACGCAGAGCACAGAAAAGCATCAGGGGGTGCAAAAAAAACTCCTCTTCCATTATGGGCATAAGAGGAAGGCCTTGGGGTACAAATTTGGGGTCAAATTATTCTGGGTTGGTAAAAGTTGCACATACAGAAAACCATGCTGTGGCTGAATCTAGGTTTCCCATCCCACTGGCAGCGATACATCTGCTACAACTACAGCATTGCAGAATACACAGCAAGAAAATTTAACAAATTAATACCAGTAATAACACAAGAGAAGTTGAACTGAAGAATCAGAGGTTTTATTTGGAAAAAAGAGCACGGTAGGTGTTTTCCTTGCAATCTGACCCATGACTGTTTTTCCCTAAATCTCTGCCATTTTGGTTGCTTTGACTCCCTCGAAGTTAAGTTCAGTACTATGCCTCCAACCAAAATGGCATTGCAGGATTCCTCCTGATGGTACCTGGAAGCGCCAAATCCTGTGCACATTCAGTCCACTACAACCAATGGCCCCAGCCACAGCTCATGCCAAGCACAAGCTTCATAAAGAGCAGCATGTAAGGGTTCCCCAGCATAACCCCCAGCATAACATGAAACTCCACACAAAGCGTACCAGAAGTGCAAACATCAGCTGCTTCAAATACTGCTCTCATCTTTCCAATACACTTCTCTCTATGCAGATGACGAATTATGCACTATTCATCTCTCAGCTGATTAAAAGCACTTGTCTATTAATTGCCAACAAATAATGGCAATATAATGAATCTGTACACACAAATATCTTATATTCCCTGATAAGTACATCAGAGTCTTTCCCTTACTCCTCACGAGTTACACGTATTACTGCTGGAACCAGAATAACTTCAGAAAGGACACACAAGGAATTCCCAGATCCTGTTAGTCAACATTCAGTCTCCACATCCTGTGCTAGATTGGTCCTCACCAATTCTTGGCCTCTTTTCTTGACTTTGAGATACAAAAGAAAAACCCACATCCCATACCCACAAGTACACTTTTGTTTGTGGGGAGTGATGAGAGTCATGAACACTTAAGGTGCTCATATATGAATGTCACGAGACCAAGAGTACCACAGGGAGCAGGTTACTAGAATTTCTTGGTAGTTCAGCAAGTTGTGTCATGTGAGTGAAGATCATTAGTGACTTTCAGTTTTAAGTTTCAGTTATTTACTATTTTGAAATACCTCACAGAAGGGATATCCAATTATGACTGAAAAGAATGATGAAGTGCCTGTCAGACAGCATAGGAACAACAGCATCACCTTCATCTCATGCAGCAGCAGGCAGTTTACAGTCATAGAAATATTCAATTCCAACTCTCCAAAAAAATAAAGCAAGCCAACTCCCCACTAACATTAGTAGTTTTACAAACATTAGTTGAAAATGATTTCTTGTTTCTTCATCATGCCTCACATGCAAGTTACTCTTCTGGTCTTGCTTCCTTTACTCATTTACAGGCAGAATGCAGCAGGCAAGCTGACAATGAACTCGAACTGTTTAGGTCAGATTGGTCAGCTGCTTTATAAATCTGCAACCTTGTGCAAAGTGTTTCCAGCAGGTTTTACCAAGAAAGATGACCTTAAAAATAACATTGAGTTTATTTCTGGTCATTGAGTCACTGTTTATTTACAACTACTGTAAATACCTAACCTTCCTTCTTAAAGGTTGACGCATTAGCACCATTTAAATAACTATGAAAGCATTTTGTCTTTAATTATTTGATCTCAAGGATTACTAGAAATATTACATAATTAAACAATACAGTATCTCACACAAATTTAAAACAAGGAAGCATTACCTTATAATAGCTCTACCCAAAAGGAAAAGACAACAGGAGCTTTTAGCTCTTGATTTATCACAACTTTAGACTAGATATGACTTTCAGTGATTTTGTTTTCATTTTTAGGATTTTTTTTAAACTAATTTTTAATAGTATGCTGCTGAGAATAAAAATTTCAACACTAGGAAAGTGATTAACTTCCCCATCATAAGAGTAACAAGTTCTCTTGTGACTGCCATTTGCAAACATGCTGACAATCTCAATGCAATTAAGAGAACAATATTAATTCCAAAGGTATTGCTGCCTCCTCTAGCCACAACCAAACTGGCTTAGGGACCAGTGGCAGCTAATCTACAATAGCAGACAATTTACGCTACAGGATTCATCATCTTTGAAACATCTTGCAGCTTCTGCTGAGCTCTGTTCTGCCTAAGAGCCTTACTGATAGCTAGCAGGTGTATCTGACTGTGCTATACCGCTGCTTTCCTCCTATGGGTTGCCAAAAAGGACCCCAAAACAGGTGCAGTGGCTCTCAGTACCTACGGTAAAACACTTAGCAGAGTTACACTGACTAGGTGATGGACACAGCATTCATGAAAGAATAATTGAACTGAAAGAGAATCATGGTGCACCAATAGAGTTTCTTTTTTCTTTTTGAAAAAATCAGATTCCAAGGATCCCAGATCCCAGTGCCTCAGTGCTGCATAAAATGCAGATTCAGATTTGATGTTTCCTACAAGTTCTCACAGCCATCATTAGTTACTGATCTTGCCTTTTCAAGTTTATAGCTGCTTCCTGCAGTATCATTTTTGCCAAACCTTGCTACATTCAAGAGCAAAACTGGCTAGCTCCCCCAGCTCCAGGGAGGAATTCCTCCTCACATTCAGCATGTTTACTTCCATGTTGAGCTGTAATGCGATCATTACTCATATCATGATAAAAATAATGCAATTAGTATAACAAGTTGCATCTACAAGTATAAATAGATGGTCACAATGTGTAGCCAATTTTGTACTGATGTTTCAGATACAAAAATCTGAGCTGTGCTACGGTGTAAAAATTGAGTTCCTCTTCTTTGATACCATCTGTGATCATATCTGCAGGTGTTAATTACTCTTTTGATAACACCAAAACTAATCCTATTAAGGCTAACAGTAGGAATGCAGACTACTGCAACTTATTACCAAGGTCCCAAAGTGTAAAAAGATACCTCAACCCCTTTTTACTCTCCAAATGCAATGGTTTAACATCAGCACAGTGTCCAGTTCCCTAAGGACATTATTAACTCAGGCCTGCAGTGTTAAATGAGTCAGACACCAGATGAGATAGAATTAGAATAGACAAATTAATCAGCAGAGGATGCATAGTACAATATTCAGCTGAATCTAGCTGCATTCATATTACTCCTAAGACTTTATTGGAAAGTTTCAGTCTAGTGACAAATTCACTTTGTTCTGCACAGACCAGGAGTTAGTTGACAAATGGGACTGGTGGATTCAGTGCAATAATACAATCAACAAATTGCTGCCCAGTATTAGCACATTAAGCTGCCTGGTAGTTTGAGATTCACGTGGCATATATCACTGTTTTCATTGCGAAAAAATCTATTTGCAGGCATGTTTCAGTGTGACCTGTTTATAGCCTAGTTGCTTTGTTCATCTCTAAACACTGGTATTTAATTTGCTTGTTAGCTTGTACTATTATGTTTTTGAACATAAATATTTCAACATCTTCCAGGAAAATTTTGCCTCATGAAGTATACTCGTCTCCTACCACTTCAGACCCAGTCACTGCACTGTCTAACAGATCTAGGTCTATTCCAGATCTATGAGGGTTACTTCAAACATAATGTCTCTTTATTTTGTTGGCACATGAAGTCAGAGGCAGATGCTGGCAGGATGGCACCAGAGGCTGAACCACCCCACCCATGTTCCATTGTGCTTTGTCGCCATGTGACAGATGGCAGCAGAGCAGCAGTCTGACATGGAAGTGTAGACAGAGCAAAGATGTAGAACGGAGTTTTCCATGTGGAAAAAATGGCATCCATTAACATACATCTATACTTACTGAACACTGATGGAGACCTAACAGTGGTTGTGAGCACAGTGAGGCAGTGGGTGGTGTGTTTCAGCAATAGCAACAGTGTGTCATCTCTGCTGCTATAGGCTTTTGGGTTTTTCTTGTTTGTTCTAAATGAGCATGACATGTAGGCTCTCATTCATCACTGGTAGAAATGCATAGTATCCATGGAAATAAACAGGTCACTTGACAGTAATGCTTCCTACATAAATTGAAACTAGCTTCTCATTCACCCAAATCCTTTATACTAGGCATTGAAAATAGTTTTATAACCTTACTTTTAAGCAAGACAGACAGCACAATTTACTACTCTGTTTATCAGTCAGGGCAAAAATGAGACACGGAGCCAGACCCACATCAAGCCAAGTCGAAACCCAGAAAAATTAAGTGCAATGCCCTTCCTCTTTCAAAACCTCCTCCCATGCTTAAGGGCCATACAAGTCAAAAAAGTGAAATATTGTCAGAAGAGGAAAGCATTGGCTACTACCATATAAAATATATAGAGATCTAAGACAGGTAGGGTTGGAGCAGACCCCTGGAGTTCTGTCACTGGCTCAGAGCAGAGGCAGCTCAGCAGATGGCTCAGGGTGGGTCCTGATGGATTTTGAACATCTCTGTGGATCGAGATCCTAGAGACTCTGAATAACCTCTCCCAGTATTTCCAATAAGAGAGGTTCATGTTTAAATGGAGTTCCTTGTACTTTAGTTTGTGCCAACACTGCCTCTTATCCTATAGCTGAGTCTAGCTCTATCCTCCCTACGTGCACAGACAAGTTTCAAATAGCTATCACATTTATCACTGGGGTTATCTGCTTCTTTGCTCTTTACCTCAAATAAAAAAGTTTTTGTAGGGTAACTCTTCCTTTTGAGAGAACCGCTGTGCAGAACACTAATTTAGATTGTAAAGATTCCATTTTCTAATATGGAAAAGACCAAGTTTTTTTTGTTCCCCCCAAGTTTAGTCATATCGCAAAAGTTCAAAATTCACTTATGATATTGTTTAGAAATCTCAGACCAAAAAAAAAGTGCTGTACTGTTCCTCCTCACCAAAATATTTCCCCCTCTCCTAAACAAAATTACAGTAACTGACAGGATTTTCTTGAGTAATGAAGCTTCATCAGAAGTTCAAAAACAATAACCACATATGTTCCGTTGAAAACCATATTCAGCTGCCCTGCTAACAGCAAGCTACATGGCAAGCAGCTGAGCACTGCCCTCCTCCCACTCTGTAAAACACAGCATATTCAAGAGTAACTTAAACCAAATATCATTATCAGCCAAGTAAGAGATCTTTGTTGAACTGTGCAGACTGACCAGAACTAACGAAACACAGTCTCCCTCAGAATTAAAACTATTTCTCCTGGCTGAACTCAAAAAAAAGTATCTGAGAAAAACTGTTAAAAAAGAAACTTAATGTTGCATAGGACTTTACAGGTATGATATCTGAATGTGCATTGCCATCACTAAAGCACTTCAGAAAGGGAACAAAGCAGACCAATTTTCATCTCTAGTTTTCCTGAATAACTAATACATTTTTGTATTCAGGGGAAAGGGAAGGGCATTGGCTGATGTATCTAGGAATAAATCTACTGAAACAATGTCAAAGTCCTTTTCCTTTGAAACATCTGTAACCTGAAACTAACTGCAGGATATCCAAGGTGACAGCTTCCCTGATTACCACGCATACATCAAGTAACACTAAAGATGCCTGCATTCATTTTGGCACAACCAGCAGGGTGTAAAACAAACAAAAACCCTGTTAACTGGCTACTTCAAATTCACTTCTACTTTGTATCACACAAGTGTCCTGAAATATTACTGTACAGAAATGAACACCATGACAAGCGCTCCAGAGCATCCAAGAGGTCACTTCCTGATAAATGCTCTGTGAGACATGCGATACACAGCAAAGGATCCCTGATAAGGTTTGCTCAGGAAAGCAGCAACAGCACATCAAATAGATAAAGAAAAAAAAAAAAGGTTTTAGATTCATCTTCCCTGCAACCTTCTTCCTCTTTCCCTCTTGCTTCTTTATCTATACCTTCTGTAGAAGCATTGTCAACTGAGTTGTGTGTTTTGGGTATCATGAAATTAAATCCTCTATTTGCATATATCAACTGGAGTAGCAAAACTATCACAAGTGCTTGAGATTCCCAGCAGTTTCTCCAAAGCAGTAAGATTTGCCAAAGACTTACGTCACTTCAAGAAAGGACACCACAGGATTATGAGTGCTTTTACTTTCCCAGTGATAACATGCAGGACACTAACACACAACAGGATAGGGTAGTAAAGATCTGTCTGAGATAGATCAGCTATGATTAGGTTTCAGGATGCACAACTCCTCACCTTATTTTCAGACCTCTATGGAGACCCACAGCTACTAGATGTTTATCAAATTTCTACACATCGCAATCACTCATGGCTTTACTTGGCAGTTTTTGACCACTATAAGCAATATGTCTATTTTCAATTTATTCCAAAAGTAATGCCTCCTATTTATTTGCCTATCAGTAGACACAGAAGAACAACACTATTTGATAGAGCAAATTCTCAGCCACAAAACACTATTTTTCACAGTCACCACCAGTAGCTATTCATTTTATTTTTTTTTGCCAGCGATGAACAAGATCCTGCATGCCATGCTCATAATAATCTGCACCAGCGAAGGTGATCCACTGCCACCGTCACCACTGCCAAAACGCACCACCCATCAACTCACTGAGCTCACATCCACTGTTTGGTCCCCATCAACGTTCAGCAAGTGTCAGTGAAAGTCAACGAGTGCCATTTTTGTCCACCCTCCACATGGAGGAATTCAATGACACACCTTTGCTTCATACCCACTTCCATTTCAGACACCATTGTGTCAGACTGCCCCTCTGCTGCCACGTGTCACACAGCAACAGAATGCAACTGAATTTTGGTGGGAAAGTTCAACTTCTACTGTCATCCCACCAACATCCACCTCCTGTTGTGGGCAAACAAGGTAATAAGAGGTATTACTTTTGAAGCAGCCCTTATATTTGATAGTATCTACAAGATACAGACTTTATGTGCTTCAAGCATTAGCTAAACTGATAATATTTTAACATAGTCTCTGACCACCTATCTAGTGAAGGTCCTGAAAACAATTCCTTTAAGGAACTTCACAAAAGGCAACTGGTGTGGTATTCTCTGTATTAACCCCCCACTCTTACGGTAAGTACAAGTTACCATACCATCACAGGGAGGCACATCTTGCTTCATTCAATTAAACTACATTTTACTGTGGATATCATGGCTACCGTATCAGCTTCCAGTCTGTTGCAGAGGCCTCCCAGATCCACATAAAATTAAGCACCAGCTGTGCTGCTTAACAGAAATGAAGTTTTCAGCAGTAGAACTGCATTTTTTTTTTTTAATAAAGGGATAGACGGTTTTCAGTCCTCTGCTATAGTTATTTTACAAAGAATTCAAGTAATTAACACCAGGATTCTGAAACTGTAATAGGAACAAAAATCCTTGAAGATGACATTTTCTCAATCCATAGATTAGGTTTTCTTAATTTAAAGGAGTGATTTAATTTTCAGTGGATTAATGCAACAATAAAACAAGCTGGAAATCCCATATTTTTCCTCAATCTTCTCTTCAAATCTCCTTCTGTAATTGTTTTCCTCAGCTTTTGCTAGGTCCTCTGGGTCTGCAGGACCAAAGCAAGCACATTTTCATTGGGTCATAAACCCTGACTAAATGACAGTTAACCCCAGTGGCCAACTTGCTGAGAAAGGGTCACAAAAACACTTATAATTCATGAGTAGTATGTTTGAATGCATTTCAAGCATTGTTTATGCCCTGTGGCAGTTTTATAGCTCTTCACAGGAAAACCTACTTCTTCCATAAATACATACAGTTTCCCTGAGGACAGTTTTTTCTCAAGGTGCCTTCATTCTCCAAGTGCTCCCAAATTGACTCTGCACAAATGAGGCAACTAGTTTATTGAAGTTATCACACCTTTTGTCAATAATGAACCTTGGTACTCAAGTATCTACTACTACTGTAAACGGGTGACTTTGTCATTCTTCGTCATTGGAGATACTTGTCCTTCACAAACAAGTTTGGAGGATTTTCTTCTCCAAAGTCACTTCCATGAAACAAATCAATCCATATCATATTTGTATGTAGTATAGAAAGATGTGCACTTGAATATCTAGTCTCAGCCATGCAGGTATGTTCGCATTTTCAAGGTAATGCAGAGAAGCAACACATTCAGGACAATCAAAAAAAAAAAGTAATGACCACATTTCATGAATTAGTTTCTTCACGGTCATCTCCAGCGGACTCACTGATCTGTGACTGCATCACTCCATCTGGTCTTGTCTTTTAAGACTTCTATCACCTCCAGAAATTTTCATACAGAAAAAAAGCAAGTGTAAGCCACCTCCACAGTAAAAAAGATACTTCCTATTTGCACACTACTTAATATGCAGGCTATATACCACTACACCAATAACTAGTAAAGCAAGAATAAATCAAAGTTGGATACCAATTAATAACACCACCAAGGTTTGTTCACCTCATCTCCCAATGTCCCTTTCATTTGTTGTTAAGCTTTCGCAACTTAGAATTAGGACAATCTCAAAACAGGCAGGGAAAAAAAAAAGAAGGTATTTAAATGAGACAAAGTTACAATAGATTTTTTTCTCTTACTAGATTTAAAATAATATCTCCAGAAGAATTTCTGTAGAGAGTCAAATTAAGAATCAACGAGAAATAAAAGCAGAGAGTGTTCTGCTGAAATGCACAATCGTACATGCAAATAGTTTATATATATATATTGAATGGTACTGTTTAACTTCACTGATAACACACAGCACACCTAGACAAATCTGAAGCAGTTGCAGATTTCTGAGAAAACAGGTTAATGGTAAGATGCTTCACTGTCGCCTTCTATGGACTTAAGCAATTATCATATCTTTACCTCATTTCCACTTCAGTGGAAACTGAATTTGTTTTTACCACTATCAAAACATAAAACCTAATTAAGTCACCTTCATCATCCTGCAGATGTGTATTAAGATATATACAACGCGCAGCAAATACAGAGAAGGAATGTGGTTAGAGAGAAAACCTGAGAAGTTAATCATTCAAACATGTGATATACAGCTAAGAGATGGAACATTTTCCTGAGGGTGTGAAAGCACAAGTTCCCACGAACACCTTTGTGTGCTGGACATGCTCTATCAGATTACTTGACCCTAGAGTCATTTAAAACCCAATCTTTTTTTGTTACTGCATACAAACTGTATGAGCAGCTATCAGAGATAGATTAATCAGAGCTCACGCAGTTTATCCAGATGCATTTTGTTACCCTATAAGAATTGTTTCTCCTTTTCCTGGACAGAGGATCCAAAAGTATTTTGGTGGGTTTTTTGTTTAATCAGATTACTAATAATCTACTGTATTATTATATACAAAGCAGTAGACTCAAGTCAGAGTTGTGAAAAGCATAAAGAGAATGCCCTGTCCTGACGAACACAATTTTGCTCACTTACTTTGTCTCCTGCGATCCCATTGTGCATGGTTCATTACTAAAAGCCCGCAGCATTTATCAGTCTCCTTCCAAACATGCTCTTAAGGAGCATGTCCCCGTCTCCTGTTGATAATACTTTGCCATTAGGCAGGAACTTCTGAAATATAAGAACCTCCTTCCCTCTCAACTGCCCCATTTATTCAAGGGAACTAACTCATAAGGTGCAAAACTACTTGAAATCATATTTTGGGAAACCAAAACGTTATTAGGTTTGTACAATTAAGATTTAATAAACAACACTTCACAAATATCAGCACATTGTTCTACTGCCTCAGAGTACAAGTAACGAATTTATCACTTTGGGATTCACTGCTCAGCTTAGATCCAGAGGTGGTGTTTCCCCATTCCCTTCCACCCATGAGCAGGAAGGCCTGTCCTGGGGAAATCCAGTAGGCCTAGGCCACCTGATATTTTAAGCAGTTATATCCATGCTTCTAGTCTCTAGGTGCATAACAGATCCAAAAACAGTCTTCAGCTCTCTCCTGCCCAAACAGTGAAGCCTTGTGAGAAAAAAAATATGAATAGCTGCAGTTTGCATGCTTAATAACCAAATAATAACCAAATAAATATCAAACATGACATTAAAGTGTTTCCATGCAACATTTTTCCTTCTTTGCTGAAAGCTTGATAAAGAAAAACTTTCAGTCAGAATGTCCCACTGACCTGGCAAATTCTGCAGATTATCACCTATTTTCTGGAAGCCACAAAATTCACTTTTAAGTGACTAATCAGAAACTATTATTTGAGAAAACAGCAAAGTAAATTTAAAAGAGACATCTACATCACTCACTTTCATCCTACCACAGCATATTTGGAAAAACAACAAGCAAAAAAACAACAACTCTTAAAAATTATAACAGACCACTGTCAAAATCATATACCTCTGTTTAAATGATACTCTGGACTCTGCTCTCACCTACTGACCCGCCCTCCCCTTCCCTATAACACCACCTGAGAAGAACGAGAAGAAAAATGAGGAAGGTCTTCCAACACGAATTTTCTCCCAGTGATTAGTGTGCCTTTCGTTCATAACTCAAATTGTTTCAATTACTTCTGCTCTTACTTATTAAAAACAAACTAAAGTTTTAGTTACTTATGCCCTGTTAGAGTACTGTCATTGTTACCTACCATCTGTCTGATGAGTTGGGAGCTTGGCAAGAAGTTTGCACATAATACATTGACAGAAATGTGTATAGTACACAAACTAATTCTTGTCATTATCTATTTACTTAAAGGTTAAATTAGACCTACTTTTTCTCCACACATTTATTTTCTTCACATTCAGTTAAACAAGATACCCACAAGCTTCCCTTTGGCATGAAGTCCTTGCTAACAACCTGACAGAATTAACTGTAATATCTTATGGAATTATTTCCAACAAGAACATAGCTGTGGATATATGTACACACCACCACTCAATTTGCTGGAGAAGCACTAAGCATTAGTGCAACACAGTGGTGCTTCTTTCTCCTCCATCCTCTAACTGATTCTGTTAGCTATGCTGGTTGGAGAAGTCAATTCAAGTTGTTTTAATTGGTCTCATTCTCCAAGTCTAAGCCATTTCCTGGAGCACTGACTTAAGTGCTTGCAGATCTACTTCAGGCCTTACTGAACATTATGTGCTGACGATACAGAACTCTTTAGAATAATGTACTACTTCCCAGTTAGTTGTTAGACAAAGACACGTCTATTCCACCCATGAGACAAAATTGTGAGAAAGAAAAGCAATGCATTGTTGTTGGCAAATGGGTCAAAATACTTCTACTGTTAAACCAGAGATTGTCAACATTGATGTTTCAGTTCAAAACAGAACTTACAGAACTTAAATGTTGCAGAAATTTCATGAAACAAATATTTACTTTGTATATATTGAAAAGCCATATTCCAGGAGTCCCACATCTCACTTGAAATAATTAGAGGTAGCGTGCAACATACACATGCTTTTCACTGTGACAGATACTGGGTAAGTTTTGTTCCTCATTTATCCAGGACAGGGGTTGGAGGGTGCTGAGTAGCCTTAAAAATCTTCAAGAGAGGGGAAAAAGCTCAAACCAGTCTAAGTGATCCCAGTCACTTTTCCTTTCTCCAAGAATATTTTTTTGGTATTATTTGTATGACACTGTTTCCAAATAAATCAATCTTCTTGGCAGATAGTAGAGTCACATTACCAATGTGATAATTGGTCAAGTAGCATTGCACGTGAAAATTACTTCTCTGTGCTTCTATTCAGTAGCACCATAAGGAAGCTGAAATACCAACCAATCTGAAGGCAAACTTCTTGGCACAATCTACTTCTGAATTTATTAGATTTGCTGTTGCAGAGCGTGCCCTTCTTCAGCACTGTCCCAGGGCACCTCCTCTGGGCATGGCTGTCAGCAGAAGCATGTCCCCACAGCACATGTCCTGCACAGAGACCACACAGGGCCTGCCCAAGCCAGCACTGAGCACTCCACACCTGCCCGTGGATCTTTGTCCTCATCTGGCTATAACAAAAACACTGCTTGCAGTAGCTTCACTAACAATGTTTGAAGAAACTCAGCATAGAGGACTCATCCTTAGTATTCAGGTTTTTAAGTAAAACATGAGTGCTGTTCATGTAGCAGCCTTCCCCTCTAGGATTATCACCAGGAAAAAAAGATCCAGGTAGGGAAACAACTGAGAAACTGACTACTAAGAACATCATCAAAAGTTGCAATTTCTAACAATGTTCATATTTAAGTCATTTTTCTTGAGTTTCAAAAAGCATAAGCCATATTTAGAAGCTTATTTTTCATACCAGCTGGAGTGAAAAGTATTATTCAAGTACTAACATGTGAAAATCCTACAAATGCCTGAGTCCAAGTTTTGTTACATGTATTTTTATATCAACTTACAACCTTTAAAGCCTAAAGGATGGAGTTGGAGCAGACATAGGCAGTCTCAAACTCAGTGCCAGCTCTGGAACAGAGACAAGGTACAGCTGTACATCAGTCATAATATGCATTGTATGTCTGTCTTTTCCATCGCCCTTCCAGACCATCAGAATCACTTCCTCAGTCCACCTAATGAAAAGATCCAGTCTCCTGTGTCCGCCGACAGTCAGACAAATCCCCTCTCCAAGAAGGTCCAATGAATCAAGGTCAAATGGAATTCAAATGATACACATGCCAGCTATTTATACTGCAGAGCTGAGTAAATGGACTGTTACCTGAATTCTTATCTTCTTGCTTATCTACAAAGAAGCATTTGTCAGAAAACAAAGCAAGCTTTATATACAGCCATCAGTCTCATTCCCATAACTTCCAGGAACTGTTTCTTACTGACAGTCAAAAAATTTATTTTTGGACAAGTTATCCAACACAGGAATGGATGGGGATATGTTGCGTGTGAAGAGTTTCACTCACTGCGGCAAAAGCCCATATTTGGCAACCAGAATCTTGAGACTATCCAGACAATGAAAACCATAACAAACATTTCAAATGCACAAACAGCACACAGGAAGCTTTGACAGGGTGGTCAGCAAGACAGGAAATCATAAATCAGTCTGTGGCTACAGTATGGGGACTGGTGGTTATGAGCACATTAAGGGCATTTGGAGATGAGATGGTAAGGAGCCAACTCATTATAATGACAAACAGCACCTGGATACAGGAACATCTGTTCATGGAGCCAGACACCTGCCCTTGCAAACAGCTACTGCTCTCAGACTGCAGACACTACAGTCACAGAACAGGACAGGCATCCTAGTACAGGGACAGCTGGCATGCTAGCTAACACAAGCATGAGCACAGCTCAGCCTGATGGCACTCGAGCCCTTCAGTGCAGGGCAAACTGGTCCTGTGTTCTACAGAAGAAAAGGGAAGTATTTTTTTTTTAAATGAGGTACTAGAAAAACATCATGAAAGTCAGTTTCCTCTTCCCACAGTCAGTGACCATTCTTAGTTGGGGCTCCATCAAATCAGTTCTACAGCAGCAGAAATCCTACTGATGACAAGTCAGCCATGAAGCCTAGGAACTGAGAAGCACAGTAAAGGGTGACAAGCAAGCAGCAAAACTGAGAAGAGGCCTTCAGGTTGGTTCAAGCAGAAAACCCATCAGTGTCTGAAGACGAAGTCCCTCAGTGTTAAATGAGACACAGTCCAGAAAGGGCTGAGATTTAGTGAGATCTGAGGCCAAGTCTCCAAGAGAGCTCAAGAACACAGGCCTCTGATAGGTACTGATTTCGGAGAATACATATTGCCTTTTGAACAAACGATGAGTAATGGAGGCCATCAGGAAAAGATGCTCTTTAGTCCTTTCAAAGAGATTTTTAGAAAAGAAAAAATACAGACTGGACCACACATTCTTTTAAGAAGTGCTTGATCTAACTAGATGTGAAAGTAGCCTTACTGGGATCCCACTGAAGGCTAGCAGTAACACATGGTTAATCATGCCATTAAACGAAAGGAGTAGCCTTCCTCATGCTCCTTTTTCTAACAGAAAGTTGAGGCTCCTTACTTGGTTGTTCAAATCAGATGCCCTAGATTATGCCAAGCAAATGCCCCACACAATATATTAATTTTGCACCATTTAGAAGACTTCAAGCAAGTAGCACTGAGAAGGGCTGGGTACACAGCTGTGGTCTTAGAGTTTGGCAGCAAGAAAATATGATGACAATTACAATCATGTAAGTAGCATAATAGCTACTTATTTCCTAGCATTCTTTGCAATCTCGAAGGACTTCTCAGTTTTCAGTCCAGGCATGTTCAAGCACACATGACATGCTACACATGACATCAGTTCATTTAGAAATGGGATATTACAGTTACAAGAATGAATAAAAGCAATCTTTAGCTTCCACCCCCCACCCCCCCACGATGACTTGTCATCTAAGTGGATCCAAAAAACTGTCAGAGCACAGAACCAGCTTAAGGACTGAGAAGGTGATTACTGCGAAGTTACTTTCATTAGTGACATGATCCAGCTAGGCTTGAGTTGCACTAACCACAAGAAGTCAAATACTATTGCGTATATTTTCAAATATGAACACTGAAGAACAGATTGAAGTGAAGCTGCTACTCCTCCCATCCTGGAGAGACCAGCAGCAACAGCAAGCAGAAATCCTGAATGAGCTCCCTGCCCACTTTGAGAACTGAATTATTACAACCAACACACACCACAAACATAGTCTGCAGTGCTTAGAGCTTTATGTTCCTATTCCATTCAACACACATTCTTAAAATGGAATTGTGATTTTTGAATGGAACTGTGTTTCTACCCTTCCCCCCCCCCCTCATCATTTCTTAGGTGTCAGTACACAAACTTAATTTACTCAATTACAGAGATTTTCTGCTACTGGAAAAACAAAAAATAAAGTTAAAAACAAACAGACCATACAGTATGACTAGGATTTAAAGAGCAGGTCTTAATCTATAACTTTGAGTACCAGAAACAGCTCCAAAAAGCTTTTCTTACCACCAAGGAAAAGCTGCAAATGCCATAAATAAAAGAAATAAAACCCTCTCAGATTACATTCTCCTGAGTTCAGCAAAGACAGATGTCCACGATTCACAGTCAGCAAGCAAAACACAGCTAATCAGTAAATGCCCATATATTTGATATTTAGATGTGCAGCTTAAGCAACAATGAACTGATGTACGAAACTAATTTTACCTTGCCAGGTACAACAGAACAGCTCAGTTTGTATTTCCGGTTGCTCTGTTAGAGTTGTTTATTCCCAAACATCAAGGCTTGACCATTTTGTAGATCTGCTGTCTCCTCAAAGAACATTCCTCGTGAATATCTTCTCTAAGTCATCATAAAGCCTCAGTATAAACAAAGACACGCAGGATTAAGTTGCCTGTAAGTTACTGTAACTTCTTTCCTTCCTCCAATCCAAAAAGCCTATTTCCATTCAACCTGCAGTCTCATTTTCTTCAGTAAATCTGCCCATTGGGCTTGTGACAAAAACTAAACCTAAAATAATATTACAAATAGCTCCACTGAGCTTGCAGCAAATTATGAATTTTATAGGTGCAAGGGGAAAGCAATTTTTATGGTAACACTAAAATAACTGGTGGAAAACTCTATAAAAAGCTTGCTGCTCCTTGGAAAAGAAGTGCTCTGTATTTAAGAGGTGAAGAAAGGTGTGTGGAAGTGTAAGAAATAACAAATGGTATCTATGGTTTTTGTAAACCGCTGGACATTTTTAAGGGTGCATTTTTGAAATCTTTGACTGAGAACTAATGGAAAACAGGAACTAAAAAGTTAAAAGTCTTCATTCATACACTCATAATGCACAAGAGTAACGCAAGTTCAAGACACCCGCAATACTCTGCACAAAGTTTGAAGGCTGTAATAATTAATAACCTTAATAATTCCAGGTGTTTGCTGAAGTAGATGTCTTTCTTGTTGTGTGTCAGGTTTGGGTTTTCATAAGGATGCAAATTTAAGGTTGCATCAGGAAATAATGAACACCAGAATTATGACAATACGTGTTTCATACTTTGGTTCTTCTAGCCAGTTTTCTTGACGCATCTGCAATTTTGCACAAATCTGATCAGAAGACCTGCAAAGGAAATATCCTCCCTTTCTAACAAAGATTTATGATATCAAATTCTGAGACTTCAATATATGATGAAAAACAATCCTATTAAACAAGGATTTTCATCTTTTTCTTATTGCGATGCCTTATCAAACTCATACAATATTATCTAAAAATAAAGTTGAGGTGGACTGTAGTGTTATATTCAAGTTTTATTCTTTCTTGATAGCTATTAATATCTAATAAAGATCACCACTTAAACAGATGTGCTTCTTTCTGATCAATAAACACGTTGCAATTGTTTGAGCTGGCCAGTGCTGACTACACCCAGCTCTAGCTCCCCATTGCAAAATGACATTATCCAAACACTGGTAGTGTTACTGCTGACAATTATCTATCTTTGGTGGGTTTCTTTAGGGATAAAACATGAACGACAATTTAAAACCATAAGAAACACGTCAGCAAGTATGGCTTTTTAGACATAGGCTTCAAATATCATACTTCCACTTCATGACATGGCAGTAGGTTCTAGGCAGATATTGAAAGCCTCTGAGAGTTTTGCAAAATTGCACTACACACTCATAAAAACAAACTTAGTTGCATAGATTCTGAAATACTTGGATTATTTCTTTTACCTATGCAAGAAGAGCATGAGACAGGATCAGCAAGCACAAGTAACAAGGCAGCATGACACAGTTACTCTGAAGCAGTAGAAGAAAATTAGTAGTTACACTACATATTGAGCAACGTTAATACTGAGTTTTAGAAATGAACTCTCATATGAAGATACATTTTTGAGTCACTTACTCCCGGGGAAGCCCAAGTCTGACCAGTGACTTGCTAAGTTAAAACTGATCCTTGCTATTTCAAACGGAAACCAGATTCATCACTAAGATGTGGGATCCAGATAAGAAATGATACTGTTTATTTTATCAAGGTTAAAGATTAAAAAAATGTATATCAAACAGCCACATGCATCTTAGTGACCATACCGTTTGGAATACTGAACTCAGCTAATCACCCATCAATTAGGTTTTACTTTTAATGATTTAAGAGACTTAACAAATGTACTAGCATACATTATTTCTTATTTCTTCCAAAAGGGCTGAATTAAGACGTCAGCAGTTATTTAAGCAATATCACTTAACAACTACTCAATCTACTCCCTGTTTACCATGTGTAAGAAGCTGAAGGTAACACAGGTTTAAAAAAAATAGAGCCACAGGTCAATGATAAAAAAATTAAACTCTTCAGAAAGTAATATATTAAACAAATGCATTTTCATGTTACTTATCACAGAAATACAGTATGTTCCTTTGAAAACTGGGGAAATATCCTGGAACTTAAATGTAGCCAAAGTCATTGATTTCTAATCTCTACATTAGAGTGAGAGAATAAAGGCAGAACAACACAAAGAAGAACCAGCTCACAGTTTTGGAATGAAGCTCTGCTATAAAATGGCACTTTCAACATACATAAGCTAGGTTAACAATTGCAGAAGATATTACAAGATAAAAATCAAGTGGCTGAATGGTCAAGTTGTAAAGCCCTTAAAGCAACATTCAAGGTTTGAAAACTGCAAAAAAAATTGGCTGCAATCCATAGTCAACCAGTGTCCTACAGTACCACAATACCTTCTAGGGACTTAATCCTTGTATGGTTCTGGCTCTTCATTAGAGCTACTGTATGTTCCTTCTATTAAGGATAAAATTAAACTTCACTTTTTTTTTCCCCCCCTCCACTTACATAAGTGCTATGAAATGAAGGTAGAAAGCAGAGCATGGCTTTTTCGAAACAGAACAGCATGGCAGATCACATCACTTACTAGAATTTGACTCAAATAGTTTTCTACAGCATAGTCAAATTATTATCTATAACAATATTTCAGAACTGAAATATCACAGAAATAAGGGGTTTATAACAAAGTAAATACATTTCCATCATAGCAGAAATCCATGGAAAGCAAGTGCTGCTCTTGTGTTTTCCAACTGCTTGCTAATTAGGAGATACTTGTTTCAGCCTTAGCACCCATCCATTGGTTTGGATGCTTCAAGGTGCAGCAGGCAGAGTAACTTCTAGCCCTTCTTGCCTGGGAGATTATCATACATAATGAAACAACTTGGAAAAGTAGAGATGAATTCATCACTACAATATATTTCCATCAACATGTCATCTGGAAGACAGTCTTTTACTCTTTCAGTTTTATGTGCTCACACTTGGGAATTTAGCTCTGGGGGGAAAGAAACATTATTAGAACAGGACAGCATTAGTGGGCGTAGCTAAGCTTTTCTCATAAGGGAACTGACTGGGGAAAAATGTGACCCTTGCACAGAAGTCACCTACAAATGTCAAAATAACAATGGATACTTCTATTAAGAGGAAATAATGGTGGCACATCTTCTGTAATTAATATAATCTCTCCCAAGAGTTAGGGAAGTAACTTCAAACCAAGCATAAAACCAAGAAGCAAACAGTCAAATTGAGCTATTGGCTCAACATTTCACAAGGGTTCTGATTTGAAGCATTAAATAAAGGCATTTTGCTTCAAATAAAGTCTTATCAAAGCCTGCAACACTTACATGCACTATATGGATAATAAATTAGAAATTAATCTGTAGATTAAACTGGTGGGTTTTATTTTGGTTAGGCCTTCTGTTGTTTTTTGTTTGTTTGTTTTATTTTTAATACTGTTAAGAATCAGAGATAATTATTTATAAATCACGTTTCACCAGCCTTTTGTGTGAGGTTATGCTTTCATACCTTAGAACAGTCTGACACTGCTAACATCCAAAGCAGGAAAATGATACTTGCTCAGTCACAGGGAAATCTGTTGCCATGGGAAACACAAAGACGTAAAATCCAGGAACTGGTAGTAGAGTAATCAAAAACCCAGTTTCCAAACATACACAGTAACAATCAACATTTAGGGCTATGCAACTACTGAGATTTAATCTTAATTTAGACAAGGGTACAATCCTGGAATATAGTAGCTGCATCTGATCAATCCAGATGTAGTGGCCGCTTCATTTTTGTTTTAATTGAATATCTTTAAGAAACTCCTTTGTGCTACCCATCTTCAGAGCTGCATACACAGACATGCACATTCACCCACGTGCATTTCCCTATGAAATGCTTACACCAGGCAGGTCCTAATGGATTCATCACAGCAAACATGAAAAAATGCATCACTGATAACATATTATCAAGCTTCTTCTAAAGCGTTACCCATTTTACCTAGAAAAGACCTAGAGACTCCTCTCATAATTTAAACACTAACTACTAAGCATTTGCCAACTGATAACAATTCATTTTAAGTGATACATAACTCATTTTTAAAAGTTGTTGTACATGTTAATTTCTGCAAATCTAATTTCAAAGCTTTGCTGACAAAGCATCGAAGTTAAATAATTCGCAACTTGCTAATGACAAATGAGATGAAATGCAGCAATATCAGTGTAGTAGCTTCATAATTTACTCAATATGCAGAGGATTAAAACTTCATTATGAATCAATAACCCATCAGCCATGGTGTTGTGAAGCACATCTGTTATTAATACTTAAATTTCGACTCCAATTTTGAGTGGAATGAAAACTTGGGTTGTTCTGTTCAGCTTTGAAGAAATTACCGCAGGGATCAATAAAAACGCATCAAAGTGCTTTGTTTTACTCTTACTTCAGTTTCTAAAGGATCCCCAGATACACATAATCTTAATAGTTAAATGTATTAAGGGCCCTTACGCAAAGCTGTGCTTCAGATAATCAAGTCTTGTTACTCATTTCGAACAGTGTGTTTTTCTACACCTATACAGAAAGTGCTACCATTAGCAATAGTCTTTGAGCCTTCCTTATACTCATTTCCAAATTAAGTAAAGACATGAAGATACGTAGAGACATTACTTAAATTTCAATTTTGTGCTACACTTTCCAGTGTTATTGGCTTATTGCCACTGGCACCTGGATTCTAGGGCTCACAAGTGCTACCCTGTTACTGTCTGCTGTTCAGAAACCAGCAGATAGCTCATCAAACACTCAGTTGAGATTTTGTTTACATGTTTACTTTACCGTTTCTAGTGTTCACAGTCACGTACAAAAATACTGATGTCTCATACTGTAGAGTTCATCCACAAGTGACTAACTTCAGACACTGGACATCCATTTTAAGACCATTAGCAATTATATAATAATCCAAAGTCCATCTCACTGCAAGGCTCCAAGTTTACTCATGAGCTAGAAGAGAAATGCTATTGTGCTGAGATCTTCCCCCCACTCCAAATTAGTGACCAGGAAACAAACATGCAGATTCCTTATTCAACCACAGGCACTGCAGTACATTCAGGCTACTCCCTCCTCTTCCCCACAACTTAATGCCAAAAAGCATTCATATTTAATAGTTCTTAAAAATAGGTGTACCCCGCAAGACAGATTTTTACAGAAGAAAAAAAATTATTCTAGATTGGTTTGATTTCCACTTGGTTGCAGAAGTCACTAAGTGTTATAATCCCCCTGAACTGAATTCACTCCCTTGGGAAGAGGAGAGTAGCCACAGCACAGAAGGTGCCTCTCTTACAGGAATAAATAAAGAACATGCATTGAGGGGTTGCCCTTAGCAAAGATAACAGTATGACTGCAAGAGCTGAGAGTCTTTGAACATCCTGTCTAATGAACATGCTTACAGACTTATCCTGTAACAGCACACTGGCTGGTAACACAAAAGTTTTGCTTGCAGCTCGTATTCAAGACATGCCCAAGTAATCTGCTTGACAGGTAATAAAACTTTGCGCTATTACCTTTAGCTTGAAGCTGAGTTCTTAAAATACCCTCTCCATATTGATCTGTGTTGAAATTAATTATGTTTTCCCACAAGCTGACATCTATAGCTAAAAACAGAGTCTAATCAAACCTACTGGGGCTGCAATGGCAGAAAAGAACCCTTACAATACAGAATAGGCAAAACCTTCCTCCTCGTCTTTGACAGAGTGGCTTGGCTCCCTGTAGGGGGATAAGGGTTAAGTCTCATCACAAACAGCCAGAAGCCCTTACAGTCCACTAACAAGAAGGGGGGAGATTACCAGGAGCTCGGCATCTGTTATTGACAATGCTGATGAGCCTAATTGGCAACATGCAGCTGATCCCCTTGAAGCAGCAGGGGAGACAAACAAATAAAGAGCAAAAAGGTGGATAAGACACTCTGAGCAATGCACTTCTGAGTGGTTCTCTGGATAACCTGCTCTTGCTGCAGCTCACTGGCCCCCTCTAGTAGGAGAGTGGCTGAAGACTTGGGATGAGACGATGGAGTTGTGCAAACATGCTGAACCATAGACATACACATACAGGTGACAGCAAGATTTATCACAGAGAAGGCCATTCTCCACCTTCCCTGTCCCACTAGAATAAACATTCTCTTACCTGTCACCCACCAACTTGTTAGAAATACCCTTCTGACTTACCAAAAATCCTGATGCCTGTGACACTTTAAATATTTGTGTCATAACAGTATTCAGTTAAAAAGTGTAACCTGTATTTTACTGCTTTGAAACATGATCTATTAAGAGCATGTTCTAGTGGTTATACTATACACAAAACAGAATATTCTTGTTGACTGTCCAAATACCAATTCCATCTAGCAAAGCTCGGCATTGAACAAAACTCACTCATTGTCGTTCAGTTGCTTTCTACATTGTTAAAACGTGATAGTAGCTATCTTAGGAGCTAGGAAGGGGGAAAAATGCCATCAAGCCTAATGTCATAAAATTAAGTATATCTCAAGTTCCCATAGTGACCTCTGATCTTCTCTCATTTACAAAGCATTAGTGTCTAAGGAATTCTGTGATATTTAAAGGGTTCCCCATCACAAACAGTAACTAACCTACCCAACTGACTCCCATTCAAGCCTCTTTCCCAGCGAAATCCCAGTTGCCTAGATTTGTTTTCAGTGGCCATGAAGTATACTAAATTAAAATATGATTAGAATAGGATGTCACCACATGCCAGGAATTAGCTAAAAGGATTGCTTAAGTGCTTAATTAGTGAGAGATTACAGCTAAGCACAGCCTTTGTCAAGAGCAAAACTAAGTTTAAAGAAAACTCTAAAAAGCAAACAAACAAGGAGGTTCAGCCTCTGCACAGCTCACTCGTAGACTCTCCCTGACTTACTTTGGCCACTGCACCATGCTGATTGATTTCTGTTTTCTAATTAGTTTTAATGCATTTGAAAGGCATTGTAAAGACTCTCTGAAGGCATCTTCAGCTTTTCATTAGCTTGTGAGGTCAGTACGTTCTCTCTGTACTAACAGAAAAAAAGGGACGTGATAAAACAAGCTAAACCAGCTTCACACCCTTCTTAGATTTTCCCAGACTTCATATGCACCAGGTATTCCTGTATATCAGAACAGAAGCTGTCATTTAGTTCTCTTCCCTTTCAACTAAATGTAATCATTAGAAAGAAGACATCAAATTTTGGCATTACGACTGTCATGGCTCTGTCTGGGATAGACAGAATTTTCCTCCTAGAAGCTTGTACAATGCCTCATTTGGGATTTGTGTTAAGATAGTGGAAGCATACTGACATTTCAGTTGTTGCTGAGCAGTGCTCTCACAGAGCCAAGGACATTTTTACTCCACGTGCTGCCCTGCTAGTGAGGGCTGGGGGTGCACAGGAAGCTGGGAGGGGACACAGCCAGGACAGCTGACACAGACTGACCAAATAGATACCCCATACCGTACAGCTCCACGTCAGCAAGTAAACCTGGAGGTATGAATGAAGGGGTGACATTGGGAGTGATAGCGTTTATCTTCACAATAAACCCTCGTGAATGCTGAGCCTCATTCTCCAGGGAGGGGCTGAACACACACCTCTGATGAGAAGCAGCAAATGAAAGCACTGTTCAGCTTTGCTTGAGCACACACCTTTTGCTTTATCTTGTAAGCTGCCTTCATCTCGACCCATGAGTTCTCTCACTTCTACATTTCCCATTCCTCCCTCATCCCACCTGGTGGGAGTGAGTGAGCAGCTGTGCAGCCCGACAGATACACCACAACGGCCCACAACTGTCCATTACTATGGACAGTTACAAAAACCTATCTAAACATAATTACAAACTATTTAGCCAAGACATCCACCTCAGCTAGATTCATAAAGGGTATGGCAAAAAAAAAAGATGATTCATCTGTTGTCACTCAATGATATTTTCAAGCTACCATACTGTTTTCTGTTAACATGAAATTAAAAAACAAACAACTGTCTAGTTAGACATTAAAGGGAAATTCACATTTGGAAAGACAAGCACACTAACCATACCTGCTTCTTTCTTCAAGAGTTCTCAAGAGCTAATAGGGAAACAATTCAAGAAGGCTCCAACTTACACCTTAGAACACTTCCTGAAAAGAATCTCTGCAGATTCTTCATAGCTTTCTTAGCCTTTTTTACACACCTCTCAGTCTGAAGTTCATTCACAAATTTTGTGAAAGCGTAACTAATACCTTTCCAGATGGCATTTGTCAACACATCCCAAAGTGCCGAACTGCCATGAGAG
The DNA here is from genome assembly GCA_024606505.1 of Aquila spilogaster. Taxonomy (NCBI): domain Eukaryota; kingdom Metazoa; phylum Chordata; class Aves; order Accipitriformes; family Accipitridae; genus Aquila; species Aquila spilogaster. The sequence continues at coordinate 8,565,229 of JANHGO010000045.1, forward strand.
CTGTTGCATCATTTGGAATAATGAACATCTCATCTTAAACACCTCCAAAAAAATCTCCACATCAAACTTGAAAGCCTCATTTGCATGTTAAATAGCTTTTGATTTCACTTTATATTGGAATGCTTTATTTAGTGAAACAAATCCAACCTTTTCACTCTGTGTTCAGATTGTAGCCAGAGTTAAAAGAGCACTTAAAGAACCAGCCCTGCCAAGAAGCTGACTGCAAGCTCAGCTCCACAACCCACAGGAGCTTAGTAAGCAATTGTGTGGGCTTCCCATACTTTACCTGGGGTTTTGCACATCTCTGGAATTCGCAAGCCAGTTAGGTGCGTCTGCAGCCAAATAAATACAGTTCCTAAGAGGTACAAACCAATTCAGCAAAACTTTAGATGCTTCTTTAGCTCAAGAGGACTGCTCTTCCCTCCAGGAAAGGAGGTAGTGCAGAGATCTACCTCATATTTGAAACACCCAAGATCTCACCTTCCTGTATAACTTCAAAGATACAGAATCAGACTGTTCCTGTGTTGATAACATACATCTCCAAATCCTCTTAACACAGCAACACAAAGAAATACCTTGACAAAACAGGCTTACAAGTGGACATTTTTATTCTCGCATGCATTTAATTGAATTCCTTGCCAATTCATGTGCCATGTAATAGATTTGTTTTACTTCATCAGGAAACAAGCTTTTAAACACACACTGTGCATTAAACATCCCATATATATTCGACAGGGAAAGAGAAATATCTCCAGAAGAATACAGTAATTTTACAGTCTCTGATTTCTAATAAATTTTTACAGCAATCCTAAACTGCATTAGCAAGTTCGAGTTTATTGTCAGGCTTCAGCACAACATCCCTCAATGACATGTCAAATCTTTGCCAAGGCAGTTGAACTCCTAAAGCTGTCCTCATTGGCAGGAAACTTGTCAGATTAAATTGCCACCTCTTGTCAAGCAAAGTTATATGATCTGATATCCTTCTGCTGATGATGACTCAAACTGTTGTTTCACTTTGGATGGATTATGAATCTCTAGTGCCTCCCACTATGAGCAAAGATATAGCTCATACTGAGAGGGAAAATATTGCTTGCTGATGATTTTAAACATGGTTTATTATAAGAACAGAAAGCAAAACTGGATACTGGATTGTTTTACTTAGCCAAATACACTAAAATAATGTGGAAACTATCTACCTAGGGAATAAAACGGCAGAAATATTTTCATTGTCTCCTTCAAGTGCTGTATCCATAATCTGCAGCCCAAATGCTTATTTACTGTTCCTAAACATTTTCTTAGTGAGTACTTTGTTAGTGCTACTGTTTACAAGATCCCAGCAGCAGATTTCTGTAAAAGAAGTGAACTGTCGCATGTTGCAATAGATAATCGAATGGAACAGAATTTGCCTTTGTTTCATGCCTTTTACAATTGCCAAATGGCCAACTGTTTTTACCAAGTTAAATGCTTGCATTAAGAAACAAAAGCAGACAGAGCAGCTGAAGCTTGCAAATCTGTTGTCTGTGTTCAAAAGCATTATACAAATATGTAGTTCACCACAATTACAACTAGGACCATCCCGAAGCACCTGAGAAGTCAGTGGAAGTTTCAGCACAAGATGGAAGTTTTCCAGTACTATGAGCTGATCTTTTCCATGTAAGAGTGTTCTAAGCTAGGGAACAGCTAGCATCAAGACTGGAATGCATACACCTGCTGCCTCCACTCTCATTCTTTGGAAGTTCTTATGATCCTGCTCTATGTAAAATCATGAGACAGACAGACACACAGCACTTGTGCCGTGTTTCAGGAGCCCGATATGGAATGTAAATGTTATGGAGAGTCAAAGTCTGGGACCTAGAAAATTCCAAGTCTTAAGGAGGAGAACAGAAAGAAGTAGCCTAAGCTTGTGCCAGTGTATTCACTAAAGTTTTATTTCCAGCACTGTTTGTCAAACACCTACAAAATCCTATTATTAGTTTAGTTATTCAAAACATAAGCTAGTAAGTCTGATACCTAGGGATATTCTAATCAGAGTCTTTAACTCACTTTGGTAGACATAAAATGACGTGTTACTGACATACCTATATTAAGTCTTACTATCACCTAATAAACTGAATTTAAGCTTATAAAAGTTGTTCTGACACTCTCCTTCCACTCCCAATTAAAAAAAAAAAAAGGTAGAGAACCCAGAGATCCATAAGTTAGTCTAAAACTTTTGAGTTTCATTTTTCCCTGGAAAAAGAAAAACCATCTCTCTAACCATAGGGGAGATAACTAAATTGCAATTCTACCTACAGTTTTACAGTTCTAAACAAGGAGTTACGAGCAACAGTTAATGCCTAAGGAATCCACAGAAAGAGAACTTAACTTCACAGTGACCTGAAAACACTGTAGACCTGGTGTACACAGGAGGTGAGAACTGGTTAAAACAGAAAATCCTAACAGCATACAGAACATTTCATCAAGTACTCTGAAGCACTAGGGCTGATTAGCACTTTGTTTTGTCACCTGCTTTCAGGAATACAGAACATTACTCTGTTCTCATCACAAACTGTGAGGACGCCTAGTAGTGACTGGGAGCATAATTTCAGCCCCCAATTGTGCCCCAGAGAAAGCTGCTGAGACACCTGAGCTAACTCAGGACTGCATTCACAGCTTTTCCAACCCAGGGCAATAGACAGGTTGTATATGAAGATCAATAGACATCAGATTTAAGATGATACTGGAATTTTATTTTAGAATTTTATGAGATCCTGCAAGCTCCTCCAACGCAGTTAAATGGAAGTTAAAACTGCAAACAATCAACATAGAATAGATCAGAATTTAAAGCCAATAAGATCAGATGTCAGGCAGACATTTTCGAAGTGTTCCAATTGAATTTAATCACTGAAGTGCTAAGTGTTATCTTTGCTTGGGGTTTTTTTTTTTTGGAAGTGATCACAAAATGTTTAAGTATTGCTCTTTTTTACCCACTTATAAATCTTACCTAAAATGATCTCTCTCAACTAACCTTTCCTGTGATCCTAGACCCCAGTTCAGATGATCCCATTATCATCTTCAAAGAACAAAGCTATTAGGAAACTGAAGCTATAGACTAACATTACCTTATTAAAATCCTATTTACATGGAATTAACATAAATACAAGTTAGTAAACCATATGCTATCACATCTGCTCCTCTGTGTATTAATAACAAGACCGTCCCCTATAGGGCTCTGAAATTAATATGTATTAGAATATATTACAAAGTATTTGGATTCCCTTGACAATATAATTTGTAGCTAGATTATTTGTAAGCTTCTAGCCCAGAATTATTGCTGTTGCACTGTGCATCAGCTGCTGCTTCTAGTGTGATTAAAGTACAACACCTGGCTCTTTTTTGCTATTAAAACTTTATGGAACTCTATCAATTTGCAAATACTCAGCTTGTTACATTTCAAGAATTTTTGGATTAGAAGTCCCAGAATATTTCAGTTCTTAGACAACCACAGCATCATTTTGGAGCTTTGTTCTCTGACTTGCGGGATACTTAATATGTCAGACACCAGCAGTGTTCCCTAATTATGTTAGAAAAAAGAAAAAACAACCAACAGAACCCAAAGAGTTCCAACTCCGATTTGATAAGAGAAATGTGTTCAGTTTTAATGGACAAACATTCTCCAGATATATGTTTCCACCTTACAATGAAACTAACAGATGGCTGCTGGCACTGAATAAAGCAGGTGACCATATTTTCTCTTGAAGATTATGCCACACCCAATAAAACACAACCCTGGCTCACTGAGAGCAGTTCATGACTACTGCTTTTCTGAATAATTCCCTCATTTTTCACTCTGACTTATTACAGAGAACATGGGTAAAACATAGCTTAAAAGGGATAAAAGCTTACTTATTTTATGTTTAAGAAAAGAAGATCCCCCACTAAAGAATCTTATCTCAGCAGAGTCAGGGATCGTACCGATATAAAGCTTTTAATGACTGAGTGCTACTATTGCACACTATCACAGGCTACGTGAGAAATCACACCTCGTGATGAGTTCCAGGGGGTTATCACAACCACCTTCCCAGTCCCACACCAAACAATGTAACAGCTCCATTTTCATACTTGCAAACCTTAAATCACCCCGTGGCAGCCACAGAGGGCAGTAAAGAAGGGAAAAAAAAGAACACAAACATGCAGCTCCACTTCAAATGAGACCAGCAGCATTCAGATCACGGTCATCCCCACAAGCAGCTGCCTCACCCCCTTTACTGGGGAAAAAATGCTTTCTTAATACCAACAGTACAAGAGTCGGAAGTAAGAATAACAAGAGCAACTTCAATTTGTTATAAGTAGAAGATAAAAGAACCGGATCCATATTAAGGAAGCTTGAATGGGTATTTGCATCACACTTGCCTTCCATAAAAACAGAAGACCTTCAGCTCCTCCACTAAAATTTAATTGATCCCATCTGGGCTCTATTTCTTAAGACCAGAAATTCTTCACTATTGCTTCCTTCTTATAGTAATAAAGACGACCCTCACACCACCACCATAAAACGCTTCCGCCTTTTAAGAAGTGACAAATAAAAAGCATAAAGAATAATAAAAACCTGCTCACATCGAGGTGGTGCTGATCACTTTGAAGCCCAGGCAAGAGTTCCAGCACAACGCCTCACCGACTGCCAGGAGCAGCCAGGCCACAGGGTCACTACCACACTCCCAGCAGCTGTTGTGAGCGAAAGGAGCACAGAGGAAAAACCAGTGCCAGGCTGGAACTGGAGAAGTACCACCAACCTACACGAGCACCGATGAGCGCATCAGTGTAACCATGGCACTTCCTCCTGCTATGGTGGGATTCAGACACAGTCTGCGAGGAGGCCACCTCACCTTACAGCCTTGCTCCTTCCAAATCAATCACCCTAAAGATTTGGGTTTTTTTGGTGTTTCTTATTAAGCGCTCCCACAAGTTGACAAGATGTTACAAAGACACAGGTACAGCAGCATTAGTCACGTCTCTCACGTGACTCTCACACCCTATGTGCCTCAGCCACGCACCCCAGCAGCCACGTGCAGGAACCACCACCCCCACACAAGCACAGCCACGTGCTACCCTGGCTAACTCCATTACTGACCTTGATTTAATTCACTGCAGAACAAAAACCAAGAACTGAAGAAAAACACCTGCTCACCTCCTGGGAGCACCTTCTAAACCAAAAATAAACGCTAACAAAGCAGAACTAATCGTCATCACTGCTTTTACCTGAGCAACAGGGAGCTATTTAGGTCTTTTTACCTCGATCAGCACCACCAAACCAGTGCTGCAGTTGAGGTCTCACCGAGCAGACCTCTGCTAGTCACCAACGAAAGGCGTCACGCCCAAACGGCACAGCTCAGCAGCCCTACAGCCGCCAGCCCTGAAGTGAGGGGAGGGGCAGAGCAGGGCGGGCCGGGCCGAGCA
>JANHGO010000045.1:8570764-8584793 GCA_024606505.1 Aquila spilogaster
CCAGAGCACGAGCACCAGAGCACGAGCACCAGAGCACGAGCACCAGAGCACGAGCACCAGAGCACGAGCACCAGAGCACGAGCACCAGAGCGCCTCCCCTGCTTGTAGTCCTCTTGTTGTGGGGAGATGGGTCAAAATAAACCAGACTTGTTCTGTGTTCACCTGAAGACAAAAATCTTACTTCTCCCAAGCTGGTTATTGAAGGAAATGCTCAGCTTGACAGCGAACACCTGCTGTTCCGTGCTAACAGCGCTGTTGTGTGTCCCCTCACACACCTGTGCCTTGTTTGCTTCCCAGCTGAAGGGAGAGTCCTTTTAGGTTTTCTTGTTGTCTGTGAAATAGCACAGGAAAATACTCATGCAGACTTCTGCTCTGTGGTTAATTTTCAAGTTGAACTTCATCGTCTCTGAGAACAGCAGCTATGTGTTCCTAAATCAGAACCATGTTTTGTTGTTGGGATGTTTTAAGGTTTACATTTCCTGAATATACTTCTAAAAGGAAAGATTTAGAATGGCCCAGGTGTGTTAGGTACCTACGAATGCTTCAAATCAAGAGCTGTATTTCTTTATACGAGATATAAAATGCTTTACATGGAGGTTCCGTGCAGCCTCTGCTTACAGCTGGGGAAGTAGAGGAGGCGCAAATGGCCATGTCCCCATGAATGCTTTTGGATTGCCTAGGGACAAAAGCACAGGATAATTACTTTGTTTTGACTGCTGTATGTTTGGACATTTGTTCTGTTAAGTCTCACTACTGAGTTTATACTAACGCCTCGGTGCCAGCTGGTTGACTACACGATTGCAAGGATTCAAATGTAACTTACGAACAGATACTCCCCTAATGCTTTAGCAGAAGTACTAAGAAGTACACTGGAGCTTTCCTCGAATGTAAATAAAAATGAATTGTAGAGAAAATACTCTTAAAAGATTGCACTTTCTTGTTTTACTTGCAGAGTTCTAGGTCCTGGCTTGTTAATGTTATCAGATTCTGCTAACACAAGAATTATGCCATGTGGGGCTTTGGGGGTTTTTGTTTTCTTTGTTTTTCTTTTGTTTGGTTGTGGGGTTTTTTTTTGTACCTGCAAAGAAATAAGAAACATTGATGGAAACAATCTCTTTGCTCAGTGCCTTTTCTTCCTGAAGCTGTGTAACTCCGAGGCAAACCAGGTGCGAGCTAAGGAGCCAAGTGATGGGAAAGGTAAAGCACAGCTTTTTCTGTTCCTACAGTATCACAGAAACACTGAAACTTGTCATTAATTGTGCAGTGCAGACATGGCACACATTATTTTAGGTGTTAGACACTGACTGCACCTTTTCTGGGATCAAAGGCGCTTTAAAATTAGAAGAAGAGATGTAACTGAACAGACCCAAGCTTGTTCTGCACTGAGTCTTCTCAAAGCTTAAATCCATATTGTTTTATTTGCAGGCTCATACAGACTCCTGCCTGGCGTTCCACTGAAAGGTGAAATGGTGCCTTGCAGGACACAGTGTCATCTCCTGAAATGAAAAACAGCCTTAAAATAAAATACCATTATAAATATTAACCGTTGTTCAGTAACAGAGGAGGAATTGCTATATTCAATCAACAAATTAGTTGAGCAGTTCGATGATTGGAAGGGATGCAGACACGACTTCAATGTTTTTTAAATTTTCAACTGGAATTATTGTGCTTCTCGATTATGCACATTATGTTAGGTCCTATCATGGATCAGATAGCTGCATAAAGTGTTATACAAATGCATGAGCTCTAGACCTTCTGATGTGCAATTTCATGTTGCCTTCAAAATTTCCTTTGTGTTTGCATGTTCATTGTTTGAGTTTTTATGGCGCTGTTCTTCAGTCTTTCATTATTTTCTAATGTAAGACACAAATATAACATTTTTTTCCAGTCAAGATTTTTTCAGATCAAGAGTAACCCCACTGAGCTCTGAGGTTCAAATTAGCGATCACTACAGGTCGCTCAGTTATAGACCAGTGACCCTTTTAAATAGTATCCACATGTAATTAATATAAGTATGTCTTAATAAACCATATGCTCATTCAGCTGTTCTCTGCTGTATTAATAACAAGGCTGTCCCTTAAGGGACTCCAAAATGAATGTATATTAGACATATGTATCCTAATAACCAGAAGGTAACACAGTTGTACTTATGTTAGAGAAGTATTAAATACAACATTATTTTAATGACTTTAACAAAACATATGTGCCTGTCCACTCAAAAATACAGTTTATGGAACTGAGGGTAAGTTGAATATTGGCATAATGAAACCTGTACCATTCCCTTCCATTGTAGTAACAAGTAGGATTCATGGTAGTATGTTTTTCTTATACTGGTACAAGTCCTCTTACCTCAAAAAAAGGGAAAGTGGCCATGAGGCAAAGCGCAATATAAAATCTCTGAAAACACTGGACCATTTCAGATTTCATTTGCCCTTGCTCATTACTTTATGACATGGATAATACCAGGGTACTGTTCTTCACAGAAAACTTTGGCTGTGTGCACACCTAGTACTTCCTTCAGCAGTAGTTCCTTTAGAGATCTCTGCTCTGTCCGTGATCAAGTCCATAGCAGCTATCCTCTATGTAATAAACCTGGATGAACAGTTCCTGAATAACATTCTCCTATACTGTTTTCAACTAATGACTACTATTCCCAATGCCATTTTTAAGTACAGACACACACTGTTTGTGAGGTCAACAGAAGATTCACTGCAGTTTTTTTGTTATTGTTTTTGCTTTGCTGCCATGTAGAACGAACATCAATGTACTGAGCAATAGAGAACCTGTATGAGTATTTCATGGAACCTGCAAATAATAGGCTGATGTTTGACGAAACTTGCAATTGTCATTCCACCCCTATTACAGCTCCGCTAAGTATGATGCAGCTCACAGAAAAGCTCAAAGTTACAGCTCCAGTACTCTGAGCAGATGTGATCTCCACCTTACAAGATCCACTGATGGTTACAATGCACTTGTTGTTTTGCATCAGATAAAAAACAGCTGTTCTTTATGTATTTTTTTAAATGAGCAGTTACTGTTTGGCAACAAATGGTAATTAATTGTTAAAAGGGGAAAATCGGGAGCAGTTCTCCAGATAAGGTGCTTTTGTTTAATTTATAACAATAGTTGCGAACTTCAGATGAAGATGCAAGAGTCATGCAATAATGAAGCCTAAATATTCCGATCAAAACAACTGCAGTGGGTTAAACATCTCCACTGGGCTAACTTAGCTGAATTGAAATGTCTGTTCTCAATTGCTTGTTTCTGTGTTGTGCTTTCACTAGCTGACATGAGGTAACTTCTTTTCCTGAAAAAAGACAAAACATTTCTGCCAACTGAGGTGACATTGTGTTCATTCAATAATGATACAAGGCCCTGAGGTTCTTCGGCAAGAAAGATAACAAAGAAAATCCTCATTAACTAACTGCAGAAGAATGAAGGTCAACCCACAGAGAGAATTGCATGCTCACATGTCAGTTAGAACATTTGTTCTTCATTAATTCTTTAAACCCAAGCTGGGATATCATCTAGCAGCATTTTAATGTCCTGTGCTCCAGCAGAAATAACTCTTAGGATGTTGTTTTCTTTGTACTATATTTAACAGGCCATTTTTATAAGCATTTGTCTTCACATCATTCGACACTATTAGTGCTTTAGGATTGTTACATGACTGGATATAATACAGTAATAGCAATTTGCATATTTCAAGATGAAATAAATTAGGACTGCTGCAATATATTCTAAGAAACTTGCTATATGGACACATAAAGGTACTACAACAGTTACTTATGACTGTGCACTAGTTTGTTATAGTCCTACGTCTAAATGCATTGTGCTGAATCAAAACGTAATTTCTGTCGAGAGCATACTCCCCACAGAACAGTACATTTTCATACAAGATGCGATATTTTCAAATATAAATTAATGAATTTTATGAGCAAAGCCAAAGTATTCCTTATTGTTTCCTATGACTCTCACAAAATTTTATTTTATGTAAAATTTCTGATAATTTTTAGTCAGATATTCCTATTGGCCACATATAGAGGAGTTCATACTACTATTTTTCATTAGGCTTAACTTTGCTACTTGCTCAGTTTCTCAATGGAAATCAAATAATACAAATTACTTCAAAATATACTCTGTCAGAGATTACATTCCCTTCATGCAAATCAAGATGATATGTAGATCTCTGAGTACTTAAAACAGAAGTTATTATTCAGAAAACAATTATGTGAATTCAGTGGGCCTCATATTTCCGTATACAAGGAATTTGGATTCGTTTGGGTCTGGGTGTTTTTTCCTATGTCAAGATGCTTCTTTAGTGCTAGGCAGAACTTTCTCCTTCAAAATGCAGCAGTTTTTTTAAGCTTAAAGCAGTGTGGATTCCTTTTGAATCATACATGGATAACTCATTTGCAAATCTTCATTTCCATTTAATTACTGCAGTATGCTCCAGCATTTTTGATTGGATTCTTCAGACACAGACAGATAAACAAGCTAATCCATAGGTCAGTCTATCTAAAATTCTTGATTAAAAAATGCAATCTTGATGATTCCAACTGCATTTGTCATGGTTTCAGATGCCTGACTTTCAGGGCACAGCTTCTTAATTTCTGAGGCTTCAGAAACACCATTTGGTCTACCACAGTGTGACTCACTTCAAGTTTCTACGTTTAGCTTGAACTTCCCATTCAGTATCCACAGCCGTACCCCTGTATAGTTGAAATAAAACTTCACAGATGCAACTATGAACATTTAGCTCTATTTAAAACTGCATTTGGAGGTATACTGTATTATACATCACTTTAAAGCTAGTGATCATAGCTGCAATCTGTTTTCATAGTCTTCACTGAATTTTCACCATAAACAAGACAGCTTGTGGGATAATTCTCCTCATTTTCCCCTTCCTGTGACAGCCACAAAAAAGCCCCTCAGCCTTCTGGTTCTTCATGTGTATTACAATAAATACAGCTCAACTCTCAAAGAAATAAAAAGAAATAACACGAGATATACAGGGGCTACTTCAAAAGTAGCACCTCCTATTTTTTTATGTTGGCCCATGACATCAGAGGCAGATTTTGGTTGGATGACAGAAGAGATTGAACTTTCCCACCAAAATTCAGTTACATTTTGTTGCTGTGTGACAGATGGCAGCAGAGGGGCAGTCTGACACAATGGCATCTGACATGGAAATGCATATGAAGCAGAGGTGGGTCACTGAATTCCTTTATGTGAAAAAAAAATGGCATTCATTAATATTCATTGACATTTGCTGAACACTGATGGAGACCAAACAGTGGATGTGAGCACAGTGAGGCAGTGGGTGGTGCATTTCAGCAGTGGTGACAGTGACAGTGGGTCACTTCTGCTGATGCAGACTGTTATGAGCATGGCATGCAGGATCTTGTTCACCACTGGTGAAAATGCACAGCTAATGGTGGTGACTATGTTAAAACATAGTATTTTGTAGCTGAGAATTTGCTCTATCAAATAGTGTTATTGCAATCTTTGTGTCTGTTGTAATTTCATGGAAATAAGTAGGAGGCATTACTTTCAGAGTGACTAACATATAATTTTTTTAAATGATATCCTTGTAAAGATTATATTCTGCTTCCTGAGATTTTCGGGACATGTGGCATGAAATAGGATGCTGAAGTGGAAACTCAAGAAGACTTCCTATAGTGTGTGAACATGAGCAGAGACCTTTGCCTGGCTATACTCAATGTCAGAAGATTCCACCTTTACAGAACACTTGCAGACAAAATATCACTGCATTATGATACAATAGTTGGCTGAATTGAAGCAATTAAACAATTCCCATACTTCTCATTCCACTAGTTCTGGTGAGCTCCATTTGCAAGTATGTAAGATCGCAAACCTCAGCAGCTATTTGTAATTCTGCCCTCTCTCTGTGCCAACTGATTGTTCTATTTTTTGTTCTTATTTTAATTTACATACTACAATCAAAGATATCGGAATTATCAGAGAGAATTTTGGAAACTGCCAAGTACTGCTTTATGCAAGACGAACCTTCATCAAACAGCAAGGCTTACTCTTGCTTCAAGTTTGTTCTAAAGCAGTTTGTTGTAAATCCAAATGTTTTGGTCTCACACTATCACATATTATTGGTTGTATTGGTGTTGTCTGGCTTCTCATTAGAAAAATTTTTAAAAGCAAAAAGATGTTGGAGAGGTGAATGAAAAGCATGCACATTTTAACTGAATGTCCTGCTATTGTTTCTTCCAAATCCTCAGTGAGGTATCTTAAAGGTCCCTTTTCATCAATGTCATCTGATACCGACATATTACTCAATGAATGCTGTGCAAATAAAGAAGCACTCTTGTTTCTCATCTAAATGTTATTGATTTGTTTAGGCTTTAATCTCCAGGGGATGTTAGATTCCTTGGTCAGCACAGAACCCCAGCCCTGTCTGCACAAGTTCAGGGAACAGACCGTGTCCATGAGATGTGACTGATTAGCACGCTGTCTAATCTAACATTGAATAAAAACATGCGATTCTTTGCCTACATTTTCAAATTTGAAATCTGGTAGTAGTAACTGTTGTAAGAAGAAAGCAGAGGAATAAAATTTTAAAATAACATAGCAGTAAGGGGCCTGAAATACAACTAAAATCTTCAAATTTAATTCAACTCCGCTGTTCTACTCCAAAAGAATAGTGAAGCAAAATGTCTATTTGCATCACGGATCACGAAGCTGGCTGTAGCCCTGAGTGGATTTATCTAAATGGCTTTTAAAATGATTCCATCCAACCTTGTCCACTACAAAATCTTTGGTCCAATACCCTTGTTTCTGCTGTCAGGCAACACTGCAAATGTGATGTTTTTTCTACACTCCTGTGCACCTGTAGAGGTCTCGTGCTTGTTCCTCTGTCAGACAGCCCAGCAGACAATTACTGTTCTCTTCCACATCTTTTAATAGGAAAGCAGCAAATTAGATGCTGCTCTCCCTTCCCAAACTTATCCTGATAGGCTTGATCCTTGAGGAACCCTGCCACATCTACTTCCCAACAAGGCACATGACACAGTCTGAAAAAGAGCAGAGGCAGTATCCTAGTGCCCTACTATCCTGTGCTTTTCCCTTTCCTAGACAGCAAGTGGTTCTACCTCAGTATTCTTCTCTGCTGCTGCCTGGTGTCTTCATTACATAGGCAGACTCTCTTCTGACGTCTGCCCTTCCAGATTTAAATGGCCAAAACGCTCTGGAACAGAACAGGTCAGTGAGATATTTGTCCTTGCTATTCTATCATACACTAATGGACAGTGTACACTAATATACTACTGGATACCAAGCCAAATAAGTCAAGAAACATAAAAATTAATGGTGGAATAAAATTACCATTACATTTAGGCAATATATCCTTCTCAGCTGCCATTTTACATCCCTTAAATCTCCTCCATAATAAAATTGATGGAAAAAAAACCTCATATGTCCTAATTTACAAAAAGAGAACTATAGCAGATACGTTGTTTATGTCTTCTGTTCCAGTTTTATTTCTTTATTCAAGTCTAGTGATGATCAATGAGATGGCTCTACAAAAGGAAAGATCCTTACATAGAGGGTAGATGAAACAGTTGCCTACAGTGCAGATATAGAAGCTTCCTTAATTTCTTCCCCTGTACTTACGTGGTTTAGGCACAGGATTTGGTTCACCCTCTTCTCTGATGAACAATTACAAAGTAACATCTAACCTACTTAGCAAATGGTGCAATTTCCTCTTTCACTTTTCATTTATTTATTTTATAATGAAGAAAGAGCTCTCAGAGCGAATGAGCAATTACCCAGCCCTTCCTCTGGGATCTCTCTGAAAGTAAGGAACAGAAGCACTCAAACATGATTCCAATCCACCTTTGCTATCATCCAGCAGCAGAGTCAATTTGAAAAGCTTCTGACATATCCAAAGGTCTCATAGACGCTCACATGAGTTAAGTGTGTTAATGCTTTCTTAATCAAAACAAAAGATGCTAAGTTCCTATTTTATATACCCAGTAATATCTAATAGATAATAAGTATGTCAAAAGTCCATGCCCTAAAGTTTATTTAAAAAAATATTAATACTTCCAAAAAGGATTTTTCTAATATGCTGAAATTTTTGAAACAAGACTGTGAACTTAATAGTGAACATGTCAAATGTTAAGTATACCTTGGGCAATATCAGATGAAGTTGTGTTTTTAGATGGTTGGATCTGTATTTAGATGAAAGCACGCAGCACCAGGCTTTTTATTGTTAGTTTGTTTTTGTGGAGGAGTAGTTACAATGTTAAAAGGTGCAAAAAATGTCTTGTTCAGTCACAGAAAGGTACGGACATATGTTGTCTCTGAATTAGCAATTTTCTGAATTGGAACCTGCTGTTCTACAGCCAGTCAAGACATAAACCTTTCCATAGTGGAAAAATATTCCTTTTCTTCTGTAAAAGTGTACGTGTAAATAACATTCTTTTGTTATTTTCTTAGATTATAATTCATACCACCAAAGCAAAGAATTTTTCTTAAAAGCTGACAGTGTTCTATGTAATATTACTGGATGGGAATATGGACCTCATGGAATTTTTATATTGAGAAAAAGGTATGTTTATTCAACATCCTGAGCCAAATTCTCAATTGCCTTGCCATTTCAATATAGCTATACAGTGGAAATTTAGAAATACTGCTATTCAAATCTGCTACAGTTTATAACCTGCTATAACTGGCTGAGTAAGATATAATACAGTAGAGAAAGCATCAATTCTACTTCACATATATTTAAAGGGATTGGAGGAATAAGTGTAAAGCCTTAGAAAATCCTAGTCAGTGCGAGGCCTTTGTATACAAGTATTACACTACCTTGCATTATTGGGAAAACAGATTTTTTTCCTCTTCCATCAATCTAAGTCTATTTATTTAGAAATTACCAGGTTATTAGAACTGCTATCTTAGCTCTTGCATTTAATTTTCAATCTGCATTACATTTTGATATCCTAGTGGCAGACAGAGAGGTGGATGGTTCCACTTCTGTAGCTTCCAGTTCTGTAAAATGAATCTCAGTGTGAAAAATGAAGATTAATGGGCTTCATAATCATTTTGTTCTGCTAAAGCCAATTTGAATAAAGCAGAAAAAGAGATCAGATATAAAAACAGCTTTGGATAAAAATAAGTATTGTACATAATTGTGAGCTCATGCAGAAATTGTCATTTTATTTTCTCTCATGCCTGTATGAAGCACCATTCCCATATGCATGCTGGATTTTCATGATGTACTCTTTCAAACTGTTAGCTACACAACATGCAGCAAAACATCTAAGAGATGAAATATAGACCAGCTCACTGCCACTCTGAACACATGATTTTAAAGATTCCACGTGCACGTTGATCTTTCAACAGCTATTTTTTTTCCGTACTTCAAGTGAAGGGTAGGATGGTTTAGCATAGGATAGAGGTAGCAATTATGACCCCCAGTTGCCCACCCACTCCCTCTCTGAGGAACCTCATCTGCTTTCTTTGTAGCTCTTTAAGGGTACCACAGGTCAGAGTTTGCTTTTGGATTAGCTCAGTGTATAAAGATACCTAAAAAGATAAAGATTGCCTAAGAAAAGCCAGTCCAGCACTCATGCAATGGAACTGCTTTCTTGCTGCTACAGTGTCAATTTAAAATTCATCCACCACATTCTGCTTTATTTTTAACTTTGTCACCATATCTGTTATGATGCTGCCCTGGCATGTTGAACAAGACCCTCCAGTAATCATCTGGGGAATGCTACAAATCTATGAAGTAGTATACTACACTAGGTAGGAAATTCTGCAGTATTATCTCCGCACTGAAATCTTGCACAATCTCCCTTTCCCTTCAAGCAAAATAACACAGAAGCCATACATGCACTGAGTATAATTTAGAGTTTTGTGACTGCTGGCTGAACACCAGCCCATGAGAATGATAAATATTTTACTATTTCCAGCATCTGGCACTAGCAAAACTTTTATTTTTAATTTATGTTGCGTGACTTGACATCACCTCAAATAACCTGCTACAATCAGATGTTTCATTTTGCAATAGAAACAGAAAGTGATACACAGTTTTTAAAATATACAAGAGATGCCATGACATCCTGTCCTGGAGATGGCCTATTGCCAGCCTCAGCTTTGGCTGCCTTACCTTGGCAATCATTTGGTACCAGTTTTTCATGTCAACAAGGTGACACTGCAATGTGAATATATGCACAGACATGGCAATAGCAGCAAAGAAGGACTTACGGTTCTGTACTTTGCAGGAAAGGAATCATTTGTTAGACCAGCTATAGATTCACTGCGTAAAAAAATACCCATTTTTCTGCAACTGTGTTCCTTATTGTAGAGAAGGTAAATTCTTTTTCTTCTCTTTGTCCATTTAACATTGAATTCTTTGTAAGGCAAGGTTCCCTCACCACAAATACAAAACAAAATGCTTTTAAAAACTGTTATAATACAAATAAGGCATGAACACTAACCAGACAGTACTAAAACACTTCAGACAAAGGCTGGGCAGGTGCAGGAGGAAGTCCAAGTGCATTTTATACTGCAGGAAAAGCTCCAACAGGTCCTAAACAATTCTTCTTCCGAAAAGTGCAAACCTTAGTCATTAATTGTAGTCTTTCACCGTGTCTGTATTAGCCTTGGTGCAGTATACTTTATACCAAATGATGAACATTTATCTATAAAACATATGTAGATAAAATAAGTATATATGTGAACCTTCCAAATATATGGGCACTTAGAAATAAAAATAAAAACCTTCCTAAACTTAATTTGAAAATTACCTGAGGTCGCATAAAATCAAGCGTGTGAGCTGTGGCTCAGTGCTAGCAGAGATAAATTGCAGAAGCGTCTGACCTCGCTAACCATGACTATGATATCTGATGGAGCCAAACTCCATGGCTGACAAACTCCTCAGGATAAAAAATATCACATAAATTCAAAGGGGTGTCAGTAGTTATGAAAAGTGATTAAAGAACAGTAAGACACCACTAAGTATAGCACAGATGTAGAATTGTATTCTAATAGAGAGATTGTTTTGAAGTTTTCCAAGAAGCACTGGTGGATCAATAAAGAGTAGAATTAATCTCTAAAACACTGGGAAATGTGAAGCTCAGCCTTTCATTTATCTTGCACTCATGGTGTTGCACTGTGTATATCAGGGATCTGACAGCACTGTGTGATGTTGCTGCTGCACCATCTGTGCAGAAAATGCACACCTAAACTAAAGGGAAATGCTACACGAATGGAGCAGAAATTTTAACTCAGTGTTTCTTTTTGAACATGGCAGCAAAGGGGCAGTCTGACACAATGGCATCTGAATGGAAGTACATATGAACCAGAGATATGGAATTGAATTCCTCCACGTGGAAAAGATTGCTCCCATTGACATTCACTGATACTTGCTGAACACTGATGGAGACCCAGCAGTGGATGTGAGCACAGTGAGGCGGTGGGTGGTGTGTTTCAGCAGTGATGACAGCAACAGTGGTCAACTCCATGGGGGCAGATTTTTTATGAGTGTGTCACGCAGGCTTTTGTTCATTGCTGGCAAAAGTACATAGCTAATGGAGGTGACTATGTTGAAAAATAGTGTTTTGTAGCTTAGAATATGCTCTATCAAATAATGTTATTCTGTTCTTTGTATTATAGGAGGCATTACTTTCAGAGCGACCTATGTATATCTGAAACAAGTTTCTCACTCACACAGATCCCTTATTCTAGGCATTAAAAGTAGTTTTATAACCTTATGTTTAATTAGGATAGATAGCATAATTTACCACTATGCATGTTTATCAGAGTGAAAATGAGATAGGGAGTCAGACCCACACCAAGCTGAAACCCAGAAAAGCTAAGTGCAATGGTCTCCGTCCTTCAAATCCTCCTCCCATGCTCAAGTGTCATACAAGTTGAAAAAGTGAAATATTGTCAAAAGAATTAAAACATTGATTGGCTTTAGAGTATACAGTAAAGTATACTGTATACTGTGCACAAGCATACAGAATTGTAAAACAGCATTGTAAGGGACCCCTCGTGTCCTGCCACTGGCTCAGAGCAGAGGCAGCTCAGCAGGTGGCTCAGGGTGGGTCCTGCTGGACTTGGAACTTCTCTAAGGATGCAGACTCCAGAGCCTCTGGAACACTTGTACCCTTAAAAAGAAAGTTGCAACACAACTATTCTTGTGCATGACTCCAAAATATGCTCTAAGTCAATCAGCAACTCACGGCTTTCTGTCTCCTTTTATTTTCAGAGAACATTGCTTCCCACAGTTTCCACTGCTCTGAGGAGTTCTACCCTGTTTTTTTCAATTACTGCTCAGAGCTTAAGTGAACTCAGCCTACCTCCTACCTGCAAAAAGCTCATTACTCATTTCACTTCAGCCAATAAACAGTGCTTACATTAACCAGGGGTCATTAAATATCAAGAGTAAGTCCCTTCTTCTCCAGATGGTTGGAGGGTTATCTCTCCGCAAGATCACCATTTGTCAACCTGCAAAGAAGACTTTCTATTAACATGCTTTAACTTTTTAAAATAGTGAATAACTTATTACAAATTAAGTGTTGGCAGCTGTAGGCACAGTTACCGACATATTCATTTAGTTCCTCTAGGACAACACAGCGTAACTTTGTAGGTTTCATCACTTGTACATATTTTCAGAAGGCTGTGGTATGATTTTTCAAAAGTAAATATACACTCAGAGTATCAAATTTAGCTCTTTTAAAAGGGATGGAGTCGAGCACCCAGCTCAAATCCCTTGAAATTCCTAGCAATTAGTAACAATATTTTGCACAGCACAAGTAAGATTTTTCATTGAAAAAACATCATGTAGTTGTGAGTGAAAATTGATTCTATGGTACAATTTATTTATTCATAGAGTCATAGAATCATATATTCAAGATCTATTTCTTGACTATGAGTTAAAAATGAAGAACAGTTCACTGAAATATATCTTTTTCCTCTTCAGAAGACTATCTTTTGGATATCAGTGTTGCTGTTATGGAAAAACATGGCTTTTTCTTCCTACTGAGTAATGTGGTGAAGTAACCGAGTTCAAAATTCTATCCTTCACTGAATGAATTTCTGAGCAGATGAAAAAAATAGCATTATCCAACAAAGCAACCTGAGGGGCCTCTGGATGGGAAGATGTGGGATCAACGTCTAAATTTCTGTGAGACTTTAAATACATATAAATATAAAAAGTACATGGCTCCTTCCATTTTTTTTCAGTGTATTCTTTCAAGATGAGGGCTTTGGTAGGCAATCACTGTATTATTTTCCTGTGTGCATATCATCTGTTTGTCAATGAGTGCATTCAAGTTCTAAAGAAGAGATGGATTATGAGTAAACTAAGTCTTGTTTTCATGAGAAACATAAATAAGAGTGCATGTGAGAAAAAAACATATAGGTACATTATGGAAAGTATGCTAAAGATAGACAGAGAACTCAGAAATCTCCATTCATTTTGCCAGGTTGGACGACATAGGCATAGCTACTTTGAAGCAAACTTGACATAACCCATACTTATGACTATTATTTTACGGTCCACAAAAATATTTTAAATCACCGTTCAGTGTTGTTCAGACTCAGAGGGGGATACTGTTTTTCATGTAGAAAGTAGCGATTCGGGGATTTTATTTCTATTTAGATCTCAGTGTTTCATTAAACCTGAAGCACCTTCCAATGTTGTTTTCTGCAGGAGACAACAAGCCAAGAAATCTATTATTTACCTATTTGTAATCATGGCTCTTTTGTAAGCATAATCACACCGTATTCATATTTTCTCATTTATCTGGAAATACATTAAGAAGAATTAGACTAATTCATGGTTAAACTCCAAGGGAACAGCTAGTGCAAAGGGAATAATGACCAGATTTGAGGATGTCTGTGAATTCTTAAGGCAAGATTGCTACCAAAAACATTCTTTGTACAATTCACAGATTATTTTTGGTCTGTTGCCCATTTTATGAATGGTCTATTCTTCTGTTTTTATTAATATTGTTGACTAGCTACAACAGGTGACATTTTT
>JANHGO010000045.1:8584919-8600718 GCA_024606505.1 Aquila spilogaster
AATTAGCATTGATCCCCCTCAAATGAAAAAAACAACAACAATAAAGTACTTCAGACAGGCTTATGGAAACACCTTCTCGGCAGATGTGCATGCTAATTAATAATTGTAGATGGCAACCCTTCCTCATCTTTGTAAATTAATGCCAGTTTTCTCTAAAACAAATAAACATGACTACAGATGGGGCAGCTACTTGTATATGCCCAACACAGCATATGTAGATTAGGAAAGGAGGTAGGCCTGAAATCTCTGCCATACCACAAACAGGTAGTAGACAAGCACCATTACTATAACCTGCCACGCTCAGAAAATCAGATAGTTCGTCCTTTTGCCCACCAGGTTACATTCTGGGAGGGTTTCCAGAGCTGGAGGTAGATGCCGCATTGCCTCTTGTTTCGAAGGCAGTCAGTACAGAGGCTACGGCTGGGAGGAAGTCAGGAAGCAGTCATGCATTCAGACACAGAATAAGACTGCCACCATTTGGGTATCAATAACCCTCAAAATTGTGTTTTGCACCAACAGTAGGAGAGGAATTGTAATAGAAAATTAAAATATACTCCACTCATCTGCCTTCCAGCAGTATCGTGTTTTCCTTCTAGGGTGATGAATACACATCTGTAGTGAATATACTTGCCAAAATCAAATGGAAACTACTCTTTGGCTTTGATGGAATTGAACCAGGCTCCCTAACACGATACCAGCAAAAACTCGGATCGGGTCTGACATCCTGACAAATTTGTAACCCACTATGAACAGAAGCAGTTAAGATCATGAGCATCAGAAAACAGTTTCATAGTTTCAAATATGCTCTGAACTGAGATATCATTATAAACATGTTTAGTTTATTATGAAACTGTGCAACATTTAGTAACTAAAAAACATTGGTTCCACTTAAATTGGACACCGACTCATTATCTTTTGAGCCATTGACTGAAAATGTGTTTGGGGGGAATTTTTTTTTGTCATCTGAGATCAGAACTGCAGTACTCAATGTTTAGTCAAGTACCTTTAATGCTGGCACTGAAAATACATATTAAAAAATTCTTCAACATACTTTGTCACTTCAAAAGACATTAAGAGTATGATTATCTTGTCTTAGAAAAAGCATATCCATCAGAACCTATGATGACAATAGGACTAACAACTCTTTATTTACTTCTGCCTGCTTTCTCATACTGGAAACTATATCACTGTGCATCTGGTGCCATCTCAGTGAATGCTTGAAGAGCAAATTTGGGTAACATAAGATTCCACGCTCTTGACCTAGCATGTGTGTGAGTATAAGGCTTACACAATGTTCATATATCAAACTGATTGCAAGCAAAAAGTTAAAAGGAAAAAAAAAAAAAAAAGGAAAAAATACAGTAATAATGTTGAAGCTTTCCAATCTACCAACAAATAAAAGCAATAGACTTTGTCACAGCACAAAACATGAAATCATTTTAGTTTTAAAGTACTGCTCTGCACAACATAGCAAACAGAGCAATCAAATTATTGTCTGCTTGTCTAACATGAAGGCAGCATTATCAACAAACATCCTGCAGCTAGGAGATAAGATGCTGTAGAATAAGCACTATAAAATGCTTTATCATGCAACCAACAATGATTAGGTAATTTGGACATTTCATATTTAATAAAAAACTATTTAAGTCAGAAATCATCAGACATGCAATGACAGGGCTTATTTATACTATGTTTGTGCCTCCAACCAATGATTGAATTCTCTCAGTTTTTAAGAAGTACCCCTCTAAAATGAAGGGAGCAAGTTAGATGCTTGGTATTTGTCATGGTTTAAGCCCAGCCAGCAGCAAAGCACCATGAAGCCGCTCACTCACTCTTCCTTCCTGCTAGGATGGGGAGGAGAAAATATTAAGAAAAGCTCATGGGTAGAGACAAGGACAGGGAGAGATCACTCACCAATTATGGTCACGGGCAAAAAACCAGACTCAACTTGGGGAAAAACAAAATCAATTTAATTTACTACCAATCAAATCAAAACAAAGATAATGAGAAGTAAAACCAAATCTTAAACCACCTTCCCCCCACGCCTCTCCTCCTTCCTGAGCTCAACTCCACTCCTGATTTTCTCTATCTGGTCTCCTCCAGTGACACAGGGAATGGGGGTTGGGATCAGTTCATCACACGTTGTCTCTGCCGCTCCTTCCTCCTCAGGGGCAGGACTCCTCACACTCTTCCCCTGCTCCAGCGTGGGGTCCCTCCCACGGGAGACAGTTCTCCGTGAACTTCTCCAATGTGGGTCCTTCCCATGGGCTGCAGTTCTTCATAAACTGCTCCAGCGTGGGTCCCTTCCACAGGCTGCAGTCCTTGAGGAACGGCCTGCTCCAGCGCGGGCTTTCCCATGGAGTCACAGCCATCTTCAGGGGCATCCCCCTGCTCCGGCGTGGGCTCCTCTCTCCCCGGGCTGCAGGTGGGCGTCTGCTCCCCCGCTCCCCTCCACGGGCTGGGGGGACAGCCTGCCGCCTCACCGCGGGCTGCGGGGGCATCCCCTCCGCCCCGCTCCTCTTTCACTGACTTCGCTGTCTGCAGAGGCGTTCCTCTCACATTCCAATCTCTTCTCTTGCTGCAAGTTTCCCTTCTTAAATACGTTATCCCAGAGGTATTGCCACCGCTGCTGATTGGGTTGGCCTTGGCCAGCGGTGAGTCTGACTTGGAGCCGGGGAAGCTTCGAGCAGCTTCTCACAGGAGCCACCCCAGCAGCCCCTTGCCCTGCTACCAAAACCCCACCACACAAACCCAATACAGTATTCCTTTTAAATTAAACCACACAACTGGTATGAATAAAAGGAAACCTCCTAAAGTATTCCATAATAATGGGGATAGCGACTGGCTAGCAGAACTCTTGACTTGTTTTTCCACAGCAGATTTGAAGTGCACTGTAATGTAATGTATTGAAAATGATTTCTGGTCCTCCCTGATATCACAAATCATAACCTGTATAAAGCCACACGAGCAATCAAAGATCCATTTGAGCTGTGATTCATATGTGCATGTGTTCAAAGCTGGTACTGCTCAGTGCTCTATAATCAGGACTGCAAACATTTTTCATGAGTTTCCCATTTCATTAAAGCTGTGAAAAGAAGGAAGAGATGGAATCAAATGTAAAGAGCATGAAGTTGGTATATAAGGCCAGCATGCCTTTTAAGTCAAAATTTTACCTGCTCGGTGTGTGTATGTGTGTGTGTGTGCACATATATACATACTCAATTTCTGAGCATACAATATTTCATAAAGTAATCATGGAAGAAGTCCCCTGCCACCCTTTCAAGATCAGGTTTCTCAATCTTCAAATCAAAATGTGCAAAGCAGAATCCTAGGTCCCATATTGAATATATTATGATAATTAGGATCTTATTCTCCAGAACATCATATAATACAGGAGAATAGTACCTACGAAATAGCATCTTCTCCTTTTTATTAAGATGGAATGGTCATTAATGCCACTCTTGATATGTAAGTACACACAATGTATCTATATATTATTACTACATAAAAGACAATTAGTCCACATACCATGATGCAGTTAAGAGAAGATTAGTACTCAAAGTCTTTTTCAAAGATGAGTGGAAGGTATATCTGGAAGTTATAATTATTTTAGTGAGCATGTATGAATTACTCATTAGCTATAAAGCTCTACCCTGCAATGAAGAAGAAATCATCCAGAATTCACCCCTCAAGAAGATATACGAAGAACAAAAGTACAGATCAGAATGAGGAGCTGAGCTGGCTCTCATCATTGGCTGGAGGCTTCCTTCCCTAGCTATTTTATTAGTAATATTACATTTCTGCATAAACATGATGCTGTAATTGAAGCTGAAAGTGAATTTTTATTCCATGAGAAGTAATAAACATTTTGGAAGATACATATCATACAGATCAGAGAAACAGAAAGGCAGTTGTAAAACTACCAATTCCAAACAAATAAGAAACATTTTGCAAACCCTGTCCTTTTAATCTTTCTCCACCTAAAAGTACGCCCTTAGAAGTCCTTGGAAAAGCATCCTGTGGGAAAGGAAACATATCTACATTAATACCACTGCCTTGTTCCTCCATGGAAAATTTTTCAGTAACATAGGTAATACTTTCTCCATAGCTGTGTAAGTGCAGTTAGAGTTACTTCTGAAAGAAAATCAAGGATAATCAGCTGGACTCCATGTTCCTCCGCTAAATATTTTCAAATTATGCACCAATAAAACACTGGGACTTTGCAATTTTGGACTTTTTACTCATGTTGAAGTGCAGCTATACTTAAAGAAAGCAAAAGTAATTTCTAATAAAATTCTTCTTCAGGTTTAAAGAGCTTAACTTTCTTTCCTGAATTGCAAGATATACTTGTGTGATCTTTTTTTTTAAATTATCTCCTTATTTCTGGGATACTGGGAAAGCAAATTAACTCCTAACAACATAATGACTGCTTGTGAGACTAGGGATAAAATGCCTTTGAAGCATCTAACATATTTACATGCATTCAACTGATTTTAAAAAAAAAAATCAAATCAAGCAGCTTATTCACCAAAGAATATGATCTTTGTAGTCATTGTTTATTTTATATGTTTTGTATCAGTTTAAGAAAGAGATTCCAGTGAACAAGACTTATTGAAGCACCTGAAAATTGTCCCCAACTTCCCTGGAAAATATTTGAAACTTGGTAGGTTGAGAGAAAGGAAAATCTGGAGGAAAGGAGGGACTCAAGAAAATCTGGAGAGACATGGAATGTCTCTGCAACACTGTTGCGTTGTCCGTCTGAATGAAATAAGTACTTATAACCAAAATTAGAGAAGGCTACCAACTGGACTAAAGTTAAATTTATTAAAATACTTTAAAAGCAATTTTCAGTAAAAGAAGCCTTCACCTGGAAATTTTTCTGTGCTGATATGAGCTTCACTGCAGTAGATTTTCAGAAGTGGGTCACTTATTTATGACCTACTTAAGGAACCAGATCTGACACTTGGTCTGGTTTGTCTAAATGATATGGTCTGCTTCTATCCCTGCAACACAATGCCAGGAAACTCCTTTATTGTTACAGTCTTACAAAAACAGTGTCATTCGGTAGCCCAGCTGGGTTCCTTTTTGGACGTGTAGCATAAGCTCTTATCACTAGCAAAGTTCCACATTACTCCTACCACATGACTAGAGGACGTAGATAGCAATGCAACATAGAAAACTGTAAAAACACCCATACAAACATTTCCTGAGTATCAAGAGCCAAGGATTGTGATGCCACATACTCTCTTGATTTGCAGTTATGTTATTACAAGAAAATTACAAAATTTCAAAAATGTTTTTAGTGTGAGGAGCATTTTCATGCTGAATGTGATGTAGTTATCTCAGCACTACCATTGGTGATGTTTATTAGACTACTTTCTCTATAGTCACTATGTGTATTTTTTAATGTTCTCTTAAATTTTAGGCAGACTGGAGATAAAAATTCACAGCATTATGGTTCTGCATGAAGACTGACAATTTGTTGCAATTTCCAGCCATGATGTTTTGCCACTTCTAAGCCATGCAAAGCATGGACAGGGTTTAAATGCTTTACTTTTGACACTTAGTTAATACTGAATTTCAAAGGAAAAGCCAAACATTGGTTATTGATTAAAAAACAGCAACTGAAAATTGGAATTCAGGTCATGGAGTGACACATTTGCTAAATGGTAAAACTATGACTGACTGAAATATTTTACATGAATTGGAATTAAAAATGTAATTTATTTTTTTAATCTTATCTGTATAAAGCAATCAAGCCCCTAATTTGTATAGCAATTACAGCTCACAGAGGAACAAAGGTTTAACATTTACCATTTTACTTCTTGGCTCCCCATTTCTCAGAGGCAAAACTGGAACGGAGAGGTGCAATAGGATTTTTATAATGGAGAGTAGAGAGAGAAATAGTTAATAGCTTGGATAATAATTTAGCAATCATTTAGGAATAAATTTGGAGAGAGAGATATACATCCCCATACCCACATTGTCCATGAAAAACTAAATTTGATAGTAATGTTCATTTAAGAAAAGATTCTTTTTCTATGAAAAAAAGTGAAATTCATTAAGTCTTCTAATATAGGGCAGGAAGGTACCTCAGAACCTTAGGTGGTCATAAAATCCCTCTCCCTCAACAAGGCAGGATAAGCTATACCAAAATGATTTCTGACAGCTGTTTCCTTAATCTGTTCTTGAAAATCTCCAGTATGTGGAAAAGTCTGCAGCCTCCCAGGGTGACATATCCAAGTGCTTAACTATTGTTACAGTTAGAAAAGCGGTTTTGGTGGCTTTTCTTTCCTGATGTCCAATCTAAAGCTCCCTCACAGAAAAAGAATCACATTACTTACTGTCCTATCCCCTATCCTGATCTGCAATGGACATGGAGAACAATTTATTACCTTCCTATTCGTGATAACCTTTATTCCTTTTAAGACTGGTATCCTCTCTCATGTCAGTTGTATTTTCCTGTCTAAACAAGCCCAGTTCTGTCAATCTTTTCTGAGAGATCATATTTTCTCTGATCATATCTTTTTCTATCCTCTGGACTGGCTCTGACCACTCTGCACCTTTCCTTGTATGTTTAAAATCAGACGCACTGCTACAGCCAAGAGTCTGCCAGTATAACTATTATTAGCAAATCCTGCAAATTTGCAATAAACAGACCACAGTATTTTCAAAAATCCTTAGTCATTAAGAAGCTGAGGCACATTTTTAACCCACAGTCCATGTATATCCAAACGATACAATTTTTAAACTAGTATGCCAAATGTTGAAGGATGTCAAGGAGACCTACAGCTTACATCTACGTCAGGGATTTGCTGCAATAAAAACTTAACTTAAACACTGCAAAATGAGGCAACAACTGAATTGGCCATGACCTCTCCCGGACAATAAACACAGCAATGACCAAAGAAAGAAACGGCTGAATGCTAAACCTCCGACATGCTGTTGGGTTAGGGCCAGCTATGACGGAACTAGTGATATAACTGCCCCTTCATACTGAAATAATGAATCCTCCATGTTCAGTGATCAGCCTTCAAAGTAAGTCATCAGTTCCAGTATTAAGAAAGTTGTCTGAGCAGCTCCGTACACTGTTGAACTGCTTCATGCTGCTCCAAGGGAAACAAACATCATTAAACAGGCACATCTCTGTTCTTCAGCATATTTCTGATTAAAACCCAGAAGAAAGAGAACTTATATGAGCATTTGGATATGCATAAGAAAAAACCTAATTGCATTAAACAAAAATATATTAAAGAAAACTGTAAATATTCTTCTTATTGCTTATACATAGCTCTTCCAGTCTTCATTCCTTTAAAATCAAATCTAATGCATGACTTCTCGTCTCTCAGCCACGAACTTTGCTATTACTAAGTTCCTATGAGTAGTGTAGTAAACTCTGAGCTGATTTTTTGTTGTATGTATTTTAGGACTCCAGTTACAAAAGTGCATGGCTATGTTAATTTTGTGTCTGGAAACACAAAACTAACATATGCAAAAAGGCCTATTTAATCATCTTAGCTCTTTGTTCAGCATAATTTTAATTCAGGTAACAGGGAATGGATTTTGGTTCTTGGGACAACATTCTAAAATTGCACAGCTATTAAGATAACACACAATT
This sequence comes from Aquila spilogaster, assembly GCA_024606505.1. Taxonomy (NCBI): domain Eukaryota; kingdom Metazoa; phylum Chordata; class Aves; order Accipitriformes; family Accipitridae; genus Aquila; species Aquila spilogaster. Next base: position 8,592,538 of record JANHGO010000045.1, read on the forward strand.
ATTACAATATTATGATACTAAAATTTCTTTTACTCTGTTTCATAGCACTAAATTTAATGTAATTACATGTGCTGAGCAAATTTCTCTCTTACTCGCTCTTTTCAGTCACAGTTGTTCACAGATATGGGAAAACGATTAGTATAAAGTAAAAACAACACAACATTAAAACTCTAACTTCAAAAATTCAAAGAATGCATGGGGAAATGAATACAAAACAGAAATAGCTCTTTTTTTCTGACTAGTGCAATGTGTAGACTTTCTTTTGCTACATTTGTTTGAAATAAGCTACTTTCATTACAGTATGAGAAAGCTGCACTAGGGAACTGACCAGAAATAGCTCATTAGCCATAGCTAATAAAATAAGCCAAAATAAATCTTGTTGTATCATTTGAAAGGCATTTTTTTAACATATTAAATATATTCAAATGCCTGCATTTGAAAGGTGGGGGTTCGGGGTTTTTTTGTGTGGTTTTTTTTTTTTTAAAAAGTCCACAAAAAATCCAGTCCTGATTACTTCATAGTATATGATGATGGCCTCTTCATCTTTATTGCAGCTGGCATCATAGGAAACCATAGCTTGATTTATCATAGGATAAGTAGTCTCGCTGAGTCCACAGAAAGAATGAGGGCATTAAATTATTCTGTCTCAAACTAACTACAAAGGTTAGTGTATTTTATGATTCCTGTGGTATTAACTACAAAATTTATAATGCTTTCAATGAAGTAATCTTGGAAATTTTCATTCAATAATAATAATGACTTCTTAAGTTTTGACTTGTTATTGAATACAAAGCTTAAAGTACCTGAAATTTCAGTGGGATAGAAACAGTGGGAAGTTTTCAAACAGCTCTGGTTTTACATTTCTTCCCATAGGAAAAGGAAGTATGTGGCGAAATTCCTCACCACAGCAAAATAGCTTTGAATTGTCCCAGTTCAAATTATTCTTGAAAAAAAATCCACAAACATAACAGGTATTTTTCCACTAAAACCAGTATTTTACTGAAAAAGCCATTTATCATGACAGAATTCTTTTTCATGAAAAAAATTAATGTTCAAAAACCTACAGATAATAGGAATAAATGTTAACTGTCTCCAAGTTTTCAACTTCAGATGATTGCAAAGCAAGTAGCAAAACTCAGGACGTTCAGCATTCTTGCCCGTAAGACCTCTAGAAAGCAGGTTACCTTCATCAAAATGGCACTGGATTAGCCAAAGTTTTGGATACCTCATCACTAGAACCCAATGTCAGGTTCCTCTTTCCTGTGGCATTTCCTTGCAGAAACCTAGTCACTGGCTTATTTTAGTGCAATATGCAAGAAGCAAAGGCAAGTCTGGACAAGGGAAGGCTATTCTGCAATTATGAGCCCCTGCTGTGCCAGAGCAGAAAAGCAATATGAACAGCTGCCCAGCTGTGAGTACCCATCCTAGTGGAAATACATTTGAAACTATGCTATTTTGGGGGTCATGCACCTCTCCCCATCTCACTATTACTTATTTTTCCTCTTCGCTTTGGCTATTTTCTCTGGCAGTCTTCTCCACACCTGCACTCCCCTTCACTAATCTATTTAAAATTACTGAGCCACCCATCAAATGACCATTCACTAAATGTATGGCTGAATGTATCTTAGAATACAAGTTTGAGGGCATGGCATTTTAACTTGGTGAACAATTACACCCAAATTTAACCCAGAGCATTCATGCAAACCTAGGAAGGCATGAAAATCAGTGATATTGCTATAATGTCTCTCTTTATTGCAACACTGTTCTCAGGTAGTTTGCATATCAGGGTTCTGAACAGTGAGAATCCTGAAGCACACACTCACAACAGCTTTTCAGCCAGAGTGCAGAATTCTGCCTAAATTTTTCATGGACAAGGCTTTCCAAATAACAAATATAAAGTTATTGTATTACTTTTCACAGAATTCTATACAACTATATTGTATTAATTATTCCTGCAGTGCGCAGTGTTACTAAAATGAATCCTGTGAATTAACATTGTCCATATGAAATGAGATCCTGTTCATTCAGAAATACTAGACTAATACTTTGCTCTGTTGTTCTTCCATCTAAATACCTCAAATAGTACTAAATACATGAGAACTATTTAGACATTTTTAATAAGTCAAAAGGTCAAACAGTTTGTGGATATGAACAGACAGAAATCCCACAGTTTGGGGGAATTGTACAATGGGACTGTAAATTCATTGATTATGTTGCATTTTTCCAGCAAGCATGCCTCCTGTAGGATGCCAAAATGGTTTTTACTGGAAAAGGGAATGACTGGTGGGAGGGAGAGCAGGAACACATGCTGGCTTCCAGCCTGACAGGCTAGAGGGAGTTATTATCTGATCCTAGATAGTAATAGATGACTCCTTATTATCTCCAACAACATGCAAATTTTAGGCAAAACAGTGCAACTCCTCTGACATCTAAACACCTAACTCCATTTTGGTTTGGGATCTATCCGCATCTCAGAAATGTTAGTGGTGGTTTCAGCTATCGTAAGAAAGCTGATCTTTTTCTTTAATCTGTAACACACTGTATTTTTGTACCACAAATCTGAAAGTGTTCTTTTCCCCTTAGCAGAATGAGTCCCAAGATGTCTAGACAAAGGCCCAGGGCCTCCTCACTCTGTCTTTCATAATGTCCTCGCTGATTCTTTTCACAGATTTAGCTATTATCTCAGCTCACTACCACCATGTGAAAAGATGGATGAATAGCTTCCAGTGTAGCTGCCGCAGATGTCCCACTCCATAGATCACCCAGTAAGTTGAGCTGAAGCATCATGTAGTCTGGACCTGCTGTATCATATCAGATGTCATCCCACATTGCCTGGGGCGTGTGAAACCAGACTCGCTCCAGCAGCAGAAAGCTATGTCAGAATAATAATCAGGTTGCATTATTAGTCATGATTGGGGGAGTTAAACCTTATAGTAGTAGTTTACAAAACTCCTAACGAGTTCTTTGCTGTCTCATGAAAGAAACGAGCCCGCTGACTTCAAGAATCCCACCAGCATATATTAGACATGTAGCTGACAATTGCTACATGGCGGAATAAGGGCTATTTGTGTAGTTCTTACAAGTATACATCAGATCTGTATAATAATCAAAAGTCAGCCATCCAAACTCTAACTGAAATGACAGATAGATGGAATAACTGAAAGGACACATGCATTGTATTCAGGCAAGTCTTCCTAACATCTATTCTGATGTGACAAAATAGAAAGCTGCAGAGCCCTACTCCGGAGGGCTTTAGTGAAGAAAACCTTGCACATTTGCTTGCAAATTTAAACCTGACCAACTTTAGCCTCCAAGGGGAAATACCATCTTTCTTTTTTCCTTTTATTGGCTTATTTATCCTCTCTCCTCAGCACGATAATAACTGTATACCCCTTCAAAGGAATGAATAGCTTATTCTGTAACCCACATGTTTTGGAGAAGTTCAGTGCAAATGTTCTATTCAATTCTTCTGGTCATTAAAATCAGAGGAAATTGCTGATAAAAAGGCAGTGAAGTTTTTGGATATGAGATTGAGTGAAAGACTACAGGGGGTTTTATAAAGAGCAACCATAAGGAGCTACTTTATTATTTTGTATTCTATACCCAAGGCTGATGATATGAAAAAGCATCATGTCATATAGCTGCAAGAGTCACAGTCCACAGCTTAATTCTACCATAGGTGGATTGACTCTTGTGAGACAAGTGTATCTGATCTCAGGAGACCCACAGGATAGTAAACCGGCTCTTTTAATTATACTGTCAGCTATTATGACATTCTCAAAACCAAAGAATTGCCAAAATTATGGCAATTTTATAGTCTCTCCAGATTTATCTTGAGAACCATCAATTACAAATCTTCGAATTGCTATTTACACATGCTTTAAATGAAAACCATGATGAGCTTATGACAAAGGAAATGTTACGGGTATTAGAGATTCAGGGATATTCAAGGAAATTCAGCTGCAGCTAGAAACACTCAGTATTACTGAAGTTTTCCTTTACAGCCAAGAAATAATCAGAACGAGAGGAGAATGAACTGAACCACATTACAAATTGACAGGTATATTATCAAGCCTAGTAAAAAGTTTGAATTCAAGCCTAATTGTCTGAATAACCCTAACCTTTTGGGAATAAAGAATGCACTCAATAACAGACAATTAAACACTATTTGGATGGCGTCAGTTACTCTAATGAGATCCATGCTCAATACTTAAAAGACACACAAAAGATGTATCAAAGTGATTTAGATGCCTAAATGCCTCTAGTGATGTGTGTCATTAGCACCTAATATAGGCTTATACAAATATATCTTATTCAAGCGAACTTACCAGGTTCTTACGTTCTAAAGTACGCACCCCTTTTTAATTTCAAATCAGAAACTCCTTATATTTCTTATTGTGTTAAGAAGGTTAAGAACGAAGACAAAAGCAAAATGAAGACATGATAGTTTATATATATATTAAAAAGTCGGTTTGCACTTTCAAAAAATGCATGCTGATGAAAAATTAATCACACTATATTTTTCATTATCCTTGTGAAACAAAAACCCTGTCTCTATGATGTACAGTATAAATCAAGGTTAATACAGGAATTTTGAAAGTTTTCTTTGCTTCTTATATTATTTTGGGTGATATATACCTCAGTTGGAACACTCATCTCCTTATGTCTCCCACACCAGCCCAGCATGATCTTGAGTAAACCCTTTTATCTGTCAGTATTAACCTTCTGTTAGGTAGTGGGCTGGGAGTTTGGTCCTTAGCATGAAGGATGTGTTCAATTGCTGCAGGAGAAAATCCTAGCAGCAGTCTGACACAGCCCAATAGACTAAAGATGTCATTAACCTTAAAACCATTAATACATCCTTCCTTTAGGATTTTTCTGAATTACTGTACTGAATTGCTGGACTATCCAAAAATATGTCTTGAAAATGTAAAAAAAAAATAAATAAAAAAAAATCAACTTAAGTGAAAGCCTGCTTTTGAATTAAAAGCAAATAAATATTGGTATGTAGGCCATGGAACATTTATTTCAGATGTGTTTTTGTTTTATAGTTCTAGTTTGATTGTTTTTGGTTGATGGGATTACAGGGAGGGAAAATTGCTTTGCTGCCCTTTCAAAGACATGTCAGTGCTTGAAAAAAGTCTTCCCTGTCCTCTGAATTCTTTTTCAAGTTCTATCAAGTCTAAGTTTATGCTCATTCATAAAATGTGCAACAGTTAGTTGCTTGTCAGCCCCATGAACGCACGTCGCAGTGGGACAGCTGGCAGGATGACTCTTGGAACCAACATGAAGAATGACGGCAATCAAAGGAGATGCAAGGGGCTATGGCTTACTCTGGGAAGTGCACTGGAAGGGATTACATGCCGGGTGGTATATTCAGGACTAAGTAGCACAGCTATATGTACATACATGAGTTTGGTATATTTTGTCTGGGTGAATTACATTTTTTAAAATCAAAACAACTGAGAGAAGTGGAAAGAAGAATATGTAATATAAGGTGGAAATAAGCCTCAGATATGCGAGGAAAATGTTTTGGGTTTTTTTTGCATTAAAATGTTATTGCATACATTATACAGCTGCCTTGATTTAACTGCATGTTATCTAGAGAATTTAATTAGGCAGTGTAGCAGATTTACTTGTTTATTTACACCTCCAGCCATATGAAAAAAATACTTTCCTCTGGAATACCTAAGAGTATTGCCTAAGCAGTCAGCTGGGACTTTCCTATTAATTTATCCTCCTGAAAGCCTGAGGTCCTAATGTCCTACTTCTCCACCACACAGGATCCATTGATAAGGCAACAAGTGCTCAGAATTCTTCTAATGCAGATGCCAGATAAGTTCAATGTGGGAGCTTTCTGCAGGGCTATTTTCTTGCAAAACGCTGCTTATCTGAGATGTTGCTACCTGCAGCGCATGTTTTACGTAGCACTCTCAGGCCTGCACAGGTGAGCACACCAGCTGCAGTTTGCTGCAGCCGGTGTTACTGCACTGCTCCTGCTTGCTGCTGACTGGCAGCTGAATGAAATCCTGAGTTTTCCAGAGCAGTAGAGCAGGACAGACCTCAGAACTCCTGGTACACCAAGTGAGTTTAGATGATGGTGCTCAGGAAGCAGTCAAAGATGGGGATGAATTTTACCAAGAGACTCACAAACAAAGTAAAAGCCCTGGAATTTCAATTCAGTTGTTCTCCCGATACTGGAAAAAGAGATAATAATAAAATATCAGCACAGGAAATCTGAGTCCCAGGAATATGCTCCTACATCAGCACAAAGACTGCAAACACTGCTACGTCAGACTAGCCCACTGGTCCCTTCAGTCCCATCTCAGTAAATAGTCTGCTACCTGTTGTCTTGTGTGGGGATGACACATCTCCACCAATGCCCTAAGCCAATTAAGCTATTGTGTAGATAAGAGGGAAATGCTTTCCTGACTCCTTTTGTGGTCTGTGAAGGCTCTGAACCATGAAATTTTATTACTGTTATTTTAGTAAGAACTGCAAGTATCCTGAAACGATCCAGGCTTTTTAAAATTCCAGTTGCAACTTATTCCCCATGGCACGAATCCAACAGGCTTTAAATAAAACGTACAGAAAATTTTTTCCTCTTAGACTCTTTGTAATTTTCCTGCTATTATTTCTAAGGATAACTTGTCCTTGTACTCTAAAAAAGACAGGATCATCACAAGGGACCCTAAAATTAACAGTGAATTTGAACTGAAGTGTTACCCAGGAGAAACACTCTGTTCCCAGTTCTACCGTATGTTTTGTTTCTACATGATGCTCAAAGAGAAAGAAAAAGAATCTATTAAGCAGAGCATATATTTAATATTTCTTATGATGTGAGATATAAAGCTTTACCAAAATGTGTCTTCAAAAGCTGCAACAGGATAATGTAGTTTGAAGCCTTAAGCAAAGAAAGTGTTAATTAACACACATAATAGAAATGGTAATAAAATGACAGTACAGAAGATGAGAGGTAATGTTGTAGTTCCCACTTCAACATGCTACGTCACAGCACTCAATCTCAGGAATTGGAAGGCCGTAAGAGAAGAGAAAAAAGCCTCATGCCCTACTGCACTAGAAAAAAAAAGAGAAGTTGCCTATAGCAGCTTCTCTGAGCTGGTCTCATATTTAACCCTCAGACGGTTTAACAGCCGTGGCTAATGGTCAGATCAGGAAAGCTGTAACTCTCAGTGCAGAGCCAGCCAAAGGGAAGGTTGCAGAAGGTAATTAGCCAATCTTGCAATTTAGCAGGGGTTTTATAGCAACAAATACGATTGGTATGACTTACTATAATCTTAATGCTGCAATTTGTTCTTTAACTTTTGTAACTGTATTCCATTATGTAAATTTGTGTTGTAAGTAACTGCATTTTTATTGTTAGAGCTTATCCACTGATAAGCCTGAACACGTTGCAACACCAAGAGGAATACAAAGATCCTCCGAAGAGGTGAATTCATTCATTGTCCAGCACCAAGTGCAGAACTCCTCAGTATCCTGAGAGGTGGTAAGTTTCACCTGGACGGAGTGAACACATCAAATCCACACTAAGAAAATCTTCTCTAATATATATATATCTGAAGGAAGAGAACTAGCAACAGATATTTAGGATTTCTTAGTGGTATATTCAGTGGTCTGAAATTGCTAATAATTTTGAGGCAGGAGAGGAGCTGGTAAAAAGGAGCCATGATCCCATATCAGAGAAAGAATTTCATTTTGAAGCTGGGATTTGTCTGTCTTCTGTTTTCCTCTGCATGCTGAAGTTCCAAACCAGCCATGTACTACTAACAAGAAAGATGTTCCAAAGAAGCAATGGCAAAAAACTGCCAAGTAAAAGAAATTTTCAAAACCCCTGTTCTTTCTAAGCCAGGACTTGGACATCTGTGGAAACGGCCTTAAAGTTAAGAGGGATTGAGACTGTGCATTTGGGAGAAAGGCAAACTGCATGTTTGACGGAAGATATCTGTTCCAAAGGAGACTCTATGTGCAGGATTCTGGGGAGAAATGGAAAACTCTTGAAATCCTTAGAATGCAACACCTACAGCCCAAGCAAGTGTCAGGAATGGTGTGTTGGGTTTGTGTGGCAAGGTTTTGGTAGTGGGGAGTTACAGGGATGGCTTCTGTGAGAAGCTGCTGGAAGCTTCCCCTGTGTCCGACAGAGCCAATGCCAGCCGGCTCCAA
>JANHGO010000045.1:8600818-8615763 GCA_024606505.1 Aquila spilogaster
CAGGGGGGTTGGAACTACATGATCCTTGAGGTCCCTTCCAACCCGGGTCATTCTGTGATTCTGTGATTCTGTGTGACTCCCACCACTCTGCACTTTCCTCAAACATTTAAAATCAGAGACCCTGCTTCAACCAAGTCAGCCAGGGTGGCTAGTATTAGCAAGCCCCTCATAAGCAATAAGCAGATAGCAGTGTTTTAAAAATCCTTAAAGTCACTACAAACCTGAGGCACATTATTAATCCACAGTACATGTACATTTTTAAACTTGTACTCCAAATGTTGAGACACAGCAATGAGACCCACAGCTTTCATCCTGTGTCAGCAATTTGGTGTCATAAAAATTTAAGCTACACAGTGTAAAATGAGGGAACAAGTGAACTGGTAATCACTTCTCCCAGACAACACACACAGCAATGACCGCATGAAGAAGTGGCTGAAGGATAAACCTTTGACAACTGTTGGGTTTGAGTTAGCTGTGACAGAAATAGTGATGTAACTCACTTCACACGGAACTAATGCACGCACCAAGTGAAGTGATTGGCCTTCAAGGTTACCAAGTTTCACTATCAAGGAAGTTGTTGCAGCAGCTCAGCACAGTGTTGAACTACTTCACGCTGCTCTAGGGGGAGAAAAATGTTAAACACTCACATATCAGATCTTTACCGTATTTCTGATTAAAATACAGAAAAAAAGAGAAGGGGAGGGGAGGGAAGTAATACATATCTCAGAATTTTACACAACTATACTATATTAATTATTCCCGCAGTGCAAAGTTTTAGTAAGACTGATTGTGTCAACTAACAGTGCACATAACAAATGAGTTACCCTGTTCACTCCGAAATATTAGAATAATGCTTCGCTCTATAGTTCTCCCACCTAAATAATACTAAATGCATGACAATAAACCTATTTAGATATTTCTGATAGGTCGAAAGGTCAAATAATTTGTGAATAAGAACAGAGAAAAATCCCTCAGTTTTGTTGAAGTGTATGATGAGACAGTATATGCATCATTTACATAGAATTTTTCCAGTGAGCCTGTCTCCTAGAGGATGCCAAAACAGATTTTTAATGGAAAAGGTAATAGTTGGGGATGGGGAGTGAAGTAGAAGCACATGTTGGATAGCAGTCTACCTAACAGGCTAGAGGGAATTCTTATCTGATCCTAGATAATAATAAAAGAGTCATCATTATCTCTAACAGCATGCAAATTTTAGGGAAAACTCTGCAATTCCTTTGGCACCAAAATGCTTAACCTGATTTTGTTTTTGGATCTATCTGCATCTCAGGAAATGTAATGGTGGTTTCAGTTATCATAAGAAAGCTGCTTGAATTTTAACCTGCAAAATACTGTATTTTTCTACCACACATCTGAAAAGTGTTCATTTCCTTTTAGCAGAATAAGTTCCAAAACATCTAGACAAAGGCCCAGGGCCTCTTCACTCTGTCTTCTGTAATGTCCTCACTGATTCTTTTCACAGATTTAGCCATTATCTCTGCTCGCTACCACTATACGAAAAGATGGATGAATAGCTTCCAGTGCAGCTGCCACAAATGTCCCACTCCATAGATCATCTAGTAAGTTGAGCCGAAGCGTCAGCCCGGACTCCCTGCATCTTTTCAGATGTCACCTTACATTACCTGGGGCCCTTGAAACCAGACTCACTCCAGCAGCAAAAAGATATATCAGAATAATAATCAGGTTGCATTATTAGTCACAAATGAGGGAGTTTAGGCTTGTAATGATAGTTTACAAACCTCATAATGAACTCTTTGCTGTCTCATGAAAGACAGAATCACGCTGACTTTGAGCAGCCTACCAGCATATACTGATGTGCAGCTGACAATCGCTACGTGGAGGAATAAGGGCTATTTCCCTGTGTAGTTCTTACAAGCAGACATCAGACCTGTAGAGTAATCAAAAGTCAGCCATCCAAATTCTAACTGAAATGACAGATAGATGTATTATCTGAAAGGACACGTGCACTGCATTCAGTCAGTCTTCCTAACATCTATTCTTTTGTGACAAAATAGTTATGTGAAAGCTGCAGAGTCCTGTTCCTGAGGGGTTTAATGAAGAGAACCTTGCACGTTTGCTTGCAAATTTAAACCTGACCAACTTCAGCATCCAAGGGGAAATACCATCTTTCCTTTTATCAGCTTATTTATCCGCTCTCCTTAGCACCATGACAACTATATACCCCTTCAGGAGAACTGAAGAGCTTATTTTTTAACCCATATTTTTTGAAAAAGTTTCAAAAATGTTCTATTCAGTTCTTTTGATCTTTAAAATCAGTAGAAATTGCTGACTAAAAGATTGTGAAGCTTCTGGATATTGTATTAATAGTAAAAGACTACAGTCTTTTCTAAAAAGTAACTGTAACAAGCTACTTCACTGATTTGTGGTTTATACCCAAGGCCGATGATCTGAAATGGCACCATGTCCTGTAGCTTCAAGAGCCACAGTCGAAAGCTTTATCCACTATAGTTCGATCAATTCCTTTGTGTGATATCCGTAACTGATGTCAGGAGATCCACAGCAGAGTAAAACTGCTCTCTTAATTACACTATCAACTGTTAGGATAGTCTCAAAACTAAAGAACTGCCAAAACAATAAAGATTTCAGCCTCTTTGGATTTCTGTTGAGAACAACCAATTAGAAATCTTTGAATTACTATTGATACGTGCTTTAAATTCATGGAAATGAAAACCATGATAAGGTTCTGTTAAGGGAAATGTTAAAAGTGTTAGAGATTCAGGGACTTTGAAGGAAATGCATCTGCAGCTAGAAAGACTAAGTTTACCTCTACAGCATTTCCTTTACAGCCAACAAATATCAGAATGAAAGGAACCTCATTACACATTGACAGGTCTGTTATTGAGCCTAGTGATAAGTTTGCATTAAAACCTAATTGTCTGCATAACCCTAACCTTTGGGGAATAAAGAATGCACTCAATAACAAACAATTAACCACTACTTGGATGGCATCACTTACTCTAATGAGATCCATGCCCAGCACTTGAAAGATGTACGAATAGATATATCAAAGGGATTTAGATGCCTGAAGGCCTCTAGTGATGTGTGTCATTAGCACTTAATATAGGCTGATACAAATTTATCCTAGTCAGCTAAACTTACTGAATTCTTACCCTCTGAAGTATGACATCCCTTTTTAATTTCAAATTAGAAAGTCCTGTTATTACTTTATTACTGTGTTAAGAAGGTTAAAAGTGAAGATAAAAGGAAAATGAAGACATGGTAGTTTTTTTATATATAAAAAATCAGTTCACACTTTCAAAAATTGCATAATGATGAAAGCTTAATCACACTGTATATCTCATTATCCTTCTGAAACAGAAGCTTGCCTCTATAATGTACAGTATAAGAGAAGGTCAGTATGTAAATTTTTAGTTTTCTTTGCTTCAGATATTATTATGGAACCATTTTCATGTGATATACATCTTCGTTCAAATACTGATCTCCTTATGCCTCCCACATAAGCCCAGCATGATCTTGAGCCAACCCTTTTAGCCGACAATGCTAACAGAAGCAGTGCTAGGCTGGGAGTCTGCTCCTTAGTATGAAGGATGTGTTCAATTGCTGCAGGGGGATATTCTAGTAGCAGTCTGACACAGCCCAATAGACTAAAGATGTCATTAACCTTACAATCATTAATATGTCCTCCCCTTAGGTTTCTTCCAAATTACTGAACAATAACACTAGACTATCCAAAGATATGTTTTGAAAAGAATTAAACAAAAAAAACAAAACAAAAAAAAAAAAAAAAACTTTGATTTAATGGGCAGCATGCTTTTGAATTAAAAGCAAATAAATATCAGTATGTAAGACACTGAACATTTATTTCAGACATGTCTTTGTTTTATAGTTGTAGTTTGATTGGTTTTGGTTGATAGGATTACAGGGAGGGAAAATTGCTTTGCTGCCCTTCTGACGACATGTCAGTGCTTGAACAATGCCTTTGCTGTCCTTTGAATTCTTTTGCAAGCACCATCAAGTCTAAGTTTATGCTCATTCATAAAATGTGCAACAGTTCAATTGCTTGTCAGCCTCACAAATGCAAGTGGCAGTGGGACAGCTGGCAGGATGATTCTTGGAGCCAACATGAAGAATGACAGCAGTCAAAAGAGACGCAAGAAGCTGTGGCTGACTCTGGGAAGCACACGGGAAGGTGCTATGTGCCAGGTGGGATATTCAGGACGGGGTGGGAACGCTGTGTGTTCTGTGTATTTTGTCTGGGTGAACTACACTTTAAAAAATCAAAACAATTGTAAGAAGTGAAAAGAACAACACATCGTGTAAGGCAGAAATAGACCTCAGGTACGTGAGGAAAATGCTTTCTTTTTTTTTTTTTATTTTTGACCACAACAATGTTGGTAGATACGTTATGCAGCGTCCTCAATTTAACTGCATGTTATCTGGAGAAATTAAGTAGGGAATGCACCAGAATTGCTTGTTTATTTACACCTCCAGCCATAACAAAATACACTCTCCTCTGGAATACCTAAGCATTCAGGTTGGACTTTCCTACTAACTGATGTTCCTGAGAGCCTGAGGTCCTAATGTCCTACTTCACCATAGAGAATCCATGCACAAGGGAGTGAGCTCTCAGAATTATTTTAATGCAGATGCCAGGTAAGATCAGTGCGGGAGCTTTCTCTTTGCAGTGTGATTTTCTTGCTTATCTGTGATGATGATGATGTCATCAGTGCACATTTGGAGCAGGGCTCTCAGGTGTGCTCAGGAGAGAACGCGTTCTGCAGCGTGCTGCACTCATTGGGACAGCAGTGCTCCTGTGCACTGCTGGCTGGCAGCTCAATGAAGTCCTGTGCTTTCCAGAGCAGTAGAGCAGGAGCGATCTCAGCACTCCCAGTCCCACAAGTGAGTTTAGATCAGGGCTCTCAGGAAGCAGTCAAAGCTGGGGAAACATTTTACCAAGAGCCTCACAAAGAATGTAAAAGCCCTGGAATTTCAGTTCAGTTGTTCTCCTGATATTGGAAAAACTACAGTGAAGTATCAGTACAGAAAATCTGAGTCTCAAGAATATTGCCCAAAGAATGCAAATGCCACTATGTCAGACGAGCTTGCTGGTCCCTTCAGTCCCAGCTCAGTAAATAGTCATCTACCTGTTGTCTTGTGTGGGGATGATACATCCCCACCAATGCACTAAACCAATTATGCTATTGTGTAGATAAGAGGGAAATGCTTTCCTCAGTCCTTTTGTGATCTGTGTAGGCTCTCAACCATGAAATTTTATTACTGTTATTTTAGTAAGAACTGCAAGTATCCTGAAATGATCCAGGCTTTTTAAAATTCCAGTTGCAACATATTCCCCATGGCACAAATCCAACAGGCTTTAAATAAAACGTACAGAGAAATTTTTCCTCTTAGGCTCTTTGTAATTTTCCTGCCGTTATTTCTAAGGATAACTTGTCCTTGTACTCTAAAAAAGACGGGATCCCCACGAAGGATCCTAAAATTAACAGTGAATTTGAATTGAAGTATTACCCAAGAGAAACATCCCGTTCCCAGTTTTACCATCTGTTTTGTTTCTACAGAATGCACAAAGAAAAGAAATCCATTAAGCAGAGCACATATTTAATATTTCTTATGATATGAGATACAAAGCTTTACCAAAATATGTCTTCAAAATGCTGCAACAGGAGAAAGCAGTCTGAAACCTAAAGCCAAGGAAGTGTTACACACACAACAGAAATGGTAATAAACGACTATATGGAAGATGAGAGGAAATGCTGTAATTCTCACTTTAACATGCAACATCACAGTACACAATCTTAGGAACTGAAGGGTATAAGATAAGGGGAAAAAAACCTCATGCCCTATTGTGCTAGAAGTTGCCTGCAGCAGCTTCTTTGAGCCAGTCTCAAATTTAACCCTCAGACAGTTTAACAGCAATGGCGAAGGGTCAGATCAGGAAAGATGAAACTCTTGGTGCTATGGCAGCCAAAGGGCAGGCAGAAGGTAATTAGCCAATCTTGCCATTTAGCTGGGGCTTTATAGCAACTGATGTGGTTGGTATGACGTAGCACAATCTCAATGTTGCAATTTGTTCTTTAACTTTTGTAATGCTATTCCATTATTTAAATTTGTGTTGTAAGTAACTGAATTTTTTTCTTGTTAGAGCTCGTCCAGTGTGCCTGAACACATCACAAAACCAAGAGGAATACAAAGATCTCCAAAAGAGGCACGTTCTTTCACTCATTAAACTGAAAGGTGTTAACTATGTAATACATTAAGTTTCTATTAATTACATGGGTGGGACCAAACTTATCAATCAGACACAAAGAAAAGGTTCTCTAATACATCTATCTATCTATCTATCTATCTATCTATCTATCTATCTATCTATCTATCTATCTATCTATCTATCTATCTATCTATAAGAAGAAGGAGAATTATTAACAGATATTCAGAATTTCTTAGTGCTACATTCAGTGCTTTGACATTCCTAATGATTTTGAGGAAGAGTAGGACTCAGCGAGGAGGCATGACCCCGGATCAGAGTGATCTGCATTTTGAGGTGAGGATTTGTCTGTTTTCTGTTTTCCTTTGCATTCTGAAGTTACAAACCAGCTATGTACCACTAGCAACAAGCACGTTTCAGAGAACCAGTGGCAAATAAAACACCATGTAAAGTAAGAATTTAACAAAGCGTTATTACTAAGCCAGAACTTGGATGCTTGAAATGGCCTTAATGCTAAGGGGTGGGAAAAAAAGTGTGCGTGTGGGACGAAGGTAGACTGTATGCCATGTTCTGTGGAGAAATGAAATAATTTTGGACTCCTTAGAGTTCAATACCTACAGCCCATGAAAGAATCGGGAATGTTGTGGAAAATGAGGCAGAAAAATAGGTAAAAGTTATTGCTATCTTAGGGTTTTGTTTTTATTGCTTTTTTTTTTCCAAATAGTTGAGATGAAATTGTTCTGAATACATTTTTTCCCTTGTTTTAGGTTCTTTTCTTTTGACAGCTGTTCCTTATTTCTAGTTACATATGTAGCAAACTTAGCAAACAAGGTCAGTGGACCAGCCTTTATGTGGCTAAAGGGGTAACCACGTGCTCAGCTAAGCAGCAAGGATTTTCAATATTGGGGTGCAGGACAAAAGCTTTGTTTCACTTGGAATGATGAGAGGAAGAAAATGCAGCAGAAGAACATGATTCCTGACTACCCAGTGGGGTTGCAGTCATCTCATCACGTGGAATAAGAGTCTTCAAGGGTGTTATCTGGATGGCTGTGACTTTGGTCATCCAGATCACGTTTATTGTTTTAGTAAATTTTCTGCCTTAACAGATGTGCTATAATCTGCTCTCTCTTTTTAAAGTCGCATACCTCATCTCTTCAGCTGGGGTAACGTCACCATGCATGCTCCAAATGTATTGTGGCAGAAGTAAACTGAACCAGCAGCCCTGGAAGAGAAACGTTATGGGAAAATGCACTCAAATGATGGGTGGTTCTGAGGAAGGTGGAGTTAGTCTCCCCTCTGTAGTCTCAAACCTCAGGAAAAAAAGTGTTAAATAGAGCTATTCTCTAACTACCTGTCAAGCCCACTACCAAAACCAAAGACTTTAGATTTCAGAAGAATGGAAGTAACCACAGCTTGAATCCATAATACATCAGATCCAAATTCTGGACTTATTGGAACAAGAGAGAGTTTAGGGGAAGAGATTTGATAGGTTAGAAGTTACACACAAGGTTTATTGCATAACTTGCAGAAAAACATGATTATGATCATTCCTGGTCTGAGCATGCTGCTAATGTGCCAGTCTCTGTTTTCCTTAGAGAAGGAAGAGACATCTTTGCTTAAAGAAGATCCTTAGGAATGTCTTTCCAGCAAAAAGAGAGCATTCATTTTTGATGGGAAACAAGTAACTTCCTCAGTTTACAAAGAATTCTATGAATCACTTCAGCCTGCTTCTACACTCGTGCTGAGCACATCCTAAATAAAGAGCAATGCAGTTGCTTCTGCAACTGTCTGGAACAGGGGAAGACAGAGAAGAGCAGAGAGCATCAGAGGGGAGCATTGGTGCAAAGATGCCTCTGGGACAGCTAATGCTGCGAGTAGCAAAGTTGGAACCTGCTTGCTTTCTGTTACCACAAGGGCCTGATTGTTGGCTACTTGACTTAAGCAAGCATAAGAGGAACAATCAGTAAAAGCGTGTACCTAAAATTTCTGCAGAATCATCAGACTTACAAACTGAGCTCTAAGCAGCATTCATGTTGCAGGAAATCTCCCCCAGCAAATCGCTTTGACAGCACTAGCAGTTCCTTAAAAATTGATTTAGCTGCCTTGTACTTCAACAGTTCTCCCTATTACCAGAGCTAGGAATTAAAACAAAGGAGAGCAACACCTTCTCCCTTGGTTTTGTTTCTGGGGAAAAGATATGAGTAACTACATAAGGGGAAGTGCTGTGATTTGCCCTTTTAGAGAGGGGGTTCCTGGTTTCAATTCCACGTGTAACTTTGTACACAGTGAATGACAGGTGGGACAGACTGACTTTCATGGTTTCTTCAAGGTGGGATGGTATAGTATCACCAACTCAAATCTGACCTCACTGATTTGCAGAGCTGAAGATTTTGCCATTAAAGTGGGCAGAAAGGAGAAGAGGAATTGAGAGAACAGTTTCTGCCACGGCAGAGCTGAGCCTGGTAAGGTCATAAAGGATTTCTTCCCCAGTTCACCCGTCCCCTTCTGTGACACCAAGACTAAAAGCAGTTATCGAAAATTCAAACATTTTTCTTCTCTCAGATACATATTATAAATAATTAAGGTACCTAAAGCACTTGATTCCCGTGTAAAACTGATCTTGTGATAACGTCTATGGAGAACTCATGCATCACAATTACTGAAGTACGTACATGAATGCATTATTCATGGCCACAAAGTGCACATACCATCTTACTCTCAAATGACCCTCATTATTTGGGACATTCCTCATTTTAGATTCACATTTATCTCTATCCCATACTGAGGTTGCCATCTGGTCATTTTTTTCTTTACTGACTCAGCCGGTTACTTTTACATAAAGCTCATTTAAAGCTGAGCTCCAACCAATTCTCTTGAATAGCTTCCATAAATAAAAATAAATATACTGTCTGTGATTAGAAAGGAAAGGAAAATGTGTAGGCATTTAAAGATCCTCTAGTACTGTAAGAACGAAGCCAAGGTTAATATAATCAGTATTTGTTTCTCTAATAAATCTTCCCATTAATTTTTAATATACATAACAAACAATGCAAAAATAAAATCCAGTAAGAAGCTGTATCAAAATGTAGATAAATGTACACATACAATCTTTAACCTGCACAATACAAAAAGGTCAACAAAATCATTAGCATTGAAAATGAGGAAGGACAAATGACACAAAGCTAAATGCAACAAGTTATTTGAGACAATAATGTGGAACAGGCAATACAGCATTTGTAACTCAAAGCCATTGTCAACAGCATCATCTAGGGAATTGTGCACGTGGGAGTAACACACCAAGTATTTCCTTTTATTACTCCAGATAATACTCTCAGTTTATTTTAGCTTTATTTTAGCGTTTTTTTTTTCTTTCAATAGAAAGTCTGCATTTACAGCAGCAGGCTGGGCCAACACTATTAGCTATTATTCACTTGACTGAAAGAATCCTTTTGCTCAGACTTCATTTCTGACTGTTTTGGTTGATTTTTTTTTAGCAACTGTCTAGCAATTTGCTGCAGGCAGAACTAGTAAACCAGAACCACGGAAGAAATAGAAACAGTTTGTCAGCAAAGGAACAGTCACAGATAGGAAGAGGGAAGATACAGCGCTCAAAAATTGCCTCTCTCTTCTTTGGTACAAGAGCTCCTTATCATGAACGAAATCCCACCAAACCCCACTGTGTTTAGCCCTAAGAGCACAGAGGAGTATTTCTATATTGGACTCTAAAATTTTAACATACTTGCATCATGTGCAAGCTGAGATAGAAAGCTGGTTAAACTGCCAAGTCACACATTTTTTTTGTATGAGTTGAGAAATGACAATGAATCTACGTAGGAGTTTGCAGCTAAGGTTGTAGAATTTTTGTGACAGGCACATGTCTCATGGCATCCAATATTTTCTTCCTCCATTGCAGCTGAACATCCTTTTTCATAGCTATACTTTTCTATTCAAAAATTCAGCAGGCAATAGACTTTTTTCCTTGCTACCTGAATACATTCAGTCATTTTTTATCAGTTGGACAGACTATCTGCCAATAAAAAATTTTCCAAACCTGTGTATGTTGCCCTTGTTTTCCTTAGAATATCCATACAGTGTATCAATGCTGAAATATTTTATTCTCAATGTTAGAAGTGTATTAAAATCTTGTTTCAGTTATGTCTTTTGCCATCACTTCTGCAATACCACTTGCTCTTTCAGAGAGGAGATACTTCCTCGATAAGAATGTGAATTCTGCAAGCTCATCTATGATCGTCAGTCCTACCTGCCAAGTATTCCGGAATTATATGAGAGAGATGCAGGGCTTCAACCTCAGCGATTGCTGTTGCAGTTCAGTGCATGAACCACCATCTGCCAGACGAAAACCTGAAAATGAAGGAAAAGGGGGAACATAAGCATTAACTACAATTCATGCTGGGAACTGGAACATTATTTGAATCAACAAATTGGAGGTCTTGCTTTTCACTAAAATCCACAAATTTTTGTGAAAGGACAATTTTCCACCTGGTTTAATAGTTATTTCTTCTTTTCAGTAGCTCTGCAATTTAAGGCAGGATTCTTGTATGCTCCATCACTGCCTCCTGCAGAATAATTCATCTTTTGTCTCTGCAAACATGAATGAGAATTTTGGTCTCCTTGCTCTCGTGTTTGCCCTTCCCGTTCACCCCTGCTAGAATACTCAACACTGTTTAGAACTTGAAGTTCAAAATCATCTTATTGTTATAAGGAATATTATTAAGAGCTTTGACTGGGATTCCTACTTTAGATTTCTCCATTCGATTAATAGAAATTAATCACTCTCCCACTCTCCCTCTCCAGTGATTTGGTTAATTAGCTGATAGAAGCAGCACAAATAATTTCTACATCAGTGTACTTATTGTTTCAAAAATTAAGTGAAAATTAGTCCCTTACTAGATGATGAGGATTTTAGATCTGTTAATGAACAACAATAGTCTGCCACTGCCATCTTTTAATTTACTTTTAATCACCAGCTAAGTAACAAAGAAGTGTCTTTTAAAATAATTAAGACTACATATCAGGTCTCTGTAGGATGTCAACAATAAAGGGGTTAATGATGCATTCAGTCATCATGGAAACAATCAAAAAATGTCTTGCTTTATTCAGTCCAGAACAACTCTTACTATCTAAATGCATCTGTGCCAGAAAATTCCCACAAGCTACACTACATTTTTCTTCTGGTAGCAATCACCAAAAAAAAAATCCCAATCCATTAATGATGGAAATCACCCATGTAAGTAGGCCAAGCATTTATATTATCTGTGGAAAGAAGCCACTTTTCTCTCACTAGACAGAACTCTGTAAGCATCACTGTACGACTTCACTTGTGACAACATGACACGATAAAAGATGCCTACCCAAACATAGCACATGGAGGCATATAATGCATTTTTTTCTCTCGTATTTTTAACACCTTCTTGTACTTATTTCTTTAGATATATTTACAAGTGGAAAGTTGAAGAACAGAAGTCTCTGTGATACTTAAGAACAATCCTATTTTGGGGTGCAGTAGGGTGATGATTTTCTTTGAATGTGTTCACTTTTTTTGTAGCTGTTTTGTGAATGCATATGACATCTATGTTTTCTATCATAAAAGTAACCCATCATAATTCTCACTGGGATTTTAAAGAAATCACGCATAAAAACTTTCTGTCCGTGTAAGTGTGAGTCTGCAGGTGAGTGTGCGTACCTGTGCTTTGACTCAGCCATCAAATAATGTGCATAAAAGGGAGACTACGGAGTACTAATACGCCGCTGTTCTTTTACATTTGTCAACAAAAAGTAAAAAAAATACTCCATTCAAATGTCAAAGTTGTTAGTGTGTGACAGATTAAAGAATATCCAGAGAGGTTCCAGAAGGGAGAGACAGGTATTACACTTAAAAGTTACCAAAACATTTATGGTACGCAGAGCAGTACTCCAGCGAACAGTGAATGCAGCAATAAGCTCTTTTTAATTCTCGACAAAGAAAGTAAATTGTCCTAAAAATTCTGTATTATGAAGCATCCAACACATGTATTGGCACTCCAGAGAGCTACTACAATCTAATGCATGTGCTCCCTTTGAAGACTGTCTTTTCAAGCAGCACATGTTCTGGCCCGTGGGACTGCAGTATGTAGAGCACTGTTAGGAGACTAGTAGAGGGCCATCTGTGCTCTCACTGAAAAGACTTTAGTCAGTGTGGAAAAAAATCCATATAATTGCTCTCTTCACAGCTCCTATTTTAATTTGGAGAATAATATGTGAAAAATAATGTAGAAATGAAAGCTGGCAATGGCCAAATAGGTAACTTCATCCACATCCCTACTGGTACAAGATGGCTCCCAGCCACACACATGGGGAAACAGCAGAAGACAGGAGTTAGAAAGAACAAATGCTCTTACCAGCGAGGTATACCTTGCACACCTACAGTTCCAGTTACATTACGCTCTCTTTCTGCTACAGTTTCTGTCCTCCTTTCCTCCTGTTTCCTTCCCTTCCTCTCAGAGTTTTGATTGTTTTATTTGAAGTATAAATTCCTCACAGTAACAGGTACCTGTGTTTGTCTAAGTCTAAAAATATAGACTGACTGAAGTAGGCTCTCCAGGAATTATAATAATAGCAAAAAAATGCAATAATCACACTGACTTGGCCAACTGAAACTAGTTGTGGATGTCCCATGTGGTACGGCATCCAGCGTCTGTCTGTATTCACAGATTATTCCCTCCTGTAGCACTCACCTGGATATTAACGTCACTGCACACTTTGTTTTCTCACTTTCATCTCATTAACTCTAATTAACACTCTTTTAACCATTTTCAGTAATCCTTTCATTGTTTTGTTCTTCCATTCCCTAAAGCCCTTTAAATAGCCCAGGTACAATACTGGATTTGAACTGACTTCAGTTTTTAAACAGCTAATTGTAGAGCATCCCAAGTGCAACCTGTAGCATGTAAGAGAAAGTTTCACCTCTCTGTGACTTGATGTCTCCATTTACATAAACAAATATTATAGCCATTTTTCAGCCATGCTGAAAAATCATCTGTTTTTACCAGAAGTTTTCAGCCTTCTCCATATTTTGGAGATACAGAGTTCTGCTTTTCATTGTTGCGCTTTGTGCTTTATTTCTTCACTGATCATTATTACTATTGTGAAGTTTATCATGGTCTTACTATTACTGCCTGATGGTTTCTCAAACATACATCATAATGATACACCATCTAACTCATCAAGTGGAAGAGGTTTCCTGGAGAGGTGGTTGATACCCCAGGCCTGTCAGTGTCCAGGAGACATTTGAACAATGCCTTGAACGTGCCTTAACTCTTGGTTAGCCCTAAAGTGGTCAAGCAGTTGGAGCAAATGACCTTTGGAGAGCTTCTCCAACTGAACTATTCTATTCTGTTCTGTGCTCTTGTAGAATAATGTCATTTGAATGAAGCCTCCTCTTTAAAGAAAAGCACTCAGGAATTCCACAAAAAAAAACCCACAAAAGTCTGTTAGGAATTCCAGCAGGCATTCCAGATGTTCACTTTAAGAACCAGTTTTGAAAATGCTAACTGAGATGGTTGTTTTATGAACATTTGTGACTACAAGTATGGAAAAATATACATTAAAGTGCTTGAAAATGGAAGATTTAAAAAAAACTTTTTAATAAATACTTCATGAACGTAGAGCAAAACTGTACCTAATTACTAGGGTGGTTTTCAGGATAAAACAGGCAATTCAAAGAGAGTTACAATGCTTATTTCAATAAAAGATAGCTATTTAAATTGTAATTAAATACACAGGGTTTTGTTTTTCTTTTTTTTTTTTTTTGCTCTATGCATACTTTAAAAATACAAATATAGTTAAATATAAAATATGGGAAAAGAGATGAAAAACTTGAGCACAAAACTGTGAGATGAAGCAGCCGATTCCTCTCGGCTGTCAGACAAACAGCTTCAGATTTCACCACGTAAAAAAACGTCAACTTTGCAGTTCCATGTATTTTGTTGTCTTGAGAAACACAGGGCACAGCTCAGATTACCTTATTCTGGGATGTCTGAGGGATTTTTTTTATTTTTTTATATTAATGAGTATCATTATATTTATGACCCAATAACTGTACCCATGGGGACAGTTATTCCAGAGGTAGTCCATGTCTTTAATGAAAGGAAACATAAATTCAGAAGCAAACAGCCCACCATATGCACAATGGTCCTATGCTTTTCATTCTCCTGTAACAATATGGCTCATGTGTATTCAGGAGACTTCAAAAGTGTAGCCCAAAAGGCTGAGACTCAGAGTGGTCCTTTTATGCCTTTGATATACAAAGCAAATCAGCCTGAACTCATCAGAGACTACTGATGACAGGGGCTGGGCTAATCTTGGAATGATCAAAGCATTCAAAGTCAGTGACATTTGCAAGAAAATTAATGATTCCTCCATAAAGGTTTTAACCATCCTATAAACAGCGTAAATGCAGAAATCCTTAGATGGATGATACCATTAAGTACAGCAAATGTTACCAAAAATAATCACAATGGTGGCTCATTTATTAAGAAACTGTTCTCCACGCTCATTTACATTCCACTGAACAGATTGTACAAAAGCGTTTTTTTTCTTGAGTCTGGTTAACGTTCTCTGAAATGAGAAATTACACACTGAAAAGAAGTACTTTGTGTGTGTCATGTCACAGAATTACAAGGGATCATTATCCAATCTTTGAGACACAGAATTATTACAGATT
>JANHGO010000045.1:8615953-8657210 GCA_024606505.1 Aquila spilogaster
AAACTGTAAATTCAAGGTTGGCATTTGCTTTTTAGAAAAGATTTGTTAACGTTGTTAAATATGCTGAAGTCATATTCATTCTGGCAGAAGATAAAGTAACCAATCAAGTTTTTTTTATTAGAGGATCTCTCAATGCCTTTGTACTGAGCTCCTTTATTTAATAACAGCTACAAGGTGTGTGAATGATTACGTCCTCTAAGTAGTTATAAGACTATTTTGCCTTTTACTCTGTAGCTTCAAGAAATTCTCGTATCAAAGACAAATATAGGTGAACAATTGTTCTCACTGTAATTAAGCATGATTTTGACATATGATCAAAAGAGGAAGGAATAATTGAAAAATTACTACATTTACTATGTACTGATGTTGTTTTTACTACGGAAATGTCTTGCTTTCATATTTGTATGCACGCAATTGTGAAAAGCAGACTAGAAATACTCGTTACATTATAAGAGCATCAGGAGTATAAATCACTTGGTATTTTTGGTAATCAGAATAAACAAACCTATAGATTTATTCAAATGCCTCTTATCAGTGTGAGAGTATTCACCACAGACCACCATCACCTTATTTTTGTCCAAGTAAGTATCATTCAGCACCATTTTTAAATACTTCTATCACAGACTGCATAACTTGTTAGGTTCTGTCCTGCTAGGAAAATGGCAGCTGTGCCACCAGGAAGGACGGCATTTCTGGAAGTTTTCAAATTAGGTTTCTTCCTAAAGTGCAGGTTAAGACTCTATTAGAGCATGGATGAACACACTGTAAGAGCAGTCTGCGTAATCAGCAAGATCATCTCGATTCTGATAAGCAGTCTTTATTTACCTTATCTTTTGGTGCCCATGGGGGATATATTTACATGGAACATACAAGTTTCAAAATCACCCTGCATGTAAAATTCCTTCTTATCTATTCCATCAACCTTTACTTGTAATACTGGAATTTGATAATTGAATTAAGACCATGTTAAGCATAACAGAACATGATATTCTGTTTAAAGGGCTTGAAATTTTCACAGTTGTTCAGTACCAGAGTTCTATAAGTAGACTCTTCAAAAGATATTAGACAATTCTGTGTCTAATCATTGCTGTTATAAACAAACCTTAATAAATTTGCTTCCACTCAAATAGTTTCAGGTCAGTTAGACTGATGAGTTTTTTGCCCCTGTATACTCATTTCCACATTATGTTTGGAATTATTTTTTATTTTTTTCAAGAGAATTGAGCAAACAAAACAACTTGGTTTGGTCAAAATCAGAAGACTGCATGATATTTCAGGCTGGAAAGGACCTTAGGACCAACCTCTTGCCTAAAACAGGAGCAGCTCTGAGGTGAGACCAGATTGCTCAGTGTTATCCTACCCCGAACACCTCCAAGGACAGAGACTGCATAACCTCTCCAGCATAACCCAAGCCATTCCTGTGCCTAACCTTTTTCATGCTTCCAATCTGAATCTCTTTCACCTTACACCCACAGTTGCTTGTTCTCCCTCCATACACCACTGTGAAGATTACCTCCTCACAGATACCAACAGGCTGCTATTTGGTCCCCCCCCAAAGCTGTATCTTCCCCCAACTCTTCTCAGTCTCTCCTAGCAGGTCAAGTGCTCCAGCCTCCAAACGTCTCGGTGGCCCTTGTTCAACTTAAGTTTATCAATGCCCTTACTGTACTAAGAAAGCACAAAATGTAAGTCAATTTCCTGTGTTTGATCTGATGAGTGCTCTGCAGAGGCGCACAAGTGCTTCACTTGACATCCTGTGCTCCTGCTCTCACACCCCAGGATGCTTCCAGAGCCCGCTGTTGGCTGCCTTCCACTTGTGGCCTGCCAGGAGTCCCAGGACACATCCTGCAGAGCTGCTTCCTGGCCCAGATTGGCTGCAAAGGGTGCTTCCTTGGCAGGCAAGGCATTTGGCATTGGTCTGTTTGTCGTTGCTGGACTTCTGAGGCCTCAGCTACCCATTCCTCCAGCCTGTTTAGGTCCATCTGCATTGCAAACCTGCCCTCAAGCCTATCTACCAGTTCTCCACTTTGGAGCCATCAAGAAACTTGAGAGTGCACTCTCTCATCTCCTCCAAGTCAATGAAATAGAAATGAAAGTAGCCAGTTTAAAAAATAATAATAGTTGAGATTTTTTTTTAAAGCCAGGTATTTTTGTCAGTCTTGGATTAAGAAGTTACACCAGGAGATCTGACCGAAAAGATGCATTCGCTATGGGGAAGAAAGAACCACCAACACCAGGGATCAGCCTTTCCCTGTGCTCAACTGCAGCCACAAATCTGAAAGCATCACTCTCCTGTTCCTTAGGATAAAGCAGTAGAAAACAAGAAGGTTGCAAGACATGATAAGAACATAGTTGTGATTCATAGGCAGATTCCTCAAACTGTTACCCTTGTAACAGCACAGTCTTTCCACAACTTTACATGCTCCTGGTAGAACTTCTCCATTGGATCCATGGTTCTTCCACATTTCTGCTTTTCTTTAAAGGTTGATTAAAGAAAAAAAACTTTAGTTTAAAATGCCATACTGACTCCAACTGTACATATTACTTTCAAATGTCATACTGACTCCAACTGTACATACACATATGTTTGCAAGGCTCGGAACACTGAGAAATCTGATATTTAACATAACTCTTAAGAACTTCACTCAGCTTGGAGTGCCTTCTTGGTACAGTTCTGCTTCCTGAACCCAGCTGCTGCAGTTCCAGATTAGGCAAAGAATGTGTTGTTTCGCTCTAAATTACAGTGAAAAGTTTTGTTGCCCTGTACTTCTTGCACTCAAAAAAATCAGATTTCCAGTCTTTCTGGGGAAAAAAAGTTAACTGTAGGATGAATTTTTGCCTTCAGTAAGAAAAACTTTGGTAAGCAAATGAAAAGGAGCAATAGAATGGAAGTACCTAAGCTATTTTAACTGTGAACTATGCTGAAATTCTACTTGTAGCAATCGGGATTAAGAAAAGCAAAAAAAACAAAAAACAAAAAACTGAGTAACCATGACTATTTTCACAGTTGGCACCAATTTAGGAAAACCAGGATGGCAGTGTCAAATCTGATCCGCTTTATATACTACAGTCAGTATTATCTCATGCTGTTTATTCTTCAAGTTGATGTGGAAAATTTGAGGCTACACACATTACATTTCTCTCTTCTGCCTTCTTTTTTGGTTGTTGTTGACAACTAAAATAAAGCAAATAACTATATTGCCATTAATGAAAAGGATACAGTCTGTTTTTCCTGTTATGAGATCGGTTGCTATTTTCACACCAGAAAGAGAAGCATGAGCATGAAGCTGTTTCACTCCTGCCATTCTCTCTCTGCTTCAGTTCTTGCCTATTAGATTTGTTTAAAATTCCAAACATATTGATTCTCCTCTGTTGAGTTTTAACCCTGTTCTTGTGCAATCACAAGACTCCCTTCCATTGTTTATGGGAATATGAAAAACATGTCTATAATACTCATTCTGCTCAGTGCGACTGATATATTTCAAGGTTGTAATTCACCAAAGAAAATGTCAGACTTAAATTTACAAAACAAATATGCTTGATGTTAAAGTAAGAATGAGAAAAGGGGAATTCGTTAGCACCTGTGATTTCTTGTTGCTGAATCTTACTCAGAAACGATTGCCAGAAAGAAAGCAGTAAAAATGAGAGACAGCGGTCATATAGATAGTGGCAGTGTTTTTGCTGTTTTGTTTTGTTTTGCAATTAGACCGTAGAGAAAATGAAGATTTTGCTTAATTAGTTTCAGTAAACTTATTTAAAAACGTGTCTGTATTTGCTTGCTGTATATGTAACTTACACAATTTTGGTTACTTGCGTACGTCACTGAATTAGACAAAAAAAGAATGTGAAATGTAATAAATCACACTAAACTATTGATTGCAATATTCTCAACAATCAATGAGCCAAAAAATCATTTACTGAAGAAAAATATACAAAATTCAAACTTATTATGAGGACTTTGCATGAATTCATATTTGGAAGTGTAAACAGAAATAAAAGCAAATGAGAATTAATTCATTTGTGGAAATTATTCATTCAGCTGTCTCATCACTATTTGCTTCACCTTAAATCCTAAACACAGTTGATTTCATCCCAAAAATGGAATTAACATTATAATTATTCAGAAAAAATTCTCGGTGACAACTAACAGAAAAACAATCCCCTCTCTATAGGTTCATGAAAGAGTAAAAACCTCTTTTGTTCTCATGTCAACCTTCACATAAAGACAGAAAAGGTGTTTGTGTGCAATTGAGAAGTAACAACTCCACTATTTTTTTCCTAGTACTTGCTCATCACACTGAACAAGAATTTTAAAATTCTGCTTTCCTCTTTAGATTTTCTTTTCAGCAATGTGTCTCCAAGATGAAAATTCACGACTTTCCACATGCAGCTCATGAAGGTTTCTTGTTTGCCCATCAAATAAAAACTTCTCAGATTTCATATGACTGTGGTTGGCAATTCTTTGGCCACAGCTCTATTCAACCGAAAACTACTATTTCATATTCTATATTCTATTACATAATGACAATATAAGTTAAAAATTCTGGAACGGGAATTATTAACCTTATCTTGCCTTGACTTGAGAAACACACAATGAACCTACTGCGGTGCATGCTGAAAGGTGATCTCTGCTGACCAACTGCCCTTTCAGTGAGATGAAAATTAAAGCTGGGGCAGGTTGCTGGTGTGTTAGGTTTCTTTTTGGTTGTTGTTTGCTTTTAAATTTATTTTGAAGTGGTTTATGTGCTAAATGGTGACTTTTTGTGAATCAAAACTGCTTATGAATCTTGATTTAATTTCTGATGATGTTTTAAAAAAAAACAACAGGAAGACAACATTAAAATGTTCTATTTTCTATGTATTTGCATATTTCAAGTTATTGCTAAATGAACCTCCAAATATGTTTGTGATATATTTTTCAAATCAAACAAAAATGTGGTTTACATCACTGCCTCTCCTATGTTCCAGTTCAGCCTTAGAACTCAAAAATCTGTAAGCGTGTATAAGATGCAAGATGTTGCTCTTCATTCTGTAGTTAAACTGCATTCTCTAGTTTTATAACTTTACGCATTTAATCAGTAAAATCAAACCTTTTTTTTTCCCCCAGAAAATAGGAGCCTCCAATATTTTAGTTAGATTTTCTTTAAATGTCATTCCTGTATGAAACTTCCATATCCACCGAAAAGTCAGTGTGACTGCTTATCAGGGAAGGGAAACAGAGACTTTCAATCTGGCTGCTCCTTTCACAAGGGAGATTGTCATATGTCATACTTTTATTAAAAGCTCTTTGATGTTTATGCTTGGAGGAAATTCATCTTTGAGGAGGACTTTCTTTGTTCCTGATTTAAAAATCCATCACTGACTGTTCAGTAGTTTTCGGGTGTCCTACTTTGTTTAAGCACTCCAGAAACAAGTCTGGGATGCTACCTTTATTTTGTCACCATGGCATGAAAATCTTTATTAATGTTAAGAGTGAATTGTGACTGGTCCTGCTATTGGAGACATGTATTTGTAGCAATACTTCATAGGTGTGAAAAAAAAGTATAGCATTATCAGTGACTTTCTCAATTTTCTAAGACTTCACAAAGAAAGATTGCAGTTATTTTCCTAACAAGATCATGAGCGTATCCTTTGTGAAATTAAATAACTGAAGATGCTAAACAAGAACTCAATGAATGCTACATATAAAACTACCTTTTTTCTCCTTTATATTCCTTTTAGCATTAACCAATGCACAGAATGCTAGAGAATTCTAGGATCTTAATATAAATCATGAACACTTCTATTCCCCAGCTTTACCA
Source organism: Aquila spilogaster (assembly GCA_024606505.1). Classification (NCBI taxonomy): domain Eukaryota; kingdom Metazoa; phylum Chordata; class Aves; order Accipitriformes; family Accipitridae; genus Aquila; species Aquila spilogaster. The sequence continues at coordinate 8,621,755 of JANHGO010000045.1, forward strand.
CCGACATCCACCAAGTCAATTGACCTCCTGGTGTAATCAGATCCTGTTCTGTAGAATGAGAAACTATTTTCCCTGCATCATAAAAATTTGTGAAGACAACCCAATAATCACAGAATCATTATGGTTGGAAAAGACCACTAAAATCATCTAGTCCAACCATCAACCCATCCCCAACATCCTCACTAAATGATGTCCCTAGCCACTAAACAATGCCACTAAATGTGACGCTCTCAATCTAGAGGAAACAGATGAGCACCTAATATACTGAGTGTACACCTTCATTTTATTTTTCCATCTTCAGATTCCTGTCATTCACACTCCTTTTTTCTTCCACCCATATTATGCCCCAATATACTTTCTCCAGTCTACCTTCACATGCACATCAGAGTAAGGATAAATTTACCAGCCAAATCTAGATATCAGCATTTCCCATAACTAACAGTACACAAGTCCTTCCCATCTCATTCCCTCCTGTCTCTATTGTGCCCTTCACATATGTTTAAGTATTAGACTATGAGACAGCAGGTGCTGCGCAAGGACATTAATGCATACTCAATACTTAAGCTATACAGTTGTGACTCGGCCCACAAGACTAGCCACTAGTGACACTCTTAAGCAATGTTGCTTATGGAAAGATGAAGCACCCAAAGGCTTTGAAACACTTCCCGCTCTGTGCTGCTGATAGCAATTCTCAGGGGGTGCTGGCATCTCCATGGTGCACAGAGAGCAATGCCCCCAGCAACTCATTCATTTGCGGTAAGGCTTCGTCACTGTGCTAACATCATGCTTGCATGATCTGTGCTTACAAGCGTTCCAGAGAGATGTGTGAGTCTATTTGTATTCAAACAAAGAATCTTTTAAATGTACCAGATCTTCTTTATTTTGATTCTCTCATTAACCCCACTAATTAGGTTGTGATCCCGGTTACTCAGGCTGCTACAAATGCGACATTTAATGTGTACTGCTTTCCTGGTTTTGACATTTAGCTGAAAATCTGACCTAAGTCTCTCCTTGAGTACAATATGAATCTCTTTTAAAATTTTCTGTTCAGCTTTTATGATGACAAAACGATTCTCCTAATCCTATCTCCTCATGCCCTGTGCAAATAGATTTATTACAAATGGAAACTAAATAGGGAACACAGAAAGAAAAGTACATCTCATCATCAGCACATGACAACAGAACTTACCCTGGTTGGAGCCCACCTGTACCCTAAATGGCCAGCTTCTACAGCAGAATTTCATAAACATGGAATCAAGAGCATCACTAAAAGCTGACTCTAAAAATATGGGCTCATCTAAGTCAGCTCTGCTGCATCCTCCTGAGATACCAGCAAATAGCAGTGCTCCCAGGAACCATGGAAGCTCCCACACCTTACACAGGTGCTGATGCTTGCACCTCAAATATGTAATTCAGAGTACAGACCACAAGCTCCATTGCACTCTGAAGCTTAGCATCAGAAGGACAAATGCATACCCCATTTTGCCTTCATCATGTGCAGGTATCAACTTCTGCAAAGATCAGAGTAGCAGAAAAAGCATCAAAACTGTTGTTTCAAGCAAGACTTGGCAGGCAGACTTATGACTTGTTTGCTGCGGTCCAAGTAATTGCTCAAAAAAAATGACATAGATCAAGAGGGACAGGTAGAAAAATTCAATAACGAAGAAAATAAATTTATTTTGCTGAGTATTTACAGAATTCCATGAATTTGCCTTTATTTAATGCACATATTCTGACTTAGTCTTTCTTTTAATGTCACTGGTTTAAATAAAGCATTTTGTAGCTAAATTATTAGGAGAAATCACCAGCTTCCAAAGATTTATCTCATCTTTTCTATTTCATTGCAAACTTCACAGAAGATAAAAATAAAAGCCAGGTTTTATGATTGACTTGCTGTTGCCTAATTATATGGAAACACTGCTTTTTTGATAATAATGGCATATTAGCAGCTTGATTTACTAAATAGATTCTACATCTAAAGTAGGAAGAGGTGTGTGTGCACATATGCATATGTATATTGGTTCCAAAATACACATTTTATATAAGTTAACACTGATTAATAACTAAATTTTCAACAGCACTTGTAAATAATGATTTGGCTGAAACGCTAAATGCAATACTGTACCTTGGCAAGTAGAAATCTACAGTTCTGTCTGGAAACCAAGATAATACTGGTTTGATATACATATATTGAAATTGAACAGTATTGACAGTATGAGTTACTTACTCCCCTGAACAAGTCCAATCAGAAAACAGAAATAATAAAACTATGCAACACACTAATCACACAAACAATACTGAATAATCAAAGTAACTTGCAAAATGCAGACTGAAAAGCATTTGTTAAACAAGTTGTCCAGTCCATCCAAATGCAGAATCTCTGCCAAAAGAGCTCAGGTCTGTAACAAATACAATTTACAGCAAATGTTCAAACTCCTATTCTCAGAAAAATAAGACTCCAATCATTTCATTTCTATGCATCAATTCGACTTCAGACTTATTTTAGGGATAGCTAGAATTTACCCCTATAAATAGTAGATGATGAGCATTCTTGCTAGCAGACAAATGCAGATATTGCTATGGGCATCAGATCATTCTATCATTGAAGCCCATGAAGGACTTCGTCTGAATTGCCCATCTATGCATACATATATGTGAGTTTGGACACTGTAGGGAAAAAGCTTAAAATAAGAGTCTTTGTTCTGTTGCTGTCATGTACTGTACTTGATGAATGGGTGGAGAACTTCAGCTTCCAGTGAGGACAGTAAAGCCTTCTTTTCAAGGCCATCTCAGTCATTCAAGGCAGAACTTGTCACTTTTGTATGACCGCACCTTGAAGAAAAGTGCCCTGGCTTTTTTGCTAGACCACAGACACCCCAGTTTCTTTCACCCTACTGACCTCTTCTGAAATATGGCTGAATTTGTTTGGTGTGACATCTGCACAGTTCATCCTACTAATTGAAAGACTAGATGTGGCTTATAGCCCAAAGACTGCCTATAGTCAGCAAGCATGAACAAACTGCAGTCATTTTTGATTGGCAACATTTCAGAACTGTGTCCCAGGTGTAGCTGGTTTGTGTTTTCTATGTGTCATTCATTTCCTTTAAGCTGACGTATTCCTTTAGTTATCCCTGATCAGCTAAGTCAGGTCAAGAGATCTCTAGTCTCATGCAAGCTGCATTTGTGCTTGATGTGACCTTGCCCTAAAGAGTGAATGCGCAGGTGAAGCTCCTCCCTTCTACCAAATCAATCCATAAAGCAAGGAAATTAGGGAGTTGTTGTAAAGTTTAACAAGAAAACAGGAAAAAAAAACATGCTCCTAGTAATGGCTGGTCAACTAACATGAACTATATGATTTGCAGTCTGGTCCTCTAAAACATGTAGTAAGTATCATTAACTTCAGCATTTATTTTTGGCTCATCATCAGAAAAAAATAATACAACCAAAAATACTGAAGGAAATATAATCATTATGAAGAAATTAAGACAAAAGAGAGAAGAATGACCTTCCTGGCCAGGAACAGATGTATTTAAGCTTCAAAATTCCATTGTGTATCTTTGGAGATCTAAAACTCTCCAGGTGCTGGAGAGGACATAGGTAATTTGAAAATTGTCCCAGTGATCGAAGATGAGGTTGTCACCAGTCGTTCTAGCAGATGAGCTTTTCTTCTTGACACTGAAAAGTGACAAAGCTACTGGCAACCTTGAGCAAGATTTGCATGCTTCTGTAGTTATCTTCATGAAAATGCAGTACAGAGGGGACCCAGAATCTATTATGATATTTTGGAATCTGTTACACCCATACTTCAGCTGAACAGATAAATGGCTGTTTAAGACAGATGGTAGTGGAGAATTGGCAGGAACCATTACAAGCTGAAGAAGGCATGGGAAATGTTTTTTTTTTCTCTTGTTAAAACACTTCTCTGTAATTAAGCAATATGTGTCTCTTGACACCATTTCAGTACATGGATATGTTTTAAGACCTGAGAAGGTAAGACAGACCAAGAAGTTCTTGGGTTTTAAGTCAGCTACACTTGCAACAAGCTCAGTAGATACTTTGTCAGAATAGCAGTTTTTGTCATGTGAATTCCTGGAAATTGGAAATTCACATAAACATTCTGAAATAGAGAAGATATTTTTAAAATAACTTATTCCATATTACCCAGTTCATCCCTCGCCTTGACACATTTGTGGAATGTAAAGAAATTTAATACATTTTTCTGCCAACTAGATACATTTTGAAAATCTCAGATCTCCTCTGGAAGTATACTTACAATAGCTAATAAGTGCAGCAAAGCAGAGCAGAAATACCCAGTGACTTACATGGAGATTGTCTTTGGTCATTTGCAATGACTAACCCTAAAAAAACATACACAATGTGAGGATTAATATCCAATTCTCAGTGACATAGATTCATGTTTCACCACATTTTCCAAAACTTACTGCTGACAATGAAGGCAGATTGGTGTTGAACATGACTCAGTTGGAAGTACAGTGGCAGAAAAAAAAAACAAAACCACAGGCTCATTTCAGAGAGAGGTTTTCTAACATCCTTTTTTGACCTTGGTTACATACCCATTGGCCACTGCACTACTGGGACATATAATTCAGGCTTCAAGTATGTCCTAATAAGGACAATCAGCAAAGATGCTAATTGGTGTCAGATGTGATTAGACCACTGTTCTGCAGGCAGACTACTGATTCATTTTCCTCTGCTTCTCTGCTGCTGGGAATTCAACAACAGGTGACTCATTACCCCCACCTAAAGTAAGGTTCAAAGGAATAACACCAAAACCTTCAGTTCTATCAAGGCTTTGTTTCTACTAAGAGTCTCATTTCTAAATTGAGATTAGTTATTACAGTTATCATTTAACACTGACAGAAAATGTGGACATCTTTTACTGTAATTTTATATAGACAATTGATATCAACATATTTTTATATAAATAAACACAGAATTGTGATGCATTGTTCATGAAACCACAGCAGAACACTGATCCAAACACTTTGCCTTTCGTAAGTCCAGCAAAACAGTTTTGTTTTGCAGTGACTGCTTTTGTAATGGTCTTCTTATCAAAACGCATACTTACATGAGCAAGACATATCTCTTCACACACCCAATATGTAAAAGCACACACAAGAGCTGTGTGTTACAGAGCCCCATAGGTGGATATTTCAATACTTCAGACAACGTCTCTCATGCTCCCTTCATCTTTACACAATTCTGTTGGTACACAGAAATCGCAAGCCTCATCTTCTAAAATATGCTCTACAGAACATTCAAAGAACAGTACACACAGCCTTGACGTTTAAAAACTGAACACAGTAGAGAACAGCTTAAAATTACTCCTGACTTCATCTTGCTACTCTAAGCAAACTGTATCCAAAAGAAAATCAGATTTGTTCCAAGTATACCTAGAGTCCTGACAGAAGACAAATACAGAGTATAAGTTGAATCCCTGTTTCTGGAATATAGGGGAAAAAATAAAGACTCTACTGAATAAGAGCTAAAAAGATTCCATTAAATGACACAAAGAAGAAAGGTCTAGGTAATGAGAGGCTAACGCAAGCAATGTGACAGAGATTGGTTAAGAAAGCAAATATGGAGGTGAAGGGTAGAAGCACATAAAAAGTGTTGGGAGTAAAGGATGGTACCAGTAAAACGTTTTGTGGTTAAAAACAACAACAAAAAAGGATACAAGGAAAAAAAATCAAAGAAAACCTTGTAGGAGATGTATGAATTAAAAAATAAATAAATTAGTGTCGAGTTAGAACCAATTCACCATGTACTTGTGCTGCATACAGGGAATGGGAAACCAACAGCCTTTAGTCCCTGCTTTCCTATCGGCCATAACACAATTTTGGTATCTGTGTAGGAAAAAGAATCAGTGCAAATCTGTTGATGACAATCCCTCAATATTTTATATTTCAGTGACTTTGAATTCAAGGACAAAGTCTAAAGGCTACTGTCTGCACTCTCAATGTATGCAGCTTAAATGCCTACTGGCCACTGGGATGTGCTCAGGTCACTGAAAAACAGTCGACGCAGTGGAAAGGAATTGTGAACCTAATTCTGAAATGTAGAATTAGGTTTCCAAGCCCTTAGGCCCAGTTCCAAAACCTTAATGTCAGCAGAGCTGCACCCAATAGCATCTGTAAGCCCGGAGCTGGGCAGCTCCATGCACCCACGCACTGGTCCAGCTGCAGCCTGCTGCTCTGCTCCTGCAGCACTCATGCAGTGTTTTCTGGCAGTTCTACATGACAGTGCTTAAGGGGACTTGCAAGTTTGACAAAAAAGTTGGTGAAATTGATTGGTATTTAGAGTTTAGTGGTCTCCTATGAGTATTCTTGTGCTTCTCTGACTGATTTTGATGAAGTGCTTTTATTTGTCTTCTACCGAGAGACTGCAGATGAATTTGCAATAGAGCAGCATGGCTCCTGTTTAGCTTTGTCAGGCAGCACTTAGCCATGTTATAATTTATTTTCTAGAAAAAAAATTTCTCATGAGAGCTTCAGGCTAACACAGTTATAAAGCACCTGGCTACTGTTCAGCTCCACGTCTGAAAGCAGTTTCATTTCCATGCATAAACAGCAAAAGACCAAACCGAAGAGGAATAAGAGACAGAAGTTCCTCCAGGTGCACAGTTCTTATTTAAAAGGGTATTTTCTTATAGCAAATGCTACCTCTACCACAGCTGGCAGAGGCAAGGTTAAAACAGGCCTATGTAGGAGCAGAGGCTGCTGTCAGCAGCAGTGGTGCCAGTACAGCTCTGGGAAGGGATATTCACTTAACACAGCAGCCTGCCTCTGCTCACTGCCAGGTTGGAGCTAACTGCTCTGAATTTTTGAATGAATTTAGACCTGTGTTTAACTTTGACACACTGTGTAATAGAGCAATATCTACCTTGGCTCTTCTTTATTTGATGAGAGCCACTTCTACTCAGAGTGCAATGATTGCAGTGTTTGTTGGGGTAGTTTTGTCCCCATTTTCCCCTGAATTACAGTAATTAGTGAGCAGTTTGAAAGCACCAAGCCTAAAGATCATTTCTGCTTTGATCACCATTACTGTTATTCAAGAAGAGGTACAAACATGGTTATAGGATGAATGTAAACATCAATTCCATTTTGCTGCACTTACTGTTCCAGTTTTTCCCTTCACTTTCTTCCTACTTTTTATTTCATAGGATTTCAGAGGAAGGAATGTAGCTCTGCACATGTAATTAAGAACAGCTCTCTCAAACATGTCACCAACCATATAATGTGTTTTCTAGCATGATTTAGCATTAAATGAATATTTGTCTTTGTCCTACTGATACCTTGCATTTTAAGAAAAAGAAAAAATCTGAAGATCCAATGAGAAAAAGGAGCCTGTTCATAGGTACTGCCTGTCCTGCCCATTTAATCAGCTGCGATGTTTCATTAGCAATGACTTAACCAAACTAGACAATGCTTATTGCAGCACCTAGCCTTACAATCATTACACATTACTACTGCGGGATGTTCTTTTTTTTTCAAATTGTCCATTGGATACATTGCAAGATTTACAATCAACCAAGAACTGCAGGCTCAGAATTAGATCAACTCGCAGCCTCCAGAATGACAATAGGACACTCTAGCAAAGAAAAACACTCAAATTTTGCAAACAAAAATGTCACCCTTTATTTAGCATTAGCCCTGGAAAGTTATCAGTAAATACAAATCTGACTACTCAGCGCTTTTCTGCCCTTGTAGTAATGATATAGGCCCAGTACACCCAGATGCTCCAAAGCCTTTCTTTTCATATTCTGCTATGGAGGAAGTATGGAGTATGGATTTTTTTTAAAAAAGCAATGTTATAGAAATTACAGTGAACTGCTGAGCAGGATAATGAGGGACTCATTGTGATGAATGGGATGAAGGGAGATGGGTGGAGGAATTGTTGTGGTTCCTGACAGCACACCGTGCTGTCAACCTCTTCTGAGGCAGTGCTGGGGGAGAGGGATTCTGACATGGGAGGCGGATGGGGAGGATAGGAGGGCTGCATTTGAAATCCTGTTTCCTACCAAATTTCTGGTGAAATCTAATGCAGATCTCTTTTGCTCTGTGCAACTGAGTTACTCGTCTGTAAAATGACAATAATAGCACTTCTTTATCTACAAGAATAAACAGTGAAAAGATTGGAAAGTAGTCAGACATCATCATCGGGAGGACAAGGTAACACAGCAACAGGGTAACACAAGGAAACATTTATATTTTTTCAAGTATATTTGAAACAAACTGGCAAAATGCATTGGACATCTCTGGGATTAAAATCGAAATGGAAAGAGGATATTCAGATATATTTTTCCCTCAGAAAATAGTACTGATATCATTTTGCTCTGACTTTATAATTCCCATAGCTTATTATAATGTAGCTGTCCTCTTTGATTTGTGTGTTGGAACATACAGTGCAACTGCATATATTCCTAGAAATAGGCTTATTATTGTAACAACTCAAGGGAATCTTCTGAATTGAGGGAAAACATTTACATTGGAACAAATTACATTTTACTGAAAAACTAATTGTTACACTGAGAGCTGTATACTGTTGTAATTGCATCGTCCTAATTACACACATTGCATTATTTAAAAAGCATGGCATTGTTTATTTGCAATATCCTCTGCTTATTTACAGTTGCATATTTGAACAAGGAGCAAGGAGTTATTCCTACAATGCAGCAGAGAGATTGTTATCTGCACAAAACACAGAATTAATTCAGAAGAGGAAATCTACTCTCAAACAGAGCAAGAGAGAAATTCCTCCTGAGGCAAGACATTCTACAATTGTTTTTAAATTTCTGTATAATTAACAAAGCACTTGCCATCTGCAGTGATTGACCTGTCAGATCTGCTCCTCCGAGATAATTTCACTGACATTTAAAAAAAATTCTATGAATATCAAAAAGCCATATTCAACTTGTAGGGAATGGTGTTATCCTGTAAATAGAGATTACAAACACTCAAGATGGAATTAGTTTATGAAGACTGCTGATTAACACCAGCAGCCCTGATCAGATGAGTTCAGCACAGGTACTAGTGGGATATCCTTTGCTGGCTATCATAACGGTGACCCTATTTCATCTCATAGCTTTTATTATGTAAATGCCTCTCCGACAGATAAAAAGGCATCTCAGAAAATTTGCTTACCTATTTAGAGCAATACACTAAACAATGTTTGCACTGCATGTTGAATGGAATAATAGAGACACTTCATTTTAAACAAAGAAGAGCTGAAGTCTCTGTTGCTCTGTACTTTTCCTACATTTAGCCTGACCCAACTAATGAGTGTATCAAGTTGACATAATGCTACCAATCAACAGTGATCCCCTTCTTACCTCAGTTGTGTGAATATCTGAATTTGTTTTGAGACACCAGAAAATCCAGCCTGGTACTATTGTACTTATTGAGTAAACAATCCCAGCTTTTGTTTATTGTTTTTAATTAAATCTATTAATCCCAAGCAGCACAATCAGTGGATTAGCTCCATCTCTCTATTTCTCTTTCTCTTCTATGTTACATTAAGTATTTATAGGTGCTGCAAAAACACTTCTCCATTAACAGCCCATAATATTTCTTTCCTTGCCAACCTGAATTTCCAGAAAATATTTAGAGAAATGCAAAATACAGTTTTATCCTAACCAATACACGCTTCTCTCCCATCAGGTTTTCTAAGTGATCTTTTTAAAAGTAGCACAGAAAAAGAGCTGGATGTTGTGTGGCATTAGAGATGAATGCATCCTCAGTTCTCAGGAACAACTATTGAAGTTTCAGATTGGTAACGATCACAGTCAAAATGATATTTTAATCTTAGTACACAGTAGGGAATAGACAGTTACTGCACAGTTCACTAGAATTTTACCCCCCTTGACACATGAAAGAGTGAGTAGTCTGACTTTTCATCTTATTTCAGAAGAGATCCCCTTCTGGAGGTGGTCTAGTCAAGTCCAGCCAGTGCTCCTAATACAGAAACTTTCAGTTCTACAGTAAATGCGACTGATCTTCTACCTTTGATTTAAGTTCATTGCCACAAAATCAAGATGAATGTGTTAAAGCATACGGCTAAAAAACAGCATAAAGGAGCAGAACTCCTACAGTAAAAGTTGTTTGTAAATTTTTCATCAATAACTCTTTACAATATAAATCGTAAAGGCGCCATCCAACTTCCCTAAAGTGCCTTTGACAATAAATAGAAAGTTTAATCTTTTATTCTTCATTTCAGAAATTTTGGAAGAGTTTTTTTTCAATCCATATTGCTGGATGCACCTTGCTATTTCCTCTTGATTCAGTGATAAGGACGAGAGAGAAAAGGCTATTTTTCTGCCTTTGCTTTGATCATTGTTCTTTGATTATGTGTGGTTTGGGCGGGTGGTATATTCTTCAGAATTGAATAGCAGAAGTTAAAGGGGAAGTACTAAGTGCAATTTCTTGTTGTTTGCAGGTAATGGATAACGACGGACGTAAGAATAAACTCATCTGGTCTTTCAACAAACAAAAGTACTAACACAGAAAGAGGCCTTCCTTTCTTCTTGAATAAATTAAAAAAAAAAAAGGATACAAAGAAATTCTGTAGGTAGTTATCCTCTTAACTACAAGAGCTTGTCAGTGACGGCTGTGGAAATCGAAATTCTTTAATTTGAAGAGGTCTTCAAGAAAGCTGACAATTTCATTAAGACTGATACTAACTATGGAGATGTTCCTTGAGAAAAATAGCTAAATATGTGGTGGAATCAAGGACACAAAGTGCACTACACCCTCAAAAAGAGAGGGAAAACATGAGTGAACCCCACTGCAATGCTTATCAGATCAGTTAAAGGAGCTGTAAGAATGAGGAGCCATTCTTACAATTTCTTAACCTCACACTGCCTAATTGTACTGCCCCTACACAGACAACTTGACTCAAGTGAATTGCACAACTGAGGAACTGGTACTTTACTGAGACCACCACACATTCAGAGCCCTGCTACGGTCTGTCCCCAAGAAGAAACGCCATAGCTACCTACTCTCAGTTCCCAAAGAAGGGGGTTGCTTAAAATATTTCACAATGTTGGGGATTTTTAAAAAGAAAATAGAGGAATCAGAAAAGGAACCTCTCTGTCTTAGGGCAGCCTCAACCAGTTGTGACTTCTGAACAAGGACAGTGTACAATTAAAAACTTATCTTGGCAAGAACTTTACAGATATGCTGAATGTATAGATAAATCTATTTTATATCATGCTATGAATGTTAATCTTATTGCAGAACATAGTGATTGCAGCTTACATTGAATTATTACTTTTTATAATTCATTTTAGTGAAGTATTACTATGTGACATCTACAAGCTAGTGAGTACTTCATTATTTTTCAGCAGAAAAATTGGAGGAAATCACTTAAGTTGAGCTGAATGTTAAGCTCTATCTCATTCTATGTTAGAGAACAAAACCAAAAATTAAAATAAATAGCAAGAAACAAAACAAGCTGCAATAAACTAGGGCTTCTAGAATACAGCTGGTTTAGTAACCAGCCTTATATGTGCCTAATAGCACTGATTATAGAAGTAATTTAGAATGCTTTTTTCTAGAGTATCACAGTCTGTATAGCACAAAGAACAAACCACACACAGCCATGCACTATACTACTTCCAAAAGGCATGTTTTCCATTTGAGAGGTGCACTTATATACATACAAATGATATACATCTATATACATACTGACAAGCTATTAAAATTGGCAATGATTTATGTATGCTTTTAAGACAACAGTGCCAGTACTTCTGGTTTTAGCATAGCAAGGACAATGGTAAAACGTTGCTTGAAATGGTGCACATTATTTGAATTTTTAGGACTTACCCTCTGAAGGAAAATGAATTACTTTCCAAGGGACCGTACAAAGATTTTTCATTTGTGCTCAGACAGAGAAATACCCAACATGATGACATATTTTTAATTCTCCGTTTTAAAAGCTTTGGGTGTCACCTTGGAGAGTCCCAGAGTGTACTTACTAAAGAAAGCTTAAGAAGAAGGTGTGACAGCTGTGGTTTTTCACATGAAAACACCTCTCACTGTAGGCACAATAACATTTTATTTATCCTATTTTGATGAATATGTGCTGACATTTAAAAGACCAGAGAGGCAGAAAAAAACCTAACCACTATTTTACGGGAGGAAAAGAACGTCTTTCCGTGTTTTGTTTTGGTTTTGCTTTTTCTTGACAATTCACGCCTATCTTCACTGTTTTAAATGTTTACAGATTCTCAGCAGACTTGAGCACAGTTAGAAGAAGAATTCACGTATAATTCTGTAGTCAAAAAGGTAGCAAACATTTTTTTATGACTTTATAAAGAGATACAGATAAATGTATTTTCCGTGCTCACATTAAAAAAGGAATTTTAAACTCCTGAATATTAGCACTTTATCTTGATCTTTCTGAATTTACGCACGCTGTGGTAACTTACAGAGGTTGCTTTATAACATGCAAATAATAACGTACTGACATTTACTGTTGGGTAGCTGCTCAATGACCTGTATGAAATGAGTTGTTTGTCTTGCTGCTAATGAATCAATATTTCATATCACAGAACACATGACCTCAGTCGACTGTACGGATGACACTACCAGTTAAAGAGATTAAAGTTTGTCTAATTGTGCAAAAATGCCCAGTGGCCTCCTGCACATCCAAACTGAAGTACTTGGGAGGGGTATAGGAAGTTTACAGTGCTGATGTTAATACCAGTAACTATTTGACACAGAACTTCTCCACTGAAGCACATGCGTAAGTATAAATTTCTTAAAAGCTTTTATGGAAATTCATTCTCTAAGCATATAGTGACTCAGAAAGTCACTATGACACTTTATTTTGCCTAGTTCCTAGACTGCATAACACACAAATACCACTTACATTCAGCACTGACTTAATAGGAAGAAAATTAACATGGTTCTAAATATGAGAAAAGTTATTGTTTGGCTAAAACGCTTTTGTAACTCATCAAGGAAGCATGTATTTCCAGATTGCATTTTCTTCCTGAAATTGTACAGTTGATTCTATCAAAGATATTTAAGAAAGTTTGGAGAAGTGCTGAAGTGAGGACTCTTGACTACAATTAGCTCCATGGATTACGTAGTTCAAAGCTTTTCTAACTCCCAACTGTGATTAGGAGCATAATATTCCACAGAAAAGAATCTCGATTAAAAAGGTTCAGCCTAAAGTTATGTTTTAGTGCATTGTTTTCAGAGTATCTGGAAAATACTACATGTGTAAATATTATACCGCTTTTTTTTTTTAAAAAAAAAAAAAAAACAAAACAAAACAAAGCAAAAACACAATGCTAGGATATCTAGACCTAAATAATGGCAGAACCAACCTGTTCCCCTGAATTGTGCAGAAAACTAACAATCTGTATCCACCAAGGCAGAAACAGAGAGAGCTGAAGCCCTCCAAGGCACTGAGGGTGAGGGCAGAGGTACAGAGAGCCCTTTGAAGTGCAGCAGGAGGCTGGAACTGTCCTGGGGGTGACTACGAGATCAAAGAATTGTTCCCTTTCTCAAGCAGATACTATGCAAGTTAATAAGACATTATCAATTATATTTGATTGTATTTGTCAAAATTTTATTCACAAACACAAGAGCTGAAAACATTGCTTTAAACTATATGTGAGATCCTGATAAAATCACATAGCTTTAGAAACTGTGCTGTTTTAATCCCAATATCGTATTCTGGCATATACCTACTACACTTCAGCCACTGCTCAGCTCTAGTCTATGAAATTTTTGTTTTGTTTCAGACACTAAAAATTTGAAGACACAGTAATCCCAGCATGAATCATGGTTTGGAAATAGCTCACCTAGAAGCACGTGCTGACATCAATGCAGTATCCAGTAGATGGGTCCTGACCATCATAATATGCTGCAAAGGTATACTGTGTAGTACGCAGAGGGCAACACAGGCTTAGCACTTTACAAGAAGTTTCAGTCTCACAGAATTCATTTTTCTGCTTCAGTTAAAAGCCAGGGAACTGGAAATACATGTTTCATTAGCAACAAAGGCATGAAGCAGCCAATCTCTTCTAGAGATTTCATACTGAATCTTTCCTTTATTATCTGAATTGTTTCCAAATCTGGATGAAGAAGAAAATATCCTCACCTTCTACTCTCAAATCTCCCTCCCTGGCTCTGCTAAGAAAACATACCTGTTTGGAAGACAGCTTCACTTATATAGATGTATATTTGCTGCAACCATTGTCTAAGTAGAACATGGCTTGGGTCACTTTCTCATGAACCATAAGCAGAAGTGGGATCTATTAAGAGAACTATTCTGAACTGAATGCCAGAAAACATATCAGAGGAAAATGACATTCCTCTGTATCTTTGCAGATTAATACATTTGTGATAGTGACAGAGAAGTTGGGGAACCATCCTTCTTTCTCATTGCTCTCTTATTCTTCCCTCCAATATGAATTCAGTAAGTAACTCACCTTGCCTTTTTTTTTTATTCTACCTTTGAGTTTCCTGTCTCATTTGTCTCTGTAAATCTTCATATAGTAGAAGCTGAAGTTCTCATTATGAATCCATACTTAAAGGAGAGCTTGGTATATTTTAAAAGGGCAAATCTCAAAATGATTTCTCACCCTTCCCTCCGCAGAATCCCATCATACTCCTATTCTGAAGCCCAAAGAACAAATCTATTTAATGTTAAATCACTACTTCCGTTCCCTAAAATTCAGCCAAGTGATTGTTTTCATCACACCACTCTCCTTCATTTGATCTGTAATTGAGAACGTACCTTTGTAGAAGCAGTCATCCCTTACTTTTCTCTCCCTCTGCTCCACACTGCAACCTCTAGCCTTCTGATTAGCTACACAATTAATAAAATTAGTACTAAACCTTCCTCTCTCCATTCTTCCCCTGTGTTCCTGATACACGTGGTGTTCTGAAGATAATTAATACGTGTGTTTACCATGGAAACCTCTGAACTTTAATCTGTTCTTTCCCCCTCCCATCTGTTACAAAATATAATTTTCTAGATGGAGTGTTACGATACCATCGTATAAAATAGAATTATATCTTTCTATGTTCAGAAGAAAAGGAAATAAGAGGTAAAGAAATTCCTGGAATGTTTTTTCACTTTGTTTTTAATTTTATGTATTTAAAATTCACCACCTGTTATGAGAAAGGTACATCACAGACAGAAGAAACAATAACCACGGTGGAACACCAGATCACTCACCCTGAGCAGATGGGCATAATAGGTAGTGCCTAGCGACTGGACTTTTTTTTTTTTTAAATCAGAAATGATAAAACAGAAACTCTACTGGCTTGGGAAGCACAGAGAGAACATACTTTTAAATGCACAGGTGTCCTGTACCGTTGTACAGGCATTAGGACTTCTATTCTCCAAAACTTCTCTAATACGAAAGAATTTCAATGAGTGTAATTGAAGGCCAAGAGATTAATGGCAAACTTCAGAATGGCTTTAGTTCCTGTAACAGAAGAGGCAGAAGTGAGAGCTGTCATGCATGCTGGCTCTCGGAGGCTTTTCAGTCCGGTGCAGGAATAGCAAAAGCTTGGTTTGTATATTTCATCTGCAAATAAGCCAGTTCTGGATTAAAAGACCACAAGACACTCAAGTCATCCAGTTCTATTAGTAGTTTCTCTTTCAAACTGCAGTAATGCCCAATGAATTTCTGTCTACCCATATGAGTCAAAAAGTCTAAGTCTACCTCCTTACCTTTCCTTTTTTTAAAATTATTTTATTATTTTCAGATTTGTACATAGCCTTTAATAGATAACATAACTCAAAGCATTATTTCAGGCTATGTTTTGTAGATGGTGTGCCATTTTATGTTAGATTTGCTCTGCACTTTTTCTGTATTTTTCTCCCTTGCCTTTCTGAGAGGTCTGTAAAATGGTTGCTGGCTCCATGTTGACCTCTTTTTCTCTGTGTCTTCACCATATACTTAACTCAGTGAGTAGTCTGTGAAGTTTACTGAAGTAGATACCATCAAACCTGACAGCATGAGAAAAACTCTGTCTTGTATAAGCAAACAATGGTACTGGTGTATAGATGGCCTAGAGGACAGAAGAGCACAACTATTGCAATTCTGGTATTTACAGCTTTGTATTACAGCTGTTATTTCTTTTTCTTTCTTGAGACGGAATGGAGTTGGGTTATTCCCAGGCTCCTTCAGGGATTTCTTTCAGCATATACATCAGTATGTGGTCCCTCTGTGGCCTCCATTACTTAATACCTCAGCACCTTACAGTCTTTCACTATCTTTACTCCCACTGCACCTCAGATGCAGGCAGCTTTTGTGATTTCAATTTACTAAGAATCAAAGTGCATAGAGATTTGTAGGTATCTGGTGTCGAGATTGAAATCCAAATTTCTCCCTTTCTTAAATTTATAGTGCCTGAAATCACCCTTGAGCCCCTCAAAATGAGATTCAGGGCAATCTGAGTACTGAGCAAGTCACCCAAAGTATCATTTGAAAAAGTGAGACTGGCTTGGACAACACCTAGGTAAGTCTATACTTTTGTTCTGAAGCCATCAATGCCACAACACTGTGTATTCAGAAAGTGCCACTACAAACCCAGTGTAGAAGAGTGATGCTTGTACTCTGCAGCTGAGCAGGGATCTGTCTTCCCCTGAGAGAGTTAAAGAACAGCCTAGAGGCTTCTCTCCCCTTGTTTTTTTTGTGCAAGAAGTCAACCACGATATGGGAGATTCTAGTGCAGTTCCTTATTCTGCTGGAAGGGATTCAAAATTCAAACTTCTCTCCTCATAGGGGAGTGCCACAACCACCAAAATACAGCACAGGCAGCGGTGGGGACCAGCATGTATTTCCTCAGCCTTGGACGAGCTGTGAAGAAGAATTTCAGGGTCAGTGGTGGGGACAGAGTGAAGGAACATGACTTCTGTCTGAGGCAATGAAAGCATTACCTCATCTCTACCTGTCTTTTACCATGCTAGTGTAAGTCTGGACTGCACCTTTTTTTCTGCAGTAGAGCTGTCTCAAAAAACACAGGAATGCAGAGTCCTGATTTAGGAGATCTCGGAAACAAATTCAATATAGGCGTGTACAGTTGGGAATTCTATATGAAGAACAAAGAGCCAGAAATAATTCTGGATTTTTTTTTCATTCTAAGACAGAAAAGTTAATTTATTTAGAACAATAAAACGTAACCCTCCTTTATGTTCATCATAAAATGCCAGCATCTTTTTTTTTTACCTACTGCTGGAGGAGAAACTGCTATGACAAACTTTTGGTAGCTTTTATCTTTTCTATTATATTCTATTGACTATTAATAAATTACCATCTGTCAGTTTTTGCAGGAGTAGCTGAAACTCTGCTTGCATTAAACTTGAAAATAACTCCTTCCTTTTTTACAATCTTCAAGAGAACAGAAATTTTAAAGTAATGAGCAGTGCCTGTACTATTTCAATGCTGTTTCTCTTCTACAAACAATATTGATTTATGTGATATAGTCAGCTTTAGGATTGATAATTAATTGTCACTTGATTACACGCTTTAATAATATCTATTCTAAAGTTGTAACAACCCTACCCTAGAAAATGACCCTGAATCTCTTTAATTGATAAATTCACTTAATTAAAATACTTAATCCTGAAAAGAGCTTTCAGGCTGTTCAAATAAAGGTAAACAAATCTTCCAATTAAATCAACACTTTTTTCTTTTGATATATGTAATTAATTTTCACTCGACTCAATGAATAAACCTCATGTAAGGTTGTTCATGTGACAACAGAAAATGGCTTGCTGTCAGCTTAATCTTCTTTAACACTGTAAAGCATTTTTAGTTATGCTGACAGGCCGGCTGAAAACTCCTTGCTGGAAAGCAATAAATATTAGCATTTTTCCCACTGGCACTGAAGGCAAAACATTTATTTGTAAATGACGATCATTAATCAGCGTTTTTGTACAAGTTATCACAAAACCTCCCCGGCTAAAGAAAACTTGATGGAAATGAAACTTGGTTCCAATCAGATTTAGCTTAAACACACTTTGTCCTTAGATAATTGAAATCTCCATTGTCCCGTTTTCCCAAATGCTGGTAGAGGCGCTCTGGGCTCAAAGGACTGTGCTATTTATCCCTCAACACGTTAGAAGGGAAAGTTCTGTGACAAACCCTAGGACTTAATTATGGAGCTCACAGCACTGCCAAGATTTTCACACGCTTAACTTTACTACTGCAATTAGCTCCATTGAAATCAATGGCAGGAAAATTAACCAAATGTATGAGATGTCAGTATCATGATGAAAGCTGTCACCCGTACAGGCACGTGAGTATCTTTACAAGTGCAAGATCGACTGTTAAATGCAGTACATTCACTCGTCTGTGCAGCACTGCTTGCACACATTCCACTGCAGAAAGAGGAGCTTATATTTTGAAGGGATGGCTTTACTGAACATAATTTTCAATTGTTCAGCAAAATTTATCTGGAGATCAGATCACAGCATACCCCTAACTGCACCTTCCCCTTCAATTCTGGGCATTTTAGCCTGAATCTTAAAAACTCTGCTTCAGAAACATGCCCCCACCCTTCTCATCCGTGTTTCAGAACAACCAGAATGACAAAAAGGCTGTGTTTTTTCTCAGTCTAACATACACATTCAGACTTTAAGCTGACCCGATTCTGGTTGTTTCTCTCCATCTGCGGTATGTGAGTAGGAAAAAGATTCCAAAATTTGGGCTCTGTACTTAAATCCTAAGCCTCACTCTCTCAGTCCTATCTCAGCCCTGAAAAGTTCAAGTTAATTAACAACAGAGCTAAGGAACTACTGCCGTCAAGATGATAATTAGACGGAACTAAGTATGAAAAACAGAGCCCTTATCTGATGAAGGAAGGTAGTCGTCCATCACTCCTCACAGGTTGTTTATAGTACAGGTATTTCTAGTTGCTTACCATTATGTTTAACAAAACTGCAATTCATGAGCAGAAATCAGCATCAAATACCTATATGAACAAAGCCTGTCGTGAGTTTTCCAGCTGTTTCCAGCATGCAAGAGAGCAGAAATAAAGCAAGGAGTTCCACACTTTCAAAAGAGAGAAATTTTTAAGGCTTCTATAGTTTATAGGTGTCTTAGGTGAAAGCAGAGCAGTGAGAAATGACTGATAATGAGAAAATGGACCTCCATTTTTGATAGAGTATTTTCTGCTGCCAGTCAATGTTCGGTCTGTCTTCTTGACAAAGGCTTAAGAGGATTTGTTATTCAGCTAAATCATTATTCTAGTTGTCATTTTCAGCCTGAACGAATCTATAAAAATATATCTGGGAAGATTTCACTTTGTTTGTTTGTTTTTGTTTTCATTCTCAGTGCGCAAATACGGCCCTTGTTTAGAAAACAGCTACAAAAACACACCACAGATCATTTTCACACTATAAATACAAATAGCCAAATGTTGTATGCATTTTTGGAGAAAAACAGACTGCTCTGATTATCATCATGGTTCCCTTGCAAGTGATTCAAAGCAATACAAATCAATTTATAGGCTCGGAAAGTAAGCAACATACCTAGTGCATGGCAGGACTGGCTGGGGGCATTGCTGCTAAGTGTCTAAGAGTCTGCATGTTCAGCCGTTCAACAGAGTAGATTGCAAACTGCAATAGTAAAAAATATATACCTATATAAAACAACTTTCTCTGCAACATAATGCTGGAACCACTCAGAAACAGCAGCCTCAGGAGAGTCGGGTGTCTATGATAAGATCCAGTGCTCGAGTGCCATTGCAGAGGGCTGACCTGCAGCTGCCATTCCCCAGGAGCACAGATCTCTCCATGACCAGTATCCAAAGGTTATTCAGATGCCTACAGATAATGCTAAGAGACATTCCGCCACTTTGTAGACCTTTTTTAGGTTGCTGAATACTTTTTAAAATCCGATCCTGTGGGACTAAGCTCCTCCCTAGAGTGCAACAGCTGAAAATCCTTTTGCAGGCAGATTTATTCATTTCCCGTTCTGATTTAAAAAGTTCACAACCCCTATCACAGAGGGTAGACCAGTGAGCTTATTATACAGCTATACCTGAGCCATCAACAGCCTGGTTCATATCTCGTGCTGAAGCTCACACAAGCAGCAGTGCTGCTTGCAGGCAGCTCGTTCCTTTCAGTAGTAACAGACCCGTTATGTATCCTAAATGAACTCATTTGTTTTAAAGTCCATGTTTTCTGTCATCTGCTGCTGAAAGTGAGCAAAAAAAAATAAATGCTGTCAGGTCAGAAAATTGTTTTAACAGTAAAAAAAAAAAAAAAAGAAGAAAGAAAAGAGGAAAAAAAGAAATCCATCTAAATAAAAGTTACACCGGACTGGGACCAGTTCTGTGAAGTCACCATTACACCTGTTAAGCATTGCATAAAGATATACAATCTAAATTGTGCATTTTATACATATACCATAACATAGTTATACAGAATGTAATATAAAATAACCACTATAAGTTTATCCTACATTTACATTTATTTTTAATAAATCTAAGCCGTACGCACACAAATCTCAGCAGCCCTTTCATTGTGGTGACTGGTCCTGGATGACTCATAGACAAGTGCTGGGGGAAATGGGAAGATCTGAAAGATTTGCAGCTGAAAACACTGAAGAGTTTCCTATTTATTTCAATTCCTGTCCAGCTCTGACAGAGCGCTGATTCCTTCTGGTCTCAGTCGTTGCCTCTCACCTGCAGTGTGTGCAGAGAGAGGAGCGTGCATGGCAGCAGCGTGATGCAGAGGATGCCAGGGGCTGGTAAGAAGCTCTGTGTACAACCTGCAGTGCTGAGGAACCTGCGGGGACACTGCGAGCAGCCCAGGACCAAAGGTGCCAGGAGCTTGCAGAGCTGCAGCAGAGCACTGAGTGGTTTGGGGAGAAAGGAGAAGGGGTCAAAGGGAGCTGGGAAATCGGAGCACAAGAGCAAAGGGAAAGCTGAGCGGGTGCAGCAGAGGGAAGCAAGAGGCAGATTAGGATTTGCCTGCATTCATTTAGACAGCGATTAAATCTTTTTTTAGGGCTAATTAATAAAGGGTAGCAAATGTAAAGATTCAAGCTGCAAAAGGAGCAATGGCACATCACTGACAAAGGACAGACCATCACATAAAACAACTGGCAGACAGAAAAAGGCACTTCTTTCACTCATCCTGTGAAGAGAAATGTGGAAGTTGCATCAGCGAGTTATGGGTCACGAGCAGCTCCCAGCAGCACAGAGTACAAGAATGGAGGCAGGTGCCATAGAGGCTGGGATGCACACCCAGCCCCCTCAAACCCACATTTCTGAAACAAGTGCCAGGCTGGCAGTGAATGTCTGAAATAACTCAGTTTGCTGAAAAGGAGTCCACAAGCAACTGACTTCAAATCAGAGGTTAGAAAAAAGTCCTAACAAGTACCCAGGCTCACAAACTCCTCAACTTCCAGCAGCATTTCTAATATTTGGCAGATGTCAGGAGTTTAGGCCAGTTGCTAACAAACCCCTTCCACCTTATTTGGTTATTACATTGTCATGATGTACTTGCCGAAAACAGCAAGGTATTGGTTGTTAAAGAGCTTACAAACTCAATTTTAATGGTTTAACCACTGTACTGTCATAATTCTGCTGCAATAACCTCACAGATGCTGTCTGCAAAGATGACATAGACACTTGCCTATCAGAGGGAGCAACTGACTCCTCATGTATAGAAATGTTGTATTACAAGCACAGAGACCGTTCAGTCCTTGGCTTATTCTGCACACAGCAGCAACGTGAGAGTACTCAGACTTTATTGATTTCAGCTGTCAAGCGCTGATACTGCCATGCTAACAACCCCTCTTCTGCTCAGGACTGCAGAGATCTTTGATTCTGAGCCATACCAGAAGCTAACAAACAGACTTCCAGCAAGGTGCTTTAAAATCTGTCTGTCTCAGGTTTCAATACATAGAAAAAAAGCATCCTCTGTAAACAGGGGGATATGGGCCTGTCTTCAACCTCTGTGAAGGCAAACTGTTCTCATCAGAGCTGTGCTTCCATGAGAAAAACACAAATTTTCTGAGACAATTTACTATTTAGCTGCCTAAATGGCGCGAACAATATTTGATGAGTGCAAAGAACCTGCAGCACCTTTCTTCTGCACGTGGACAGAACCCAATGTGAGTGTATTAGGGGAAGAAACACCCACTGATTAAAAATAATAATAATCATAATAAGAACAAAGGTGAACGTTTGAAAAGAATGCAGCATACATTTCAGTTCATTAGACAGTTCAGTCCTATCTACCACACATGGTACTCCTGGCACTACAGAACAAAACCAGTAATTCCTGTGCTGAGTGACATTTCTCAGCATTCAAACCAGAGCCTTGTGCCAAACAACTTTCATATTTCAAGTGAGCAGGTAGATTTCACGCCTAGAAAATGCACCTATGTTATGCAAGAAAAAGGCACTACTTTGCTGAAAATCAGTACTCTTCAGGCTTTCCACTGCTTAAGAGTAAATGCATCACTACGAGCAATGCAAACTGCCTCCCTGTGCTTCAGCAATGTAGCAATGTCAGCTCCTGCAAATGGAAATTTTGTCAGCAATCCTCAGGTTTTCACAAAATCAAAGCAGTCCTGGGAGGAGGTCTGCGAGAATCACAGGAGCTCTCTGGTTTATCCAGGTATGATTCAGATAATACACTGTCTGTAAAAGCACTTCATTTTGTACCGTCCCTAACACACCAATGAATGAAAAGATCAGATCAGTGACGATGTTCTGCTTAGGTCTGCAGTCACGGAAAAAACCAGAGATTTCAGATCTTGAATCTGATTCTGGCTGCTCTGACACCCACGTAATTTAGCTCTGCCTCTAATGAAGGCAGTCACGGCACAGCAGCATTAAGATACTTCTTGATAATGCAGGGTCTCAGCTTCCTGTTTCCCTAGAAATCATCTCGTCTAAGTGGAATTTGGAAGAAAAAATCCAGAAAAAATTCTCTGCCAATTCCTAGAAGTCATGAGTCACTTTAAAACCCCACTCCAGCAAATAACCTGGGCACAGGTTTAACCTTAACCTGTCCACCAGTTTAAGTCTTAATTTAAGTCAAAGTGGTTACTCGTGTGCCCAGACATCTTTTGATTGAGTTCTACAGACTCTGTTATATCCAAATAATCACCAGCACCCAGCTCGAGCACTCCCATTCTTCCAGATTTTATCAAACTCCCATAAACTCACAAGATTTCTTCAGACCACAAATCCTTGAGTTAGACGTTGTTTTTTTTTCATAATCAAGGAAAACTTTCTTGTATTTCATTTAGCATAAGAATCTCACGTTTAATTAGTATTTCATATCTAGATGCTTTATTTCTGCTCTCAGTCGCAAGATCAAAAATAAAATCACAAGAAACTGAATGGGTTTCTGCCATTTACTGTATCTGAGTGTGTAAGGAATCAGAACTAGACAATTCTTACGAGACATACAGCTATGACCAGAGGCAAAAATTCTGGGAATGTAATGTAAAACACGGTTCTTGTGCGGCTTCAGGCTCTGCAGACTTTTTTTTGTCAATGTAACTCTTTTGATTCCAATGCAGCCACTCCTGATTTACCCCAGGGGCAGTAAGACATAAACTGAAGGCACAGTAGTACAGATTTTTTTCTTTAGGACCCCCTGTGTAACCGCACTGAAGTTAACCGCTCACTCTAATTTTTGATTTTGCAGATCTGCTACCGTAAAGAAATCTCTCCCTGCTTTCCCAGATTCTAAATTTTATTTTCCCAATGTAATTCGGTTTGAAAATGAAATAATACTGTTGCTATTTGTAAGTAAGTATTAAGATAAGTACCTTGAAAGGGAGAACGTGTTCAAAAAATAATGTCCAGTTCCATTGCTTGACTTTTTTCCTTGCTAGAACTTAATGAATTCTTCATTTGCTATTATAAACTAAATATTTCCTTTGAGTCCAATTAGCATAGCTGAAAGAAAAAGCAAAGCAAAGCAAAGCACTGTTCAGCATGCATCATTGTAATGGAAAATCAGTTCTTTTATTCTGGCTTTAATAACTGCAGCTTGATTAGAGAGAAAGAAAAAGCTCTGTGAGAGAGAGAGAGGTGGGGGGTATGAGAAGGCCTGCCAAATTAGTTCCATAAGAATTCTCAACCTGTCTGCTCTCTGGCTTACTATTCAAATGCTAATTGAGCCTTTTTGTAAACAGAATGGGTAATCATGGAAGACAAAAACAGACACAGAAAACAAATGAAATATCACACCTTATCCAAACCAGCACAAAATTTCACTGATGAGCTTTAGAAGTCTTAAAATATTGTGTTCTTTGGTCTCTTTAAAGAACATAGAAAAGCATATAATTAATATAATAAAATAAAATATAACATAATAAAATAATAAATAATAAAGAGCAGTTCCTTTTGAACAATGAAACCAGTCATGTTATAATTAGATAAGAGGATTTATATTCACAGCTATAAACATGAAAGTGGACCATGAGACCGGATAAAGGCAAGGTTTTAATTCTTAAAAATTAATTACATGGCATTATTGTTATCAGTACACAGGATGCATTAATTATACAATTAATAATAAGATGAAAGGGAATTTTTTTTGCAACTTTAAATCACTTGGGGACATTTGGTTTTATACAAGAATTGTCCTTCAGGCATTTCTATAATCTTGTTACTATGCAAAGTCAAGACCTTAAACCTGTTAGTGGAAGTAGTGGATGGAATGAATCTCTCTTAATTTAGACTTCGTACTTACACATATTGCAGCAAATTTTAGATACCCCCTGTAATTGGGGTCTAAGGTGTAACAGATTTATTACAACTTCTCCTCGTAAAATAAACTAAAGACTGATGTTATTAGAAGCAAAGTACATCCAATATACAATCAGGTGAAGGCAGCTTCTACTACAGAAAGCCTACACGATCTCTTGTACAAAGCTATCACCTAACATCAATATTACACTTAGACATCCAAATGAAGTTTTCCATTTCTTCAGAGAAGCAGAGGTGGGCTTTGTGCCCAGCAGAGCAGGAATATATTCACAATAGCCGAAGTATCAGACCTCCATTCAGTGTTCAGTCTCACAGCTCCTAGCACATACCTTCTAATCCCATAACTGGGCCATTTGCTGGTCCCAGCCTTGCTCAAACCATGTTCCAAAAGCTTGAAACTGTATCACGTACAAGAATATTTGTTATATTAAATTGTCTGTCTTTCATGTATACACATAACATCACAAAGAGATCCTCCTCCTAACAAGGCAAGTTGTCCTAAAGAAGGGGCGCATTTAACTGCTAGCAGGCCATCAGGAGAACATCAGAGTCTGGACACCACCAGATGTGCTCAGAGAGGGTATCTATGGACTCTCTCCGCAGGTGAGTGAGTATACCAGGGAAGACCTCTTGCATTTTTGCACAGGTGCATTGGAACACAATTGCATTTTTGTTCCTGTTTTGTCTTCTGTTAGATCTCAACGAATCAAACCCCTTACCATCCGTTTTAAATTTTAAAGAATTATTCGGCAAATATCACTCATCAGAAAAATGAATATTCTGCACTCAGTGTAAGGTTGATTAATATAATGGTTAGCAGTGTTTGACCTCATTAAACTGCCAACATGGGCTCACACAGGAATTCAGAAGGGGTGTGGAGGTCTTGTTTGATGTCATGGAAACTCTGGCAAGGGTTCATCTTTCTGCTTAAACCTTTGAAAATTAAGAACCTTTAAGAACAGCCCTGTGTTACAACCACTAAGTAATTATTCCTAAGCATTATATTGCTTTTCTGTAGCATTTTTGGCCTTACTTCTCATACATATATGGTTCCAAATTACGACCATCTGGGAGAAATGAACTTTATTTGCCTGTCATTTTGATTTCAGGTGTGTTCATTGTGACAGACCCCCTTCCTCATGGAAGAGCTCACTTTCTTTTCAATTTTATCTTCCTCCTCCATATCCTGTCAGAGTTAGCTCTGTAGCTAAGGTACACCGATCTGATATGCACCTATTGTGAGACTGTTCATTTCTGCCGTGCTTTTTAATATAAGCTGTATTTTGATTTGTTATTATTTGTGTCATCGTAGTCCCTTGAAAACCCAAGGAAGGGACAAGTACCTCATTGTCCTCAGTGCCATTATCTACGAACAAAGCAACTCTATCACCATACAATCTTCATTGTGGAAGATGAAGGTTTTGCTTTTCTTTTTGGTTTTTTTTTTTCATAGAAGGGTATTATTTAATTACATTTCCTGGCGTATTGGACCGCATTTCTATACAACAGGGGCCTCAATTTATAAATAGAGTGAAAAAAAATGTGTCCTTTTCTATAATCATAAGATGTCAAACTTTATTTGGACTAGCTGGCCAAATGTCCAGTGTTCAAACAGGAAGTCAAGTAAGACAATCAAAGTTTTTCATTAAAACCTTTGTCCTTTGTCCTGTGTGCCTTGCTAATAAAAGAGAGAAACTTTCCACTTTCAAACTAGCTCTATTATCGTTATAATTAAGTTATAATATTAGAGTAGCACCAAGTAATAATAATTAGTATCAAAACCTCATTTTAAGTACTGGATAATAAGGGAAAAATACTGCTTTCAGCTGAAAGAATTTAGACTACATACTAAAAGAAAAAAAAATCAGCATATTAGTATTATTAACAAAGGGCTAAATTCTGGAGGTCCAACCTTTCTGGCCACAGACCAGCAAGGTACATGACCATGGGTATAACACAAGTCTCATAGCTGAAGTCAACAACTCACATGACTCCCTGCACTTGGTAGCAAAAGCCCATATGAAAGAAAGAGGGAAAGAAAAAAAAGGTGACAAAAGTAAGATAATTAAAATTGTTACTTTAAAAAAATTTTCAATTATAATGCAGCCCAGAGTTATGGGGATTGTTTCCTTCAAGAAATTGCTTCTGCCTTTTGAGACAACCTCTTGGGAAACTGGGAATCATGTAACATTATTCCTCACATGTGTCTCTAGGACCCTCACGGCCACCCACCACACATCCATTTTGAGCAGTTTGATAACAGTGCACATTCTCAGTAACTTCTGCTGAAAGAAGGCATTGCTTGGAACTTTGATCAGACGGTAGCCCCTATCTTTCCCGGAAACTGAATTTTCAAATACAAAAAGCCTGAAGCTGCTGTGGTTTATTCTGTTTTCCCCTCACCCTCCATCCAATTTGCTTACAGTCAGTTGTTTGTGAACACAGCAAAAGTCAGTCCTCTGAAAACTAGGGCTATCTGTTATTTCTAGAAGTCTTCAGTGCCAGAGGGAAATATTTAAAGTATGACATTACAAACAGACCAGAGAATTTAGTATGGATTTTTTCTTACGCTTTTTCCTGTTTTGACTATGACAACATGGTGCAAAGATTAGAGCTTAAACCCCTGGTTTGTGTGTTCATCTGTGTGTGTGTTTCTATATGTATACACGCACTTTGAAATGTAGTCATAAATATTTACTGTGATATATTTACAGGTGGAAAAAGAGCTACTAAATATGAAAACTTTTGCCCCCTAAATATAGGATATGTAATATTTATTCTATGGCATTGGGTCATAGAGTAACAATCTCTTCTGTACAGAACTGTATTGGGTTTGTGTGGTGGGGGGTTGGTAGCAGGGGAAGGGCCGCAGGGATGGCTCCTGCGAGAAGCTGCTCGAAGCTTCCCCGGCTCCAAGATGGACCCGCTGCTGGCCCAGGCCGAGCCCGTCAGTGAGGGTGGTAGCGCCGCTGGGAGAACAGATTTAAGAAGGGAATCTGCAGTGGAGAGGAGATTGGAATGTGAGAGGAACCCCTCTGCGGACACCGAGGTCCGTGCAGAAGGCGGGGAGGAGGAGCGGGGCGGAGGGGATGCCCCCGCAGCCCGCGGTGAGGCGGCAGGCTGTCCCCCCAGCCCGTGGAGGGGAGCGGGGGAGCAGACGCCCACCTGCAGCCCGGGGAGAGAGGAGCCCACGCCGGAGCAGGGGGATGCCCCCAGAGATGGCCATGACTCCATGGGAAAGCCCACACTGGAGCAGTCTGTGACTGAAGATCAGCCCGTGGAAAGGACCCATGCCACAGAAGTTCATGGAGGACTGTCTCCCTTGGGAGGCACCCCACGCCGGAGCAGGGGAAGAGTGTGAGGAGTCCTGCCCCTGAAGAGGGAGGAGCGGCAGAGACAACGTGTGATGAACTGACCGTAACCCCCATTCCCCGTCCCACTGTGCTGCTGGAGGAGAGGAGGTAGAGAATTCGGTAGTGAAGTCAAGCCCGGGAAGAGTGAGGCATGGGGGAAAAGTGTTTTAAGATTTGGTTTTATTTCTCATTACCCTGTTTGGATTTAATGGGTAACAAATTAAACTGATTTTGGTTTTTTCCCCAAGTCGAGTCCGTTTTTCACCTGTGACCATAAGTGGTGAGTGATCCCTCCCTGTCCTTGTCTTGACTCACGAGCTTTCCATCATATTTTCTCCACCCCATCCCACCAAGGGCGGGGGAGCGAGCGGCCTCATGGGGCTGTGTTACCAGCTGGGCAAACCACAACAAGAACACAGTGCAGCACCATGTAAAACTGAGTCCAAAGAAACACATTTTTTACTGTTTCATACTTCTGAAAATCTGTCCGGGTGCTGTGTTTTTAAAAGCTCAAGTTTATTTTGTGTTAGTTTTCTTCAACGGTTGTCACAAATAAATATTTAAATACAAGTAGTACAACATATTAGCCTTACCTAATAGTGTTCTTTAACATTTTTATTGAATAAGGATAAGCTCACACAGGAAAGATTTCATCTATACAGTTCAGCTTTCTGATGTAAGCCAGACAAGGCTGAGAGGATTTTTACGTTTTTCAGGTACTATAAAAGTGAATTGATAGGTTGGTCACTTAGGCACGTTGTGATTAAATGGGTTTTAAGGTTGCCGATGGTCCTCTCGCTATTTCCTATATGCATTACCAGTTCTGATATTTGTGGAGGGAGGAAAATACATCTGCCAGCTAACAGTTCACTGATGACAGCACAAAACATATTTCTAGTGATTATGTGTAAAATACCAGATTTAGTTCACAAGAATTTAGTATGAACGGTTTCCTTGGCTTTACAAGGAAGATGTTGATTTGAATGAAACCATGGGCTCAAAACAGAAGACAAGAATGATGGCAAAATGTCAGTTGGTTTGCTTTAGACATGGGCAAAGCTGCAAGTCTGGATCATCTCACTTGAAGATCACACACAAAGCATGAGGATAATTTTTTTCCCATTCTCCTTCAGTCTTCAAAATAAAACCCAGTAATTCTTTACCACAGATGGGTGATGACAAACACCTTTCCAGCATTCTCGGATACTGGGGTTCAGAATGTCGCTTCACCTTGTACCATAGGTATTCAACCAGACGGAGGTGAAAAGCAGCACATGAGACCAAGGCAGGTACAGTTCAGGATGTATCCAAGCTGAGACCAGCCTGTGTTTTTATGTAGCTTTTAGAGTTCTTTAGATTCAAGGTTTGTGCTCACTCACAGGTGGTTTCACTGTGAATTTATTGAGCAACCAGATACAAATGAAATATTTCTAAACCTTAGTAAATCTTGGAATTGGTCTGAGTCCTCAGGAGAAAGCTTCTATGAAAAGCCGGCATTTTTCTTTTTTCTGAGTTTAATTGGAAACATTTCACATGTAACACTAATCGCTCCTTTGGGAGAACAAAAGACAAAAACTCTGCCAGCAAAACTCATTCCTTTTTGAGATCTTGATTTGTCAGACATTTGTATTTGCAAGCTACATCACAGTTCTATCCCAGACCAGAAACACTAATTTGTGAAGTTCATAAAAATTCTGTATTTCAAGCTGAGAACATGATACCGGTACCATTTACAGTAGAATAAACCTGAAATAGCTTTGCTGAAATCCATAAGGTTACAGCAAAATATGACTGATGGAAGTGTCACATAAATAAAATTTTAAGCTTTTACTGTAAAGTTGAAAGTCTCACCTCCTGAAATAATTAATCCAAACTCACAAAACATGATGTTATTTCTCTTCTGACTGTCCTAGAAAGACAGGTACTCAGCATAGGTCATAGCCAATGAAGCATTCATTTATCCTGCCATACTACTTTCGAGTTTTGCTCCACTATTCATCATTCACTATTTGTTAATCTTCTGCATGTCACGCAGTGTCCCATGCGATAGAGATGGCTAATCACGCTCTCAATAATGAGCAGTTTGTGTGAATTGTACATGACTACAGAAATTGTTAATGCTGAAAGTCAAGAAAGTTTGACTGACTGTGACATGGTACTTGACAGAATTGCAAATGTTCGAAACAGGAAAGGAGCAAAGATGAATACCAAATACTTTAGGCAAAGTGTGCTAAAAGACAATCTTATGTAGACAATAAGATCTCTGTTCCAGTGTGACAGAACTGACAACAGTAATAGACATTTTCTAAATATTAATTTAAAGAATATTCTATCCATGTAGATTTTTCATTAAAGAAAGAGGTTAGCAATATAAGATATAGGTGTCTTGGCTAATTACAAGGTACTATGAACAAGGTGGCTGTGACAAGAAATTTGATTTTAAAAGGTATTTCCAGTAGGGATAGAGCAAGACACTCATGGGATGTCATCTGAATTACTCTGCACAGTTCTGATCACCTATACCCTGGCAGGAAAAATTCAATCTTAATAAACTTGACTATTATTACAATAATAAAAAGGTAACAGAAACTGTACTGTACAATAAAGGTGTAGGAGAAAAAGGTAAAAACTCAGTGAAAAGATGATTGGAAGTACAACAGAGAGGATCAGTGCACACAAGCAACAGGAAACAGTACTGACATGTAATAACACAATCTGGGCAAATAACCAAAAAGCTTATTAAAGCTAATACAGCCTTGTAAAGAGGAAGTGAATTGAAACCACTGAAGAGTAAGGTTGCAAAACAACCAACCAACTTTTTTTTGTTTGGACCAAAAAAATTGCAGGAAACTTAAGAGGGACTTTCTTCATGTGAAAATGAAACAACAGTCACTTTCTAGCCTTATGTTCCTAACTAAGCTGAGTAGTCAGAACTCAGTTTAATACATCTGAATATTATTTAATACATTTGAATATTATTTTATTTATACTTTTAAAAAATTTCTTCCTTGAAAATAAAAACAGTTATTTAAGGGGATGTGGCAGGGAACGACAGAAGATGGTTCAGAAACAGCACTCTCTTTTCTCCTATTTTCTCCTGTCTGCTGAAAGAATCATTTCAAATCACTGACCCCAATCCCAGTATTTGACTGGTATGCCATCCACTGGAGGTGCAGGACAGATTTATTTTCCCCCTGAATCCCCATTTTTTACCTCTTTTTCTTTCCACTAGTAAGCCAAGCAAGACTCAGACTTGTCCTCAGCCCTATTCATCCCCCTAAAAGACAGAGTTTTATACAATAGTAGGTTTGGGTAAACACTGAAGTGTGGCCTATCTTCTTGTGCTCTTCATAAATTGAAACCTTGTCAGCCTGCACTGGAACATTTCATTTAAACATTTTCTAGTGTCGATAAATACCTGTGAGGTATTACATAAATACAGCAAACATCATCTAGGTTCTGAG
The DNA here is from genome assembly GCA_024606505.1 of Aquila spilogaster. NCBI lineage: Eukaryota > Metazoa > Chordata > Aves > Accipitriformes > Accipitridae > Aquila > Aquila spilogaster. The sequence goes on from JANHGO010000045.1 coordinate 8,653,309, forward strand.
TGGATAGAGGGGAGGCAGCTAATACAGTGTTAATGTTTCTAATATATTTTTCCATTTAGCACACGGCAATTTCAGGCTCTCGGAAGAGGACAGCTTGCTCAGCCTCTCTCCATGAAACAGGCAAACCTGCAAACCTTTCACATACTTCACAGATGGCAGACAAGGACGACAGAGCGCCACAGGGAGCCTGCTCTTCTTTTGTGTGTACTTACATAACGGTGAGTTCAGTGTGCCCAAAGTGACTGCAAGGACCTAAAGGAGCTTTTAACATCAGATTCTTTGCAAAGTTATACATTCATAACCACAGTGAAATAATTCGCGTTACCAGTAATTGCTAGCAAAAGAAGTCTGAACAATGCATGAGCCCTCTCTAAAAGCCTCCACTGTCATGATTGGTGTCAAGGACTGGCCTTGCACTTACTTTTGCAACAAAAGTGTGTTTTCAGAAGACAGGATTTTCCAGCTAATACTGTGGGCAACAGAGCTAGTAATAGAATGGCCCCTCCTGCTCGTGCAACATGGAGATGGGTTGGAAATAACATAGCAACCCAAGTTCTCACTATGGCTGTGATAATGCACTGGTTTCAGCACCTGTTATAGACTAAAAAGTTAGCCTGAATGGTTATCAGAGAGGATGAAAAAGACTGGGGTCACTCTGGGACCCCACCTGAATCCAGGTGTTGCTACACACTGAGATTGGGATGCAGGAAGAACAATTCTTTTGAGAGACTGAATGTGTACAGTCAGATTTGATCACAGAAAGTTATAAAGACAGAGAAGAGATGCACAAAAATGACACCATCATTACAGTATCAAAGCTGTATTATGCCCTACGGCTGATTCATGTATTTGTAGGAGTCACAGAGAAAGCAAAAAGACACCGAATCCTGACACTCTGAACAAGAACACAGCTCTTGTTTGGTGCAGAATCAATGAGGACGATTTTTTGGTCAAGAGTTTGTCACACAAAAAAATGGAGCCTCATCTTGATGCAGACTTTGAAGACTGTGCTGAAATCCAGAAATACTTCCCTTCCAGAGAGGGAACAGGAAATAAAAACGGTGCATTTGGAAATACATTTCAAAATGAATAATGTTTCAAAGCTTGGATCTGAAACTTTCTACAAGATTAAATTTATTTAACTTAAAAAACTGAAGAGAAGAAAATGAAAGTTTTATTCAATCAATAAAATTATCTCTATATGAGCAATTTCAAGCCCACTTTTGAGCAATCTTATTTTGATGCAGAAAAAAAATATTAAAAAGCAAATAAAAAGTCTTGGATTAATACATACTTATTTAAAAGTATTTTTTAGTTCAGCCACTGATCTAAAAGTCAATGTTTCACTCAGCTCTAGGACCCAAAGAGAACTGTCTCAAGTATTCGCTCAAAGGACTAAACAAAATCACTCATTTAATTAATGTGATTTTCTAAGAAGAGCAGACTCAATACATTTGAGAATACCAATGTCTCTTAAGACAGGAGGTTTCTTCACAAGCTCATCTTAAGAAGATTTCTCTGTACTGCTTTCCTATGCATATGTGTTCCAAGAAACATTTAATGAGCTTCACAGAGTTACTAAAGAAAAAAGTAGTCTAACTACTTACTTTCTAGATCTCTATTGAATTTCTTATTAACATATTAATGCTCTGTTTTCTTAAATTTAACTTTAAAGAAAGCAAAAGAACTTTTCAAATTAAGTCATGAGACAAGAATGTTAACAGCTTTTTTCACTCTACTAATTCGTATACTCATTAAAATTTCTGAGGTTTTTAAGAAGATAGCAATGACAATGTTTCTATTTTTAAAACAAAATCCACTTGACAAACTAAGCTCGCTCTTTGCTGGTTCCCTAGGAATTTTTTATCTGACAGAAATTAAGTCAAACTTGTGTTTTAATCATACAAACGGTTTAAAGCATATACTTGAACAAGAAATCTTTATGGTCTTGTGTCCAGCTATGTGCCCTTCATTGGAAGAGTGGCAGTGATCCTGAAGATGGCTACTGGAATTCAACTGTGTCACCAGTCTCCTGTATGAAATGCTCTGTTTCTCCTGTCCATGCCTTGTTCTCCTCTCCCAACCTTCATATATGAATCTAGTTAAGGAGATCTGTTTGAAGCAGTCCCTGAAGAGCCCTCTTTCTCAATCTACGATGGGAGCATCAACTCTAGTACTTTAGTTTGGATCTGAAGTGGAGTTTTTAAGCCAGTCTTCCAATTCTCTCCACTGACTGAGGTCTGGTTGTGCCACAGCGCTATCTCAGAGCATGAACTGGAAGATGCACTCCAGCTGCAACTGGGCTTTCAATATATGGGACCAGAGTTAAACTAGTCCCAAGTGAAAACAAACAAACAAACAAAATCAGAAATATACCCAGGGTGGAGACCTGTATACACCTACAGGTGTTACCTGGAGACAAGTTGAAGGTTTCACGAAGCAAACAGAAAGAAGTGTTCACTGATAAGCCTAGCTGAACACCACTCTCTCCTGTGACTTCTTCTTCTTGCCTGCACCAGATTTAGCTTGTTCTTAAAAAATTAGTGCCCCTGTGGAATAGGCCAAAACCCTACATCCTCAGAAACATAATTTTGCTTTGTGTTAGCATCAGCTTCTGGGGTTCCTTCGTCTCGCTGTGCTTTGTTTTACCTCTGCCCTAAGTTATCCATTCAGCACATAGTTTCTTTTAGATGTAGATAGAGAAGGCAAATCTATACTGTTTGCCACATTGTTTTTCAGAAGATAGCCACAATCCAACTCATCTACCAGCATTTCTGCTCCTGCCTGTTAGCCCCAGCTTGTACAGCACCTTTCCAATGCCCACATAGGCCTTTTCTTACTTTTTCCTGTGGGTATCTGTGATAGGCTTGCCCTTTTCCTTGCTTCCACTGGCCAAGGAAAACTAAGATGTCTTTCCCAGATGAGGCAGCAATATGAGATTTAGTACAGGCTCACATTAGCTGCTATATTTTTCTTTAAAAATCAAGCTACAAGAAAAAAAGGAATTTCAGAAGGTCAAAGTGGAGAAATAAAAATCTTTCCCTTGTGACACAGGCAGCAGAGTAAAGCACTGTGATCAGAACAGTACTTCTACCACTATCCACCACCATGTGGATATAGTCTCCACAAAGAAACTACATCAGTAGAACAAAGATAACATATGATTTATACAGCTGCAGTGATTTCAAACGATTGCCATAAACTCTGGATTAGTGATCACACTCAGAACTGGTTAAGGGTAGATTTACATGAGGAAAGTTTTACTGGTAAGGATCTGTTCAAACACAGATCCTTACTCCCATCTAGTATAACTAAAGTCATTACGACCAAAGTAAGGGAATCTCTATCAGTGATGAATGTACACATTTGCTAGTTAGGAATAGGAAGTTTGTGGTCGTCTTTTTCAAACTAAACCAGACTAGATTTCTTTGCTTGAACTGAACATTTTTCGAGGTTCAACCCCAGCCAGCAACTAGGCACCACACAGCTGCTCGCTCACTCCCCACCTCCCAGTGGGATAGGGAGGAGAATCAGTAAAAAAAGTAAAACTCATGGGTTGAGGCAAGAATGATTTAATAATTAAAGTAAAATAAAATGTAATACTAACAATAATAACAATAAACTATAATAACAATAATTGTAAGGAAAATGAATATAATAAAATAAAATTTAAAATAAAAATAAATAAAACCTAAGGAAAGACAAGTGATGCACAATGCAATTGCTCACCACACACTGACTGATGCCCAAGCAGCAATCTGCGCCTCCTGGCCAGCCTTCCCCCCAGATTATATACTAGGCATGATGTCATATGGTATGGAACATCCCTTTGGCCAGTTTGGGTCAGCTGTCCTGGCTGTGTCCCCTCTCAACTTCTTGTGCCCCTCCAGCCTTCTTGCTGG
>JANHGO010000045.1:8657310-8673493 GCA_024606505.1 Aquila spilogaster
GACATTTGGTTTTATACCAGAACTGTCCTTCAGGCATTTCTCTAATCTTGTTACTGTGCAAAGTCAAGACCTTAAACCTGTTAGTGGAAGTAGTGGATGGAATGAATCTCTCCTAATTTAGACTTGGTACTTACACACATTGCAGTACTCTTTAGATCCTTCCTGTAATTGTGATCTAAGGAGTAACAGATAGATTGCAACCTCTTCTCTTAAAAGAGTGATGCTGTCTGAAGCACAGAATATCCAAATACATAGTTAGGTAATGGTGGCTTTCACCATAGACACTCTTGCACAAAACCATCACCTAACACCAACGCTGCGTTTGGACTTCCAACAGAAGCTTTTCCTTTCTACAGAGAGCCAGTTCTGGGCTTTGTGCCCTTTGTGTCACTTCTCAAATGTATTTTGTTCCAAATTACGGCCATCTGGGAGAAATGACCTTCATCTGTCTGTCATTTTGATTTCAGGCGTGTTCACTGTGACAGCGGCCCTTCTGCAGGAAAGAGCTCACCTTCTTTTCAATTTTACTTCCTTCTCCATATCCTGTCAAAGTTAATTCTGTATCGGAGGTATAACAATCTGATATGCACCTATTGTGAGACTGCTCATTTTCGTTTTGCTTTTTAATATAAACTGTATTTTGATCTATTATTATTTGTGCCATCACAGTCCCTTTAAAGCCCAAGGAAGGGACAAGTACCTAATTGTCCTCACAGCTGTTATCTAGGAACAAAATAACTCCATCACCTTATAATCTCCATTGCAGAAGACAAGGATTTTGCTTTCTCTTCCCCCACTCCTCTAGAGAGGTATTTTTTCATTTGATTTGCTGGAATACAGGACAGCAGTTCTTTAGAAAAGTGGCATCGATTTATAAAGAGACTAAAAAAAAAAGGTGTCCTTTTCTCTAACCAAAAGATGTCCAGCTTTATTTGGACCAGCTGTCCAAACGTCCAGTGTTCAAATGGAAGTCAAATAAGACAATCAGTGCTTTTGGTACAAAATTTTGTCCTTTGTTCCATGTTGATAAAACGGAGAATTTTCACTTTTCATGCTAGCTCTATCACTCCTAATTGTTACACTTCTACAGTAACACCAAGTAACAATATTTAGTACCAAGAGCTCATTTTCAGTATTGAGTAACAAAAATAATCTGTTATTGTCAGAAGGAGTTTGCAGTACATACTAGAAGAAAAAGATCAGCATTTAAGAATGACTAAGAAAAGACGAAGCTCCAGGAGGCTCGGCTCTCAGCCAGAGACTGGCAAGGCACCTGACCAGAGCACGGCTCATGTCTCACAGCTGACATCAAGAACACCAACAATGCACTCTGTAGGACAAGTCCATATGAAAGAAAACAAAGGTGACGGAAGATGGTTAAAAATACTATCGTAAAAATTTTGAATTTATGATACAGTCCAAAGTTAGAGCAAGTTACGTGGGGTTACATGGAAAAGAGAGCTCTTGCCAGGCCCATGAAAGAGCTGCCCTCAGCTATGTGATCATTTTTTGCATGTCTTTGGTTTTCATTTTAAGACTATTTTTCCTTAAGTTCCTTCTGCATTTTGAGAGTACTTCTCGGGGAACTGGAAATCACAGAACATTGTCCCTCACATTGTCCCTAGGCCCTTCAGGACCACCGCTGCGCATCCATTTTGAGCGCTCTGTATGAACAACGCTACGCCTGGAACTTTTCTCACACAGCAGTTCCTACTTCTTCTGGAAACTGATTTTTTAAATACAAAAACCCTGAATTTTCTGTCTTTTATTCTATCTTCCCATCTTCCCCGTCCAATTTGCTTATTCTCAGTTGCTTGTAAACACACAAAAAAGTCAGTCTTTGGAAAACTAGGGCTATCTGTTATTTCTGCAAGTCTTCAGAGCCAGAGAGAAACGTTTAAAGTGAACTCTCATATTACAAACAGACCGGAGAATTTACGATGGATTTTCTTAGGCTTTTTCTTGTTCTGACTATGACAACAGCGCAAAGATAAGACTAGAGGAGCTTAAAGCCCTGGTTTGAATCTTCACCTGTCTTTGTGTTTCTAGATGTCTGCACACAACTTGAAATGCAGGCAGAAATATTTCTTGTGATATAGTTATAGGTCGAAAAGGTGCTACTGAATATTGCAAGCTTTTCTGCCAAAACACAGGATATGGAACGTTTATTCTATGGCTTTGGGTCAGTAACCATAACAATCTGTTCCTTACAGAATACAATACTGCACCAGGTAAAAGTGAATCCAAAGAAAGGAATATTTTTACTGTTTCGTACTTCTGAAAGTCCGTAGAGGGGCCGTATTTGCAGTGTTTTTAAAACCTCCAGTTTATTTTGCGTTAGTTTTTCTTCATCTATTGTCAAAATCAAATACTTAAACGCAGCTGGTGCACCATATTAGCTTCACCTAATAGTGCTATTCAAAATGTTTTCTGAAAAAGTATAGGGTCACACAAGAAAGATTTAATCTATATAGGAAAGCCTTCTGATATAAGCCAGATAAGGCAGAAAGGATTCTGTACTTTTGTTATGTACTATAAAAGGAAGTGAATTCATAGGTAAGTCTCTTAGGCATGTTGTGATTACATGGGTTTTTAGGTTGCCTATGTCCCTCATACTATTTTCTTTAGGTATTACAAGTTCTGATATTTGGAAAAAAGAAAAACAAAAGAGAAAAATAAATGTCAGTTAACAGTCAAATGATGACAGCACAGAATATATTTCTAGCACTTCTGTGTGAAATATCAGATTTCATTCACAGGAATTTCATAGAAACAGCCTCCTTGGCTTTCTAATTTTACACAAATAGTCTATTTGTGTAAAACAGTCTTCCCTTTGGCAGATGCTGCCAATGCGAATGAAGCTAATGTCTCAACACAGAAGACAACAGGAAGAGCAAAATGTCATCTGGATTTGCTTTAGAGATGGGCAATGATACAAGTCTAGACCATCTCCCTGGAAGATTCGAACACAAAGGATTAGGATTAGGTTTCTCTCCTCCTCCATCAGTTTTCAAAGTGAAATGGCAGTCTCAGATGATGGGGTTTGGATTTTTGCTTTGCCTTGTACCATGGGTGTGCAGTTGGCAGATACATAAAGCAGCACATGTGACCAAGGCAAATACAGAGCAGGCTACAGCCAAGCTCAGTCAGACTGTGTTCATATGTAGGTTTTAGAATTCTTCAGATCCAAGATTTGCACTCGTAGGTGGTTTCAGTGTGAATTTATCGAGCAACCAGATACACCTGCAGTATCTCTAAACCTGACTAAATCTTAGAATTGGTCTCAGTCCTCAGGAGCTAGAGTGTGTGAAAAGCTGGCATTTTTATTGTTGGTGAGTTTAATTGGAAACATTTTGCATGTTACATTAATCACCCCCTTGGGAGAACAAAAGACAAAAACTCTGCCAGCAAAATTCATTTCTTTTTGAGATCTTGATTTGTCAGACACTAGTATTTGCAAGCTACAATCCAGTTTTATTCCAGGCCAGAAACACTAATCTGCGAAGTTCATAAAAATTCTGTGTTTCAGACATGTCACCGGTATCATTTACAATAGAAAAAGCTCAAAATAGCTTTGCTGAAACCCATGAGGTTACAGCAAAAATATGACTGATGGAATTGTGACATAAATCAAATTTTAAGCTTTTACTTTAAAGTTGAAACAGCCTCACCTCCTGAAATAATTCATCCCAGCTCACAAAACACAATGTTATTTCACTTACGACTGTCCTAGGAAGACAAGCATTCAGCACAGGTCACACCCAATGAAGCATTCACTTCTGCCATACTGCTTTCAATTTTCTCTTCAACTATTCATCATTCACCATTTGTTAATCGTCTGCGTGTCATGCAGTATCCCAGGCAATAGAGATGGCTAATTACATTCTCGATAATGAGCGGTTTGTGTGAATTGTACATGACTACAGAGATTGTCAATATTGAAAGTCAAGGAACTTAGACTGACTGTGACACAATGCTTGACATAACTGCGAATATGTCGAACAGGAAACGAACAGAGATGAATAGCAAATAAATTCAGTAAAATGCACTGACATTCTTACGCAGACAATACAATTCCAGTGTGACAGAACTGACAAAAGTAAAAGATGTTATCTAAATATTCATTTAAACAAAAATTCTACCTGTATAGATTTTTCATTAAAAAATAAAAGTTTATATATAAGGTAAAAGCGTCTTAGTTAATCACAGAGTAACTGCAAACAAGGTGGTAGTGAAAAGACATTTGATTATGAAAGGTACTTGCAGTAAGGATTGAGCAAGATACTCGTGACTTCATATGGACTACTCTGCACAGCTCTGACCATCAATACCCCAGCAGGAAAAATTCAATCTTAAATAAACTTGGCTATTATTACTATAATAACAAGGGAACAGACACTGCATGGTACAATAAAGGTGTAGGAAGAAAGGTAAAAACTCAATGAAAAGACAATTAGAAATACAACAGAGAGGATCGTAACTTACAAGCAATACCGAAGTGCATGAACACAAACCGGGCAAATAACCAAAAAGCCCATTAAACCTAATACTTCAAACTAGGAAGTGGATTCAAACCACTGAAGAGTACGGTTTGAAATCAACCAGGCTTTTTGTTGTTGTTGTTTTGTTTGGATTAAAAAAATAATAATAATAATCAGGAATTTTAAGAAGAAATTTCTTCCATTTAAAATAAAATGACCAACACTTCTTAGTCTGAAGTTCCTAACTAAGCTGACTAGTTGAAACTCAGTTTAACAGACGTTAATATTACGTAATGCATCAGAACCCTATTTTACTTACAATCTTTTAAAATGTCTTCTCTGACAGTGAAAACAGCTATCTCAAGGAATATGGCAGGGAATTACAGAAGGACGGTCAGAAACAGCACTCTTTTACTGCTATTTTCTCCTGTTTACTAAGAGAATCTTTTCCAATCACTGACCCTGATCTCAGTATTTGCCTGGTTTATCACCCACTGGGCGTGAAGAGCCGGTTTATTTTCCCACTGAATCCCCATTTTTTACCTCTTTTTCTCCTGTTCTCTGCACAGTCTAATTTTGGACCCCCATGCAGTAGCAAGCAGGTTTCTCCCAAATTGTTCCATTTTTCTCAGTTACCGCTAGTGAGCCAAACAAGATTCAAACTTGCTCTCAGCTCTATTCATCCCCTTAAGAGAGAGTTTTTACACCCAAATAGTAGGTTTGGGCGAACACTGAAGAGCAGTCTGTCCCCTTGTGGTCTTCATAAATTGAAACATTGTCAGCCTGCACTGAAACATTTCATTTAAACATTTTGTGGTGTCAATAAATACCTGCGAGGTATTATATAAACACAGCAAACCTAGTCTAGGTTCTGAGTGGAGAAAGAGAAGACAGCTAATATAGTGTTAATGTTTCTAATCTATTTTCCCATGTAGCACACAATAACTTCAGGCTCTTAGGTAAGGACAGCTTGCTCAGCCTCTCTTCATAAACCAGGCAAACCTTTCACATACTTCACAGACAGCAGACAAGGACGACAAGTGCTGCAGGAGCCTGTTCTGCTTTTGTGTGTGCTTACGTAATGGTGATTTCAATGTACCCGAAGTGACTGCAATGACCTCAAGGTGCTTTTAACATCAGATTCTTCCGAAAGTTATACATTCATAACCGCAGTAAAAATAATTCACATTACCAGTAATTGCTAGCAAAAGGGGATTGAACAATGCCTGAGCCCTCTCTGAAAGCCTCCACTGTCATGACTGGTGTCAAGGGCTGGCCTTGTACTTACTTTCACTACAAAAATGTGTTTTCAGAAGACAGAATTTTCCAGCAAATATCACAGGCAACAGAGCTAGTTATAGCGAGAATGGCTGCTCCTGCTCATGCAACGTGGAGCTGGGCTGGAAATAGCACAGCAACCCAAGTTCTGACTATGTCTGTGATTATGGACTCATTTCAGCATCTGATATAGACTAAAACGCTATTCAGAACAGTTCCAGAGGATGAAGTAGACAGGAGACACTCTGACTTCTGGGACCCCGCAGGAATCCAGGTGTTGTCACATGCTGAGACTGGGATCTGGGAAGGACAGTTCTTTTCACAGACTGAATGCGTACAGTCAGATTTGATCACAGAGAATCATAAAGGCAGAAAAGAACAAAAATGATACCATCATTATGGTATCAAAGCCATATTGTGCCCCACCACCAATCCACGTATTTAAAGGAGTCACTGGGAATTCAGGGAGACAGAGAACTGTGACACTTTGAACAAGAACACAGCTCTTCTTTGGCACTGAATCAATAAAGCTGATTTTCTGGTTAAGAGTTTGTCACACACAAAATAGAGCTTCATCTTGATACACACTTTAAAGCCTGTGCTGAAATCCAGACATATTTCCATTTTGGAGAGGGTACAGGAAATGAAAGTGATGCTTTTGGAAATATATTTCAAAATGAATAATGCTTCAATGATTGGGTCTGAAAATTTTTACAAGATTAAGTCGATTTAATTTGAAAAAATTAAGAGAAGAAAATGGAAGTTTTATTCAGTCAATAAAATTATCTCCATATGAGCAATTTCAAGCTCATTTTATTTTGATGTAAAAGGAAAAAAAATTAAAAAGTCTCAGACTAATGTGTATTTGTTTAAAGCATTCTTAACCATTGATCTAAAAGTCAATATTCCACTCAGCTCTAGGACCTAAAGAGAACTGTCTCAAGTATTAACTCAAAAGACTAAACAAAATCACTTCTGTAATTAATGTGATTTTCCAAGAAGAGGAGACTCAATACATTTGAGAATACCAATGTCTTTTAAGACAGGAGGTTTCTTCACAAGCTCATCGTAAGAAGATTTCTCTGTACTTCTCTCCTATGCATATATGTTTCAAGAAACATTTAATGAGCTTCAGTATTACTAAAGAAAAAAGTGTAGCCTAACTGCTTACTTTCTAGATCTCTATTGAATTTCTTATTAATTAACATGTTAATGCTCTTTTTTTTTGAATTTAAAGAAAGCAAAAGAACATTTTAAATGAAGTCATGAGACAAGAATGCTAACAGCTTTTTTCACTCTACTTATTTGTACACTCATTAAAATTTCTGAGGTTTTTAAGAAGAAAGCAATGACAATGTTTCTATTTTTAAAACAAACCCACTTGACAAACTGTTGGCTCCTTTAGATTTTTTCTCTGATGCAAATTAAGCAAAACTTTTTGTTTTAATCATACAAATGGTAGCAAACCTACATTCAAACAAGTAAAGCTTTATTGTTTTGGATCCATCTACACGTCTTTTTCTGAAGCAATGGCAGATCCTGAAGGTGCCTGCTGGCATTTATCTGTGACACCAGCCCCCTGTGTGAAGTGCGCTGTTTCTACTCTCCATGCCTCATTCTTCCCTCACAACCTTAATGTATGAATCTGTTTGACTACTGTCTTAGTTTCAGCTGGGACGGAATTGTTTTGTTCAGAGTGTCTGGTATGATGCTATGTTTTGGTTCTAGGAGAACAACAATGTTGATAACACACCTATTTTTGTAGTTACTGCAAAACCGTGTTGTACAGAGCCAAGGCCATTCACAGGGAGTCAGTCTACAATGTGAGCATCAATACTAGTACCTTACAAAGTGGATTTATGGAGCCAGTCTTCCAGTCCTCCCCACTGACTGAACTCTGGTTGTGCCACAGTCTGGTTCCAGAGCACAAACCGGAACATGCACTCCAGCTGCAGATGTGTTTTCTATATATGGGACCATACTACTAGTTTCACTAGAAGTGCAAAGTGAAAACAAATAAACTAACCCAGAAATACATACAGGTTGAACAGCAGGTTCTCACTATCAAATGTTATGCTTCTACTAATCAAAATCTAACAACCTTTGTCTGTTAAAGCAAATGCAGCTTGTGCAGACATCTACTAATAAGCCAATCAAGCAGCGCTTCTCTTCTGATGAACAGGCAGAGAGCACAAATAGGTGACACATATATACTTTACCTACTTATTTCAGGATAAGGTGTGCACCTTACTACCAACTTTCCTGAATCTGGCAGACACATTTGTTGTGTGAACAGTTGCTTTGTGTCATAGTGAACATCTCTGGGTATCCTTTGATTTTTTTATTCCTCCCAATATGCATTTCCTTGTTTTTCATGACTGGAACCGTGGCTGTTTCAGCACTGAAAAATACCTCCTTAAAAATACCTTATCCATGTATCTCTTTTCTATTTAAACTGTGTTCTGCAGCAGAAACAAGAGGAATAATACCTGTTAAAGATGGCCAAGAGAAGGCTGCTAATTAACAAATCATTGGTGAATTTAAAGCATTAGGAGACAAGAAAAGTGAATCATATTTCCTCACACAGCTCTTAATAAAAGGGTCAAACACATTCAGCTCTTCCTACAACAGAAGCACTTTTAGCTTCAGGGCTGGGAAGAGAGTCTTCTGAAATAAATTCACTGAATTTGTGCTAGACACAAGCAACAGAAAATACACTGGTACGTTGTGATGGCAGAGAGCCATCTGTTGATGGTTTGTGGTCACTTTGACCCATTAGCAACCAGTAGCACAGCCTCTGGATGCCTGCAGATACCTCTGGAGTCCCATTTGGAAAAGGTGGCACGTTCAGTGTGACAGAAGAAATAAAGCAGCCATTCACAGAAAAGTGCAGTCAAAACTTAAGAGCTGCAATTCGAAGATTTTATTGAAAAAGGTCAAAAGGCAAAAGGAGTGTCTTATCTGAGAATGACCTGAACCTGAACAAGCTGAGAAGATCTGTCAGAATTGCTGGTGTTTCAAAACCAGTACAGAAAACAAGAGCAAGCTAAGAATGTAACTCACACAGAGTGTTCTTATGGAAAAAAATCCAGGTACAAATAATTAATGCCTTTTGGAACATACGACTGAAAAATGAAAGCCATGTTTGTTTGGTAAGATCGCTTCGCAAGATGTTCACTTGATTACTTCTTCCTAAGAAAAATCATGCTGATCATGTGACCAATTTCAAGAATTGTTTAAAATTCTCATGAGCAGAAAATTGTATTTCTTGTCCTATTTAAAAATAATTAATTTACGTTGCTAGAGAACATATCTGTCTAGCCTGAAAAAAGTATGGATTTGGTAAGGCTTTATTGGAATGTTCACTATTCCTTCTCATTTTTCAACAGTGATGGTCAATTAATGTTGTTAAAATGGTGAAAAAGTTGTTAATAAAATATAACAGATACTTCAAAAGGCAGTTCCTCCGTTAGTTCTGACAGTCTGTTCAGCCACCACCTGAGGAGGAGTTAGAGTACTGCAGGTTCCATGGAAAAAGAAAGTGTTCGCTGGTACTCCCACCTGAATACCACTCACTCCTTCAAATTTTATTTCTTGCTTGCACAAACATTTAGCTTCATCATAAAGAATTAATGGCCCTATGGAGCAGTCCAAAACTCTGCATCTTCAGAAACACAATTTTGCTTTACGTTAGCATGGAACTTCATAGATTCCTCCCTTTTGCTGGGCTTTCTTTCAGCCCTGCTCTAAGAGTCATTCAACATGTCATTTCTTTGATGTAGTTAAGACAAATCTTACTCCACTTGTCACACTGGTTTTCAGTCACAATCCAACTCCCTTACACAGCCTGCACAACACTTCTCCAATACACCAATACACTTTCTTCTTTCTTTGTTTCTTTTTTGTGTGATGTCTGTAATAGACTTGCCCTTTTCCTCACTACCATTGGCCAAGGAAAACTAAGATGTCTTTTTGAGACAAGGCAGCAATAAAAGGGGCAGTATTGGCTCACCTTATGTGCTACATTTCTCATCAAAAGCAAAGATGTAAAAAAAAGAGGAATTTCAGAACGTCAAAGTGAAAAAAAAAATCTTTTAATGCATGCAACAGAATGAAAGACTGTGATCAGAAAACTACTTCCACCACTATGTGCCATCATGTGTGTATAGTGCCCACAGAAAAATTCCCTCATTAAACTTTTACATTCACAGTGATTTCAAATGTTGTCATGAAATCTAGATTTATCAACCACATGTAGAACTGGTTAAAGGTAGATTTACATGGGAAAAACTTCACTGCTAAACAGTTCAAGCACAGACCCTTAATTACACTATTATACCTCAATTCAATGAGATCGAAATAAAGAAAGCTCTACCAGTGATGTATATACACATTATGAATGATGGGCCTGTAGTAATGTTTGTCCAGCCTATACAATGGTTAGATTGTCAGCTTTCTTTGCTTGAACAGAACATTCAAAGCCACAATGATTTTCAGAGCATCATTTTTACCAAGACTATGGAGACCTCTCTAAAAATTAAGAGAAGTGCAGCTGTTGAAATGACTTATCAAGTCAGCAGCAATGACTAACGAACCAGTGAATCAAATAGAGAAAGCCTGATGCAGTGCTCATGTTTCTTCCCCTTTTTGTTTCACTTTCTTTACGCAATTCACAAACTGAAAGTAGATTGGTCTGCTGAAGAAATGTGATACAAAAATAGATAAGGCCTTGAGACAGCAGAGAAAATGTAGAAGTCCAGTGTTTTAAAGTCTTGTCTTGCCTTGTAAGTGTTCCAGACCTTATCATTATATGCATTTTATACCTATCTGTGTTGAGGACCTTTCTCATGATTTTCTTCCTAATTGTTGCTTAGCTATGCCCTACCCAACCTTATTTTCAATCTGTTGGCTGCTAACCACCATATTACCTTCTAGTGGTAGAGACCATCTAGACCAACAAACATATATTGGACTTTCACAGGCTCAGCTACTCAGCAGTACCCATTTGCAGCTTTACAATTGTTTGGCCACTTCAGAAACCACAACAATTCCCATCAAAATGTATCTGCACATGCTGAAATTCTTAAAACAAGAGCAAAGAACAGTGGGCACATTCTTATTCTTCTATTTTTGGTCTTCAGTAGTTCATGTTATTTTCTTTACTTCAATTATTTACCCAGGCAATCTTACTTGACAGGTAGAATAGTCCAGTTTGCTAACAGAATATGATTTTAACTCGTTTCACAATTGAATCCAGCTGCATAATGTAGTGACCAACATGGCTTAATGATCAGTCATTTGGGCAGATAGAAACTGAACACAGTCATCTTATCTTCCCTTAGCCTTTGAGATTAAATTGTACCCCCAGCATCCCCTCAGATTCAGGACAAATAATATTAGACACTTTCTTCTCACATGACATGTCCAGACAAAAGAAAATGGAAGCAACAACAGAGATAATCAGCTTAAGCTAGAATGGAAGACAGGACTTTACCTATATGAAATCTACAAAAAATGAGGCATGAGGATGAAATAAAACATTCAGGATCTGGATTCATATGCTTGTGAATTACAACTACACGTGAGGAACCTGTATTAAACACCCAGACTCTGACAGAAATAAAAATAAAGATCTTCCAGGTTAGCATACAAGCTGTTTGATATAAAGCTCATGTCTGTAAAAAAAGTGCTCACATTACACTAAAATGTGAAGAATACCTTAAATGTGCTACAGAGCCTCAGTAAGGAAAAAAAAAAAACAGATGGAGCTTTCTCTAGTCAAACCTCAACTTGAAAGACACACACTGCGTACAGCTGAAGCTTAGTTGGTGGTGTACTTCATGTCCTTCATGTAAAATATTCTGTCACTTTTAATTTTGTATCTTGTTTACTTTCTCTGTTACAAAAGAACTGGGACTTGTTTTTAGCAGCTCTGATTAAGTTTCTATTGATTTTTGAGATAGGAAATGGAACTTTCAGATTTCCCACATGAATTTAAAGCAAGTCAGATATTAACCTCGAGGTAAAACATCTGCCACGGCATTCAAACAGACAAGAACTATCTTACTGAAAACAGCATCTGTGCAGTGAGCTCAGTGCCTGATATTTGGATTTTATGAGCAATGCAAGCAATAGGACTGTATTTCACATGTGTACATGCACATAAATGCATCCACTTCTACATCTATTCTAACCTATATTTACTCACATGTGCATCATGACACACACACACACACACACACACACACACACACACACACACACACACACACACACACACAGAATCGAAGCACCAGTGGCTCAAGAAGCAAGCTGCAGATGATGTCCAGGGAAATTAAGAAGAATTTGAAAGCCAACACAAAGCTGGAAAGAGCCTCTTATTTAAAAAAACAAACATCACTTGTTCTTATTGTGTACAACCTTTTAAAAGCAGCATCTCCTTCCTCACCCAGCAATAAGTGCTAGACATACACTTTGCAGATCTTAATTTTCACCATCAAAAATAGCACTGCTATAGGTAGTGGTAGATAGCATATAGCTGAGTGTGGCATCTGACTACAAACAAACACAGAACATTTGCAATAGGAGTACTCTGCAGCTGGTTGAACCAGTGAATATGTTGAATCCTAATAATAAGATAGTTGGCCAATGCATTAGAAAAACCTTTGTAAAATAGCTTTGATCAACAGAGTACAAGATATTTGAAATACATAAAGAAAAGTGAAGCAAACATGTAATTATAAGCGGCTTGATCTTCAATTGCTGAGTTTATTCTGCCACCAAAAAGATGGAAAATTAAAGGACGTTTGAGGAATTTTAGGAAATGCTCTAATCCAAGAAAATCAGCTTCCCAAGGGATGAAAACATTATCTTGATGGTGGAAAAAATGAAACCATTCACTAAATTTGGACTAATCTGAAAGCTAAACTTCAACATATTCATTGTAGGCTAGGTTAAAGTTAGGAAAAATGGAAGTATACCAAAATTAAAGTTAAGTTGTATATAGTAACAGCTGACCCAGGTCCCTAGCTATGAAAGATAACAAAGGTCAACTTCAAGAACAGGTTAAAATAAACAAAAATAAAGTACATTCAGTATCTTTTACTACTGCCTATAAGTTTGAGTTACAGACATATTCTGTGTATCAATAAAGCACGGAAAATCATGTAAGACATTTTTACAACTCCAAGTTGTTGCTATACTTGCTGGAAAATTGGAACTGTGCCATCTTTTCCCTAGCAGTGACTCAGGATGCCTCCAGTTACCCTTGTTCAATATAAAACACACTACAGTGTCCTGGAAAACACACTGAAACTTAAACTCCATCTCATCAATTCAACTGCGCCATGCTCTTTCACATTATACTACATATGTTAGATGGATCTGTGTATGTGCACATATGAAAAGTTGCATGGGTTAAAAACTGCATAATAATAAATAATAATAAATAATAAATACACAATGTGAAAAATTGCACCACTAATTTCAAGATGAGCACCTGCAGTGCACCACAGTGGATCATTTGTGTGGGAACAGTAACACTATTTAAACACCAAGTTTATGGGACTTCGCTTCCATAGGACTTGGACATTAAGCCAGATAGCTGAAATGAAGTATGGCATTTTGAAAAAAGATGGCAATTGTATAGTAGAAAATTCTTTTCTACATTTCTATTCCTACTCAATTCTTTGTGAAGAAAGAAACTTAAATGTGGTACCAGCTTTTCCCTCTTTCATTATCGACACGTTCCAATTTTATTTGGTGATGACCTCTACAGAGATTGTAAAGCAATTATAGTAAAACTAGAGATGTGCTTACACAGCAGAAGTGCTTAACAAAAGGTGATTTCTACCTCAACAACTTTATGCTATTGATATTTATTAAGAAATATTCCACATGTGTCCATTTGTATACCTAACAGAAATCAGTCCTTGAGTACTGAAAGTCAATCATTTTGCACTTCAGAGATTGGCAGCTTCTCTGGATTTGCCAAAAAATGAATATTTTTTTCCTCTACAATGGAAGATTATCCCTCAATTACACATAAATTTATATGACATTACTATGTCACATATTCTGTAGGTTTGGGAGTTGTATATTTTAACAAATTAGATACTGACACAGTCACAGGTAATCCACAATCTTTTTGTGATAATAATTTAAATACAACATCAGCGGCTGTTCCTTCAGCTGTTATTTGTTGTTATCAGTGTCTGCTTTTGCCTATAGGACTATTGTACCATTGGCTTTCTTCAGCTGCGATGTAATGTTCCCACTGGCTTTCCATATGCACTAGAAATACACGAGGCTTCAGAAAATGCAGTTTGACATACTAGTTATTACCAGAACGTATCAAAATTGAATAAACAAAGCCAAAATAATAATAAAAAAATTGAATTTTAGTTTAAAATTTCAAATGAATTAGACATAGCTGCATTTGAATTAAATATCTGAGCAGTGTACTCATAATCACTTCTCGTGAGCATTCAGTTTACAGGCACAGATGTTCAGGGAAAATACATTTCCATCTCAGGAAGAGAGAATTTAAATTTAGCCTTCTGTGAACATTCTTTCCAGTCAGGGAACAAGAAAAACACCCATCAAATTATATGACCAATAATTTTTAAGATTTGCATAGGTATGCCAACCTAAAAAAAAATGTGCCTCTGAGCTTTAAGGAACATTCAAAAAAAGGGCTACATGTTCATAGGAACTTTAGTAACAGCAGAAGAGAACCAAGCTTCACGTGACTTGCTCAAAACCGAAGATTAAAAATTTGGAAAACATATTTAGAACTATTATGGAAGCTCTAGTGACAATTCCATACATCATTCTCTGGCAACTTTTCTATAAAAAGCAGAGATTCAAACACTCGTGAATGAAAATTACTTCACTTGAATGAAAATTAAAAATTTGAACCACGGGAAATACGTGTTCCACAAAGATTCTTCAGGTCAGAATGATGCAGAGGCCTTGAACTTCTAGTCTAACAAATCTCACTGAAATCTTGTAGTTGACAACCAATGCATTTCAACAAAGAGTTTCATAGAGAATTATCCTTCTCAAGGTAATTCCCCCGTTCTCTTGTTCTCAGCAGGCTGAGGTTACGGGTGTCTGCAGTTAAAATGTGCTGTTTCAGAACTGCTACCACTTCCTATTTCTCCACTGGGAGTGAAGCCAAACTACTCTGAGACCATTGTCTTCCACATGTACTGTCAGACTTAAATCTGTAGGACACGCTGGAGTCATTTTAGATAAACGTCAAAAAGAGACAGAAGACATAAAAGCAGAAAGAAGACAGTGGTATTTCATTGCAGAAAACAATTTTGTACAACAGAGGACAAATATTTATTTCAAGCGTAAATAAATCTGAAAATATTTTTTAAAGCTCAGCACAAAATTAAAACATAATGAATTGTTTGAAAAACATATTACAATGGAAACCAGGGGAAAAAACAAAGAAGAATATTTCTAAGACAAGTAGTTTAACTGTTCTCTCAGTCTTACCATGAATGCAAAGCCACCCTAACAATAGTCAGTTCATGTGCCTCTTCTTTCATTTCTGTAAAGTCATGACAACAATACACGAGGGCACTGCTATGCCTAAGTTCTGTAGAGTATTATGTGATATTCATATTGAGAGTTCCAGAAATTGAAAAAACACTGTTATTACATTACCTTGTCTTCGCAAAAGATTAACATGTATTATCGTGTAATACAGATCGTTACATTAATTAGATGGAGACTTGATTCTGATCAAAGCTAATTTTAACCACAGTCTTTCATACACTCTTCCAGCATCTTCTGACAACTTACTTCCAATGTATATGACAATATTCCTGTGAATTTATATGTAAGGCAATTCTTACATTGATAAGCAAGTGTAGAGGAGAAAGTTCTCAAATATTGCAACTGATTTAAATCAGTATGATTACTGGAACTATGCAAACATTAGTTCTAGGTATCATTCTGTGTTTATAAAGTACTTCACCAACAAACGACTTGTAGGAATGATACGGCCACATGTACTTGGGGCAAAGGCTAAGTAATTAGAGACATCAAGTAGAAGACTAATACAGTCATTTTCCAGTCTCTTAATGTTGGTTTGCAATGATCAAGGTTACTTGAGCAATCAGATAATATGTTCCTCCCTAAAAAGTAAACAGGATATTTCTTGATATAAGCATGTTACTAAGGGAAGCCAATCATTTTATTCTTAATTGCATAAGGAATAATGTAGGCTTGTTATTCTAAATGGTCACACCCCCCAATTAATCAGACCACAATAACTTGGTGAAATAAGAAATCTTCATTTCCTGCTGCCTATGACTCATTTTTGGCATTCAAACCCAGAGTTACATAAAATAACTGAACCCCTCAAAAAAAAAAAAAAAAAAAAACGGGATATGATTTAGTTTTAGATA
>JANHGO010000045.1:8680575-8729195 GCA_024606505.1 Aquila spilogaster
TCTTAATTAGTTCTTGATACAGCTTATCTGCTTTTATGAGGGTTTGTCAGCACAGCATGAATCAGAATCATAGGAGATCACTACTTAGCTTGAATTTATGCGTGATTTGTCTTTAAAAACAGATTGGTTTGAATTGTTGGATCGCAGAGTAATTGCGGACACTATTGACTTTATCTATATAACGGGTCAAATGTGACTGGGATGCTCCCTTTTCAAGTGTAGTATTTATCTTTGGGATGACAAAGCTCTGCATGTATTTAAGACCATAAATGGCATGCATTTTCAGGGATTGATGTCAGTAAGTTTGGAAGTAATTTATCAGTTGAATAAAGAAATGGCAATCAGCTACAAATGAGGAAAAAATTCCAAATGAGTTTCCATAGCTATATTATTATGTGCTGGCAGTAACCTCCAACTCTCACAGTGCTTCTTAAAACCACTCATTAACTCTCACAACACCCTTGTGGTGAGGGTAACTATTATCAGAACATTTTACAGGTGAGGCTGCTGTTGCATCAAAAGACAACCTTGTGTCCACTAGCACGATGTACTACTTGATAATGCAGGAAAAGTGTGTGCAACTCTTCAGGTAAATATTTCATTCTTAACAAATAGGAAAATAAATACTTTACCTAAAACATTAAAATAGTGTCCGTGAGGAAGGGACGATACATATCCCTTCCCACGGTAGAATGAGATTCTTGAGGTGATGTATTTGTTTCAAAGCCAATGGATCCTGCATAGCATAGGAACTGACAATTTTGCAACTACTCTGAGCAAAATGCAATGGTTTATAAATAGCTGCACAAATATTTGAGCCATTTTGAATTCACACAGACGTCCAAAAAAACAACAGGAGGAGACATCAGGTTTAGAAATGATCACTAACAGAAATTTTTTCCCACTCTCTAATGAGATAAATAAACTTGTGCCACTTCCCTGCAGGTAGGGGTACCACATATGACAAATGCTCACTTGGGATGGCCCTATTTCTTGTATTAGTTTTCACACTGCCTACAGACCTTTGCATAGGAGGCTCTGCTAAGGGGTACTCTAAGCACTTGGACAGTTCAGGATGAAGAAAGGGCTAAAGAGTTTTACATTATCTGTGCCCAGCTGATTTAGGAGCATTATTATTCCTTGGCCATGAACCAGCATTGGGCTGGGAAGGTTCCATGCTGCCAAGTATCTGCTGTTCTGCTGGGAGGGAGGAGAGTGACGAGCTGGCACACTCTGCCAGTAAAGCACCACCAGCCTGCGCCTGGGGACAGGCCTCAGCATCACAGCATTACCTTGGGCATTCTGCCCACTGCTGCATCAGGCTGACAGGTTCTGTCCAGGATCAGAAAATATTTTACTTGTTAATTTTACATCCAATTTAAATAAAGTGAAAGAAAAAGAGCTTTCCGTTTATATTTCCCCTGCAATGCTTTGCAAACTGTAGCCATGTGTATGCTTTTGGCATAATACAGTGCTGTGAAACACTTCTGAAGGTTATGGTTTCTTCCCAGGGAACCCTAAAACACTTTACATTCATGGACGTGATCCTGCAAGTGCTGGGCATGAAGAATTCCCCACAGCTCCAGTGGGGGTTCTGCTTGAGAGGTTTTGAAGCTTTTAACGATATTAGACTGTAACAGCACCCTGAGGAGTCTGTGACCATGCCAGCCAATATGGAGCACAGCAAAGCACCACTCTTGTAAATGTGTCACAAGATCTTTCATCCACAGACCAGACAGATTATCTGAGAAGGACTCAAACCACTCACACACACAACTACTGCTACACTCTCAACCCAAGTGATTCAATTACAGCAGAGCGCGAGCTCTGCCGCACGAGGACCAGAACCATTATGATCTCGTTCAGACACAAAGCAATGAAGGCATGAAATCTCTTGATGTGTCGCTGTTTTTGAAAAAATAAATTAAAGTCAAATGTCCTAACATTTGACTGGAGTAAAAGTCAAAAACCAGTGCGAGAGGATCACTTGTACAACGTGAAGTGACTGAGACCATTTGAAAGCTTCAGGGAAGGTACACAGCATATTTCTCAAATTACTATCTTAAGCTTGAATGTGGGTATCTTATTTTAGACACCAAAGAGTAAAGTGTTTTTATTGACAATCTACAATGCTGCACATAATTATTATTTTAGTTCTGCTCTATGTTCTCAAGCATACTATAGGACTGCATGGAAAAAGCAGTGTTAAGTGAAAATTGGATGCAATTATGTAATTCTCATATATTAATAATACCTTATCATCCTATTTTTCATGCAATTAAAGGTTGTAGAAATATTGAAGTATGTGACAGATTAACTTAACTTGCATGAATGACATCTATTTTCTAACTTAAACTGCAGGATTTTGTAAACCAAATAATTTTCTTTAAATTTTATTTATGTGCATATAAAACATAGTGCAGCAAGAAAGTATAAGAGATTAATGTGCTAAGGATGAAAAGATGTTTTTCTTTTAATTATGGAAGCAATTTTAATTTGCTACTGGAATACTACATGGTGGTTTTCCTCTTGCTAATACTACAACTTGCACTTCAGTATTTTTCTCTCCATCAGCATAATAGTTGGATTCATAAAATGCTGACAACCTAGAGAAAAATGAATAGAACATGAACCGTAACCACAACTCTCCCCTACTTTGCTTTAAAGCTCTATGAAAGATGAGGAAGAGAAGATAAAGAGAATAACTGCTGAGTTTTTCAGTGCAGTTTTGCAACAAATGCACCTGGTGTGCTACAGCTGTGAGTACAAGTTGCACCAGTTGTCATTTCCAGTTAGTGGAGACCACTGAATTTGGTTCACTTGTCATTTTCAATTCTAACATAAAGGACTCTCACAACATCTACAGTAATCAGTTATGTGCTCACTGATGATCACATTTTCAAACAGAGGACACTATCAAATGATTTTTCTCCATCAAAAGCGAGCATCTTTGTGCAAGAGCTTTTTACCTTGGCAGGAAAGCCCAAGGTCATCTGCAATAGAAAAAAAAATGGAGTAACTTGAAAGCTGAAGCCCAAGCATTTGCTTGTAAAAAGTACAGCCAATTGTCAACCTTGCACATTCAAGATAAGGTACAAATTTTGACAGCCCAGGTCCTCCAGTTTGTACATGAGCACCTAAACTAGGAAAATTGGCCTTTCAGTTCAGAAGCTCAAACAGAGGACCGTCTTGCTTGGCACAGACATTCTGCAATTTCATCTGAAGAATGTGTTTGTTTTTTTTTTTTTTGTCAGGGCACCACTTCATTTATACTGAAGAAATGAGGCAGAGTTCACAATCTACTCTTCAACTTCTGAAATTAATGCTAATTTCAATAGAATCATTGCCTAATAGAAAATAAACTAATATTTTTAATAGTGTACTAGCCTACACTTCTATAACATATGTTGCTGTGCTCTGGGATGTGTACAGGAATTATCATTTCTCAAAGATACGGAGGTCCATATATTTCAGACTGATACAGATGGCTTTATGGCTACTGATTCAGATTAACTGATCACTTACCTCACTTGTATTATATACTGCCTGATTTTTAAGTACCAGAGAGCAACCATATGAATCAAGGCACAATCCTGTCTTTTCTGACTACTGCCTGAGTGGTTCGTATTTGATACCGATATATGATGTGGTTTGTGGCAGCAGTGTTTCATCACATTGGATGCAAATGACTTTGGGCATGGAGATCATGACACTGAGCTCCAGCTTCGTCAGTACAACTACCTGAAATCCTTGCAAATCGCTATACTCATATATATCATGACCTGCAGGAAAAATACACATTTTTTAGAACACATAAAATTGTCTAATAAACCTAAAGCAAAATAGCTTTCTCATTATATGAGTTCATCTAATTGAAGACTTTTCTATTTGTTAAAGAACAATGTTCAAAACAGTTCCCCTCGAAAGAGAAAGAAAGCACAAAGCTCAAGTTACAATTTGAAGGGGACATCTTCTGTCAAAATGCAAGAGGAAGGAAAAGTTCCACTGTTAGATGGATTTGACCACTGAAGTTTGATGATACAATGCATAGTTTCATTTGTTCCATTATAAATAAGGGATCTGGCTATTTGTATTTCTAAAATAATTGGGTAAAATCTACATTTGGAGTAACCAAGAGCTTTTCCATCAACTTACAAAATCAAGATTCCATCAGCTCCCTCTACAACTAGTAACTGCAGCCTATGTAATGATCATCCTTTCTAAGCAAAAATATTTGAAGTACTTCAATTCATGGTATGCCAGCTTGTCACATATCTGCCACAGATGTAGTAAGCACATATATTATTTACATTTGTATCATTTAAATTGTGCAAGTACCATTGCTGTCAAACCTTGACTGCAGAATGAAATGTAGGGAGATAAATAATATACCTTCTGTTCTACCTGACAACAAACTGCAAGAAAATATTCACTAAAAATTAAACTATGTCATTAAAATATTTGACACATTACTAAACTACTTGATTTAGTATTAAAACAGGTAATGATGACTGACTGCTGACATGTGTCTTTTATTAACTGGTCTTTCCAGTGGTATCATATAATGTTCCTTCATTCTTGCAGTGAGTGTACAGCAACCCAGTATCATGGCAATATTATCTCCATATATTTCTTCTATGGTCCAAAGACTGATGTTTTCTAGTTGTTAGTCTTTGACTCCATAAAATTCAGACTGGTGTAGTAACATACACAGAAAATTTTCTTACGAACACTTATGTGAGAAGAGGAAAAGAAACCATAGGCCAAATGGAAGCTTTTTAATGCTAAGCACATTATAAGTGACCACCAAATTCTATGGAATGGGATGCTCCTTGTAGCCAGAATCAAAATATTTTTGCATGGACAGTACTGTGTGGTAAACTGGTGACTACAGCACTTTCCTATTCCTGTAATGATCAAGGGTCTCGTTACAGGTCAGGTGTGACACCTACCCAAACTATTTAAAGGAACAGAGGAAAATTCTTTTTTTGACCTTCTTGAAGAAGAGAAAATAACACAATAACTCAAGTAAATGCATATGCTATTTTATATATTTCTATCCCTACAGACTACACAAAAAGTGCATATTAACGTACTGGAGTCTACAGTGTACATTTATTCCTCCTGTGATATATAGAAATCCTCTCTGTTACTCCTTGTATACACATGGTTGTCTACAATCCTTCCACTTTGTTTTTAAGTGGTTTACTCACAGCACTAGTAGTTAGACCACCTGGCTACAGCTCCTCATACAACAGACTTCTTCAGCTTCAAACATTCATTTCTCTGTATTCCAGGTTTCTTCTAAATTAGATTCCTTTTTGTCTGCTTCATCTACTGTGACTGCAAATGAGTATTTAGTACAGTAGTCATGATCCTGCTCTTATGTATGGACTGAGATCAAAGACTATAGAAATAGACTATAAGTGATGTTCCCCATAGGAAGCCTCCTGAAAAAAGTTCTTTTTTTCATGCATATAGAGCCTAACCTTAACTGCTTTCTCTAGCCTGTGCCAGATATTTCTGTGCTCTGATTCCTGGCATCCAGTTTAGATATCTGATATATCATATTACCTTATTTTGTAAGCTGAAGAACATCACAGGTGAAAGGTTCAGTTGTCATCTGGTAACACCCACAGGACTTAAGCTAAGAGTTCTGTAAAAGATCACTTCTGATCAACATATACAGACTAAAAAGCTCCTTTGTACTTGAAACCAGTTACCTGAGGAAATTCAGAATTTAATTTGCAGAATGTCACATCACCTAATTTTCTAATGCTACTAAAGTGAAAACTGAAAACCAGGTATTGGTACATATTATCAAATTGGTTGAGAGAAAAAAAAATTAACTAATACACCTATTTTTAGAGTAAGGCTGTTTTGTTGCTGGGAGTCATCCCTTATCATTGCTAGATTATCCTTTGTTGTACTCGAATAAACTCCATCTTAACATATCATTAATACTGACACAGCTTAGGTCCTCTACATTTTTCTTTCAACATACTGTAAGTTTCTTCCTAGAACATAGCATGAAGAAAAATGAAAGCTTCGTGCAGTATAATAAACATTTCCATAGAAGTCTATACAGTATTTCTGCTTTCCATCAAGTTTCATTTATCAACCCGAATTAGGCTTTGGAAACAGAAGGAAATGCAGCTTTGCAGTTCAGTACCTTTTCTAGTTCTTTCTTGCAATAACAAAATTGCTTAATGTCATTTCAAGTTCATCATCTTCCATACACACATGCATGCAGAGCTATGGGTAATTCACTTACATACTTCAACATCTCCTTTGTCACAGATCGTAAATGTACAGATTTTTCCCTCAAGGAAAGAAACTCTTTTATAAAATAATTGTATATTCTGCTCATTTTTTTCCTTCACTGATGCTCTTATATTGTTGTTATACCCTGTCAGAATGGTAATTAGCATTCAGGCTCCATCTGACACAAACAGTTCTCAATCCTCCTTAAAAATCCCCTAGGACACACATGATAAGTAAAACAATGTGAGCTGGTAAAGGGGGAAAAGCACTAAGAAAAAATTTTAAAAGAATGAACAAATGAAAAACATGAGACAGTGAATAACCACGGACTGCTTTTGTCATGCAGTCAATGCACGGCTCTTGTTCAGTGAACTGCATGGAGCTAATCCTACTGTGTGGAATACGCTTTCAGAATGGTACAGTTGTCTTCCTGTGACTCTCCTTTGCTTTTCCTACACAAAGATCTGTATCATCTTCCCTTTCTCACCTTCCTCCCTGTCTTCTAAGGCACCCATTACAGCTGGGTTTTCCTCTTTTTACTCACAAAGACTGCGCCTCCTCTTTTCTCAGGTCCCTCCTTGGAATGAGCATTTCCTCTTTTGGGTTAATCATTATTTCTTGAACATTTTGTCAAGTGATACTTAAGGTATCAAACTGTTATGAACTATTCTAGCTACATTTTATCACTTTTGATAAGGTGATAGTGTTTCCCTGGAGCAATGTGCAGGTACTAGAATTCCTCCACATCTAATGACAGCGCTATCACTGGAAAGAGAATGTTTTCTGGCAGTTCATACAACACTCTCCTTTTCAGTAATTTCTCCTTTCAGTGACCATTGTGTTCACAGATTGGTTCTAACCTAGAAATGCCACGAGACTAGCACCATCAAAGATTTCCTTTTTGCTGAAACAGTAACCTCACACACCACTGTGCTTCCACAGAAGTTGGGAAGGTTGTGCTGACCGCAGACTCATGCAGCACTCACCCACACATCAGCCCACCTCACCAAAGATGAGGCAGTTTTCTGCCTTTGCATATACACAGCAACAGAGGGGACAGAACAGTAGTTTGTATGGAAACCAGTGCTTGGATATTATGCCAGCATCCTAAAGTTACTATGGAAATGACATTTAAAAGTGGCTTGCACCTTGATACCAAATTAGCATGATAGAATTGCTAAGTCAAAGACGTCAGAAGATCCATGGTTCTCAGAAAAGTCGTGCAATGAGACAGAGTCAGACATCCCAGGAAGGTCTGTGACTTGACCTAAATCCACAGTACTACGATATTCCTAATCCTGTGATGCAAAAAAAAAAACCTGTACCCTACTACCAGCACAGCAAATTGGATGTACTGTATGTAGTCAAAAGCATCACAAAAACTTTGGTTATGGTATCAGGCCAGCAATTTAATGATTCTGAAAACTGACCTGAAATGTATCTATTGGCATAAGACTAACAAACAGGAGACGTTTCCTCTGCAGCATCACCAGATATTGCTGTGTAGCTATGAAATCAATGACAACAGAAGAATCTAAGAATATGTTAGAAAGACAGGTGCAGCTGGAGTGCTGAGTCCTGCTCACACAGTTGCTCTGCTTCAAGTCCACCCACTAACAAAGCTAAGAAGCTACTCGACACACAGCAAGCTGTGAGTATCAAACACATTATGAAGGTCTCAGATGTGACATCTTCAGAGAATAGCTACTGAGTTGTTAACAGATATGAGAACCTTAAAATAAGAACACTAATTTAATACTAATATTAATTACTGCTCAAACGTGGCCTTGGTATCACCTTAGATTCTAGACAAACCCCCTCAGTTCACAGAAAGAGAGAGAAAAGAGACCTATCCAGAGCAACAAGGAAGAAGCAGACGAGCCTGAGAGATCTGTGTTTGTATACTGGAACTCTGCAGCAGAGGTAACAGCCAGCACTACTCATGCTGTCACTGCACAGACACAGCCTGAGGCCTCCCATCAGGTATCAGCCGCTGTGGGAGAAAATCAAGTGATATACATCACTGCTAATCAACTGTAATTTCTAATTGTAAAATGCCATCTCAGGATAAGAAAAAGATTTTTAAAGTATTTCATTTGGAGTACTCATATCAGTTACAATGAAAGTGAGATTAAGTGTAGGAATGACTACACTGGGTAATTCTAAGCATATCCAATAAGTTTAAGCTACACTATTTTCAGAAGCTTAACAGATTGAAAATAACTGGAGTTCTCACGTGCTCAAAGGAGTACTGGATAGTTTCTCTTACTGATAGGGTGTCTGTGTGAAACATTACACCGAAAACTTTCAAACATCTAACACAGCTAGAATCCTACACAACTAATGAGAAAACAAACAGTACAGTCAGCTAAAAATGCTGCCTTAAAGTGGAAAAATAATCTTCCAATTCTTCCTATATGACACAGACTTAGAAATTTATAGGATTATTTCGTCAATTTGGAGTGCTTCCTTCTCTCGTAGTTACAACTTCATCTTTTACAAGGCAGATGAAGGAGAAGGATTAGGGATCCCAGTAGTCTGGGATTTATGGCTACAATGGATTTAAACATAACAAAACATCTGCCAGAGTGCTCAAGGAACTACGACATACCCAATTCAAGAAAAAACATTTGTGCTGCATTGTCTGCTGTCTACAATAGAAGCAAAGCTGTGCCTCCTCCTGACCGCCAGATGCCTTCTACACAACATTCATTTGTTGCCAAGTTAAGAAGACCTTCAGAGTACATTTCTGTAGTTTCTGTTCATACTTCTTCTGTGGCAGAATCCCCTTTTATGTGAGATCTCAAGAGTCCAGGGTTCCAAAAGGGAGCCTACCAGGAAGAACTGCGGGTGACACATCTTCAGACTGCGTGGCCAACTCAGCCTGGAGGCCGAGTAGAATCCGAGCAATTTTAAGTGGCAATATGTCACAATGTCAGTCGATACCTCAATGATACTTCATCTCAACACTTCCCCTGCAGCTCACATCATGGACAGGAATCCTTTTTTCACAGGCGTACACTGTATAAATTGTAAGATGTATATGCATCTGAATGTGGAGATACAGTGTTGTACTGGGAAGCAGTCTTTTCTGTAAATGGCATAGGCTTTCAAGCATTCTCCTAATGACTTGGGGCCAATACAAAACGTTCTTTGGAAAAGCAGATGGAAGAACAACGATAGCAATTCTGTAACCCTCAAAGGTACAACACTGAAAAATTTTACAGAGAGAACCTCCTGAGACATCCCCTCTTTTATTTTTTGTGTGGGTTTCCCGGAGCAGCTGTGGTCAGGCTCAGAACCAGCAGTAGTTTCACGATATCAAAACATCTAAACCTCAGATATTTTAAAATTTACTTTGAGGAGTATTTTAAATTGTATATTTAACATCCAACAATCTTTCTCTCTCTACAGTTCTGCAAGATAGACAGAAATACCCAGAATCATCCAACTACTAAAAATAAGAATCCATATCACACATTTCCCACATTTGATCACGCATCTATTGTCATGTATTTGAAAAAACAACAGGTCCAGATAATACCACATTGAACTGGACAGTGCACTGATCTGTGTAAAACAACAAATGAGATAGTAACCTTCTTTCATAAAAGACCAATTTTTTTGAAGCTTTCAAGGCAAAAGACGTAGGCATTCCAGTTCTCGGAGCAGTAAGAGAAAATTATCTTTAGAGATTTATTGAGGGAATAAATACCGCTTCGCTATCTGATCTCTTCCATTCATTCTAATGGCAACATGATGCTGTGCAGCCATTAATAAAATAAACATGCCCCGTACCAAGGAAAAATGCTGACCATACTAAAATAAGTGAGTCAATACATTGCCCAAGCATGTAAATACACTAAGTGACAGCATAATTAATCCTCAGTCCATAATCAATGAGGAACAGTAAGGTCTTCTGAAAAACTGAAGACACAAGAATGAGACTGAATTTTCTCTGAGTTAAAATGTGGAGTCACCAGTCAATGAATCCTCCCTCAGGAGACTGTAACAAATACAAAGAACCAGCTCAAGGACAGCCAGAGTTGTAAATTGAGAGCTATAAAAAAATAATAATATAATGATTGTGCCAGCATGTTTATAATTTATAGGTTGAAGTTACAGGTGAGAAATAGGGGTTAGCAGTCTGTTATAATCTGAACTAGAGTCAGTAAAGTAGTGCAGAACCACTAAATCACCACCTCTCTCATTGCATGTAGTTTAAAAACATATAATAAAACTATCAAACAAAGATACTTTCTTTTAGGGTTTGAAGCTGGAGCTGTGGATACCAATTTGTTCAAAGTTAGAGCACTACTAGGGAGTCCAGCAAAGGGAAGCTCTTAATTTTTGTTATAGTCTTTTTTCTTTGCATTGGGCACTTGGCATAAAAGTACAAAAAGCACTGCGGTCTTTTTGTCATAATTGAGACGGGCAAGAAAATGAGTTCTATTTCATATCAAATTTTGGTCTTCTCAAATATAATTCAATTTTGATAATCTAATTCAAGGTACTAAAGAAAGTTTGAGCATGCATTTAAATAGACTGAGGCTGGAGCCTTTAATCCTATGCAGTGCTGAGTAATTCGGAGTTTCACATTTCCCCTCTCCCAGTGAGCATGGAAGTCAGCATTTTCTGCAGCCCAGGCAGGAGTTTAGCAGGGCTCTGCTCTTCACAAGCAGTGGAGGCTGCCCCCATCCATCCCCAGCTGTGACTGAGCAGCTTCTAAAAGGTTTTATATCACTATTTCAGATTGCTTCTTGGAAGTGACTCCTCCTTAGAGAACAGTGAATTAAACGGAGCATTTCTGCATGTATTTGCTAATAAGTGGACAGATAGTACTGCACCACTTTTAGTCCCTTTTTAGTCAGTCATCTCTCCTAGTGGGACAGTTTCTCATGCTTCCCGTGAACAGAGCAGTCATTAACGCCTATCAATGTTGCAAGATCCTTTATAATGAATAGGAAAGTACCAGAGCACAGTATGTAAAGACAGACTCATATCCATTCAGATTTCCCCTTAATGATAAAGGTTAGCTATAAATAACTAAAAAAAATTATAAGCAACCTTCAATACATCGCCTGAAAATTTGGCACAATTACCATTTGAGCTGCAACTCACCTTTCCTTACTGATGTACTGCATTCCTCAGCCATCATGAGCTGAATTTAACACGAACTTTGAAATACCAATAGCACTCAGCATTCT
Source organism: Aquila spilogaster (assembly GCA_024606505.1). Lineage (NCBI taxonomy): Eukaryota > Metazoa > Chordata > Aves > Accipitriformes > Accipitridae > Aquila > Aquila spilogaster. The sequence continues at coordinate 8,692,047 of JANHGO010000045.1, forward strand.
TCACTCATGAAAGGACGTTGATGTGAAAAATTTTCCTGATTAAATTATTTTCTGATTGCTATACCTTTCATTTAAATTCCAACATTTTCCAATGTGCATTTTTTCACTGTTAAAGACTCCCAGGGAGGACAGCTGCAGCATTAATAACTAAAAACTACCACTAGAAAAAGAAACGTTGAAAAGAAAAAATCCTGAACTAATGCTATTTCAGCAGTGAAAGTGGTAGCTAGTAAGAGCAGGACCAACCTTTTACACTGAACAAATCCAGCGGTGTGGATTTCTTCCTGCATTTAGAGCTCTTTCTTTGAAACAAGCCTAACAAACTCAATGGCGGTTGTGTGACAGACAGAAAAGCTAAGAGGTAAGCTCACAAGCTATGTCTTTATGGGGGCTTGACAGGACTTCAACTTTCTGTGGTACTGAATAAACAAAATCCGAAGAGTAGTCCTCTGTCCTCAGACTGCTCAGTAAAAATATTTCCCTTACACTCAACTACACACCTGTCAGTGAAATCTGAAGATAGCATTAAACACACTGCTCCATCACAGGTTCCTGGATGTTTGCGAGAGACAAAGTGGTACAGTGTGGCAGTGACCTATCAATAGTCAAGACTTACCACCAGATTACCCAGCAGTCTTTAAGGAAACACCATTATAAACAAGGCATTTTCCCTAAAAGCCAAAGGGCTTTTAATATCCTGAAACATTTGGTATTAGAAGAAATGTATTAATTATTCCTTAAATAGCTTCAGACCTTCTCAAGACAAAGGTTTAATCATCATAGCTTTGGTCTCGCAAACTGAAGGTTGGAAATGAGAGCTGTGAGATAACAGGAAAGTCCAGATTGGCAGAATGGGTGTAACACATCCCTTATTCCAAAGTACATTTCTTAAAAATGAAGACATCCCAAGGCAAATGTTTAGAGTTAACATTCTCTATAAAGCTAAAAGCAATCCAGCATTACAGGAGAACCTTCACTTACTATCGGAGAGAAAATTGCTAGCCAGAAAGAAACGTTCCCAGCTCACTCAGGCTCCAGCCTCATCCCATTTGCAGCATGTTGTAATCAACAGAAATTGCTGGAAAGTGTGCAATGCATTTAAAATCTACTTCTGTAGTATACACTTGGCTGTAAACTAGGCTTAAGCTAGCTAACAAGGGACCACAGCAGCACAGAGGTCAGCACAAGATGAAAAGCCCACACTAGAAGAACCTGCTGTTTTCCTGCCAGCAAGACAGCATAAAGCCTCTGCAAATGCAAAAAGCCTTACAGATACTTCAGAAAAGAAAGTTGAAGCCAAGTACAAACCTGGAAGAGAGATACTTTTATGAAAAGCCTGCTTTTATCTCAAGAGAATTTAGCATTTCTGTAGACCATAGCTACTATAAGGTCATCTCAGGTAGAAAGGTCCAAGCCCTCTCAACTTGCACTATTAGAAGCAATGCTTCCAGCTTTCCTGGGAAACTGAAACACAGCAAGTGCAGAATGTAAGGCTAAGTGTCAAGTGAACTCCCTGATTCACATCAGGTAACAAATTACCTGGTATATTATCCAAGCATCAGCATCGGAATGGATTCACCATACACCAATTGGTGCAGGCAGATCTAGGATTGGAGGAAAGACTAATGCACAATTTTAAGTGTGATTTAAGCCAAAAAAGACATTTTTTTTTAGGAGAAAAATTGCATGCAATATACACTGTATTTCCTTGGTTTTACTCTGTGAAAAACAGATGTGAATAACTTATTTACTTTCACATAGAAATGCTTGATACGCAAACTGCGTTGAAGTATTCATCCAGCTATTCCAAACCGTATATTTGAAAATAACACTGCTTCTTTCTATGTTCTCAGCTTGGGTAACTGCAAATCTAGAATATCTTTAAGACACATTTTTTTGAAAGCATTGCTTACAAAGGAAGTACATAAGTAAGAAAGTATGTATCTCTCAGAAGCGTGAATGAGGTGACAACTTGCTTCTATCACAACCCTGAAGCCTTTCAGAATTGATATTCAGGCCACGCAGATGACCTCTTATGGCAGCCCAGTATCTCAGGGGGCTTCAGGCTTCTAACAGGAAACTCATCTCCCAGAGCCAAAGCCCCTGTTGCTATTTAGCAGCATAAATCCACAGAACTTGGTCAAACGCAGAATAATCTACAACACATACTGAAACTGGCATAACTCCAGTCTATACATTTGCTTTCTCCATGAGAAAAATAAACATTTGACATGCATATACATTCGTATACGAATTTCCATTTGTCAATATTTGTATCTCCTGTCTAAAGAAGGGAAGCACCAAGTACATTGTGCAGAAAAACTTCCACCAGGGCAACCCTAGCAAATTAATATTGGGAAGTTATAATGTGCAACAACCAGGAAATACACTTTCAAGCTTGCCTGTCTAGAGCTCAATAATCTCCTCAGTGAATTCACAGAATGTGTGTTGTTTTTTTCTTAATCTCATTACAGGTTCTTGAAAATAGGAAATTGCCTCCATTCTGAGATCAATTTGCGTGAGTACAGCATGATGCTTCTCCGTGGTTGCAGTCGTAGGATAAAACATGAAATAAGTTTTTATTTTGCCAACAAATTTACCCAGAGCACAGCACTGAAATGAAATTTCGTCACGATGTGTACACACCTTAGGCACTTGATGTGAGCTGGACAGGACCAAAGCAGAACTGCTGCTGCACTGCATGGGACATACAGACAGCAAATCCTGACCAGAGGAATGCCATTACAGATTGCCTCTAAAGAATGACATAGGCTGCACGACCGTGATGGAGCCGTTCCACATAACATCATGTTATTCCTGTACTTGTCTGCAGCTCTTTTGCAATAAATTAGCGTTGACACTGTCAGAACTGATTTGCACTACTCTCTCTCTGTTACTTGAGTGTCCCTCATGAGAAATTCTAGCAGAAGGACTTACAGCACTGTTCATGGTGAAACCAGGCTGACGTAATACCTCAAAGCCAGAGACGACACTTGAACAAATGTGAAGGTGTATTGAAAACTAACACATAAACACCGTGAAGGAAGGATGTACCTGTGCAATCAAGTACACAACTGCTCCAGGCTTTTTTTTTAAAGGTATAGAGGGGAGAAAGGGCTCATTCTATATATATTTACTATATTTACCTGTAGATACAGGTAGACAGATTTACATACAAACATATACAAATGACTTCTTATATAGAAATTTGTTATATATTAAAATAACTTACAAGCTTTGCATTTAGATGATCTAAAATTGGTTTTGGGGGCAAATTTTCCACAGATATTAAGAATTTTCATGTATTTTACCCACAGTGAAAGATCTATAAAGGGAATTATGTAACATCCTTAATAATTCCATCATATTCATTGAAAAACTTCATTCTTAATTAATCTGAATCTATTCAACACATTCAACTTGCATTTAACAGTATTTTCATGGTTTGTTTTTGTTTTTTGTTTTTAATCCAAGTAACTTCTTTACCAGGCCAGATTTGCTCAGCCCCCTTTTTATCTAATGATATTTCTCATCTCCTTTCATGGGATGAATGCTGTTCCTTTTCATGGTCATTTTCTCACCTTCCATACAGAACTGAAATCCCTTTGTCCATTCACTACTCCTCTGCCAAATGACCTGGGGCCAAAAGCCCATTTCCTGTTAAAAATGTTTTCAATTGATTAAATATTTTAAACCAATTTAGTACAAAATTGCTAAATGTTTCCAAAAAGGTCTGGAAGATTATATTAATAAGGAATTACTTTGCTATTTCTGACTGCTCCCTGTGTGTCTATATATATTGTCCACATTCTTACATCTAGCATGTGATAATATATCACCTTGCTTTTTTCACTGAGTAATACTCAGTATTTAGAGTAATATTTAGAGTAATACTCTAAATACAGCAGAATACAATTCCGCATCAAAAAAAAAAGCAAAAAAAAAATGCCAGCTACACTTTCTCTCTGGTGCAAACAATTCCTGGTTTACTCTTCCCTAGGTACGGCAGCAGAAAAGAGGCTCCTTGCAACATCTTGGACCTGCAACTTGCTTTAGCCTGGCCCTGAGTTTACAATGAAAATGAAAATGGGAGCGATGAATCTCAACATGCAGAGCCTGGGGCTGTCCTTTCAACGCTGCCTGCACGACCTGGCCACTGATGTTCTCCAGACAGGTTTGAAATCTCCCGCTTACCTCTTGCTGTAGCACATGCCTGTGCAACTGCCGCAGCCTGCTGAGCGGCAGCGTGGCTGCCTTCACTCCGAGTCACCTGTGAGCGCTGCAGTCCTCAGCGGCCAGGCTGCACACGACTGACTTGCTGTGGTTTCTCTTGGTTGAGAGAGGGATTCCATGCATATCAAAGAGCATACTCTGGCTTTGTGGAGCGAGAGGCTCTTAATAATTAAACCGACACACAGACACAGGTCTGAATACTTAGTACCATATAGCGGAAACAGAGGAAGAACATCAATGACTATCTACCTACTTAACTACCCAGTTCACAGTGTGCTTTCTGTATATATACAGTTCTCTTGCAACTCAAAAGGAAGAAGTGTCAATTAAACAAACTTTTGATTCTACTGTCATTGGTTACATACTTGAGAGAATAAGAAACAAATAGAATGGATGGTGTGGTAACTTCTAAAACAAACACCATTACTTCTGATGGGCAACAGTTAATTGGTACCACAGAATGTGTCTGAAATATTGATTTAGTTTGTGTGGATAGGGAAGTAAGTCCCAACATACTTTCATCTGTTCTTAAATATAAATGAAAAAACAATACATTTACTATAAGGTCACAGTGGGAACAAACAGGATCAGCTGAAGCATACACAGCTTGTGATTTATATTCTGAACCCACAGGCAGCAAGAAAAGAAAGACTGATAGCATCGTCTTACAATCAGATTTTGGATCATGTTGTGCATCTGAGAATGCCAGCAGAGTCCATGGCTGTTTCTTTCTCTGCATTCTGCAAACAAGCCTTTTTCAGCAATCAAACATTCGCCTTTCTATCCCTCAGTGCATGCAGCCATATAAAAATAGTATTTTAAGCCGCAGTTAAAAGTTTGCAGGCATATAATTATCACATTTTGGTTATCTTTTGAATGTCACAAAAAAGATTTAAAAGTCTGTAAGAAAAGAAGATGTACACAGCCATTAAATTCCTGTCTTAAGTTCTCCAGGACTGTAATCACTCTTAAGCACATGGAGAGATAATTGAGAGTTTAGCTGTCTATTTGAGGAGCAGGAAGGGTGCAAAATTACAACAGCCATTGACAAGATTGAAGAATATTTTCATATAGTGCAGTGATCAAGTTAATTTGAGAGGAAACTCTGGGGGCTTTATGGATACTCAGAAGGCTTAGCCAACAAGATTTCAGCAAGATTGCCAGTTGCCTCTCCATCTGCTTCAAAAGGAACTTTTGGCAAGCCTAACTCTCACTGTTTCCAGTTGCTAGAGAGACACTTTCAGCCTCAGGATGAAAGTAACAATGGTCTTTCCTTCCAATAAATAGCATTGTAACTTAAATCTTCATTAATTTTTCACTGTTGAGGTAATATTTGGAAGCTGAATCCATAAATTTGCTCACAGAAGCACTCAGCAGTTTCTAAGACAAATACTGAAATTAAAATGAGAAAAAAGTTCCAAATTTAATGCAAAATATGGTGGAGTTTGTTGTTGTTTAAGTAGCCAAAGGCAAACAATTCACAATGAATAATTCATCTGATGTATCTTGTTTGCTCATAGAATATCCTTGAGTAGTTTGGTGTGATCTCAGGTATATTCCCTTTTTAAACAGTTTACCCTCAAAATTTAGACAGACTGAATTTTCTTGACATGTTCAATACTCCCAAGCTAGAGAGCTGCATATTACTTCTCCTTTCCTCTGATTAGAAAGGAAGTGCTGCAATTCTGACATGCACAACTTCAAGTCTAAATTTAATATTAAGCTGCTGTGAGCGTACCCTCATAAAACTTTGAAGTGTATTCCTTTCCCTTCTCTCCCCCGAGGAACTTACCAGCAGAACAGTACCGTGTGAATGATCACGAACAGGAGGGGCACGAGAAAAGCAAATTAACTCAATGTAGTTCTTTGAACTAAAAAGAAAAGCATTTGGCAAAGTCTGGGTTTAGGGTATGACTTTTCAGAACTACAGAACGGTTAAGAACAGATATCCAGCAATTCTCAAATGTGCTGAGTAAAATACCTACATGCTCATCATTCAGCATTTTCAAGTAAAGGTACTCTTGCTTGCTCAGCCGTTGTTCAGATTTGCAATTTATAGGACTGGAATTACAGTGGCAGAAAGCCTAACACAGTGTCCCTTTATTAGTGCTTCATCTTTGCCTTGTATACATTAATCTGAGAAGTGTCTGGTCAGAAGTGCTGACCCTCACGGTTCCTGTCGCCTCAGAAGGATGGCCTTGGCAGCCCAGCCCAGCTCTACTAAGGTAATTAAGGAGTCAGAGAAGAGAAAAAAGTGCATTGGTAAAGCTGATTACAGATAATAAAAGGCAACATGCTTCCCAAGAAACAGCACACTGATCTCAAGTGTTTCAGATACTAGCTCTACCTTCTGCTTGACTCCGCATATTCAAAGATTTTGAGTACATGTATCACCTTTTCTGGCCCCTCTTTGTATACATCACAACGTAGTCTTTCGGTACAGATTCATTTCAAAGAAATATCAAACAAGCATCATAATTCCTCTACACAGCAGCATCTAAACAGCTGTACAGAATACAGTATAGCTTGCCTTCCTAGGGTGTGTGAAAACTCTTACTACAAACTCAAACCAAACTTAATTCAGTGACACCTAAATTTGCCCCAGGTCCACCATATGTGCAATGGCAGCCTTAGATAACAGTAACACAAGTAATTAAAATCATATTGATTTTACTCTGCATCACAGTGCCAGTATAAATAATACTGTTATAACATAATAATGTTATAACGGAATGGAAAATGCTAAGTGGCTATGTGAATGAGATACTTACATTTTCTGTAAGACACCATCAGAAAGCGCAACAAAAGATTTCAATCAGTCTGGTGAAATGCATGGTTTTTAAAGAGAGTTTGACTGATCTATTTTGAAAGAATTGAACCCAATAAATGCACAGAAATAATCTTCTACTGAGCCCCAGAAAAAAGCTGGGATGTATCAGTGCACTTGGGATAGGGATATGTGTAAAGAACACTTATCCTTCTTGCAGGCTGTGATTTAGAGAAAAAAATATTCATAGTAATTCTTCGCTCCCTCAGCATTCCATAAAGAGAGTGTGGCTGTCTCAGTCTCTTGCACTATGTTAGCGCTGTCCTTCGCACTTAACTGGTCAGTCAAAGTAGTCCACAAAGCCCACTACCAATGCTATAAAATTCCCCAGGATATTGCTGGAGGAAAGAACTATATCAGGCGGCTCTTTAGTCACCGTAGCATTCTTCAGATCTGCCAGAGGCACGAGGAATTTGCAAGTCAACATGTTTTAAGATGGATTATCCTTTTCAGAAAATGTCTGCGGGGATGGTTTAGGGAAAAAAGTCCTTTAAAAATCTTGTTCCTGCTTTGCTTTTCACACTAAACACAAGAAGAAATATTCAGAGAGGTTTCCTGCATAGATAGCTAGGTGGGGAAGGGATGATTTGACTTCACGTCACACCTATTAGAATGGTTAAATAATCTTTTTGATTGTTTTGTTTCTCACTCTCTTGGAAAACACATTTGTATGCATACATACATACGTGCATCTGTACACACATATACACTACAACACACATTCAAAATACCATGGAGATAAGCCACTAATATCTGTTTGTCCACCTTTACAAAGACAAAGCTACGAAAATTTTTCAAACTTCTGCATCACCGCAAATTGCATATAATTCATAAAGATAATTAACCACAGAAGGAAGCTCCCAGCAATTTAACAGATACAGGTGAAAATGTAATGCCTTGGAGGCACATCAAATATTGGAGGATAGCTTAGCTACTGAATTATCCACTAACCTTCTCTCCCAGCTCTGCCTTGGGGATACTACAAAAGAAGTTTTAAGAATTAGATGGAAGGACCTGAAGGAAAAGTCATGTTAAAACTTTTAAGGAGTGGCCTAGATCTTGACCTTATCTAAATTAGCTTGGACTTGCATAAAATAGGAAAAGGTTGATGTGGGGAAAAAAAATGATAATGATCAAGAGTCTTGACTTGCAGCCAGGCAAGAAATCACTTTTATTGGACATGCCATGAATGATAAGAGTGGCTTAGCAGTGAGATTTAGTCACTGCAGACACTGTCGTCTCAATCATCTGGGAAATAATATCTATCGCAAAGCACCATCCTCTTAATTTGCAGAGATGTAAATAAGGATCTTCCTCAGCATTCAATTACAAAAGAAAATACAAGCCCTGCACATTCTGGATAGCTGTATAGTCAGTAAATCAACTCCAGCTCAAGATTTTTCACTAGTTATTTCCTTAAGATAACATGCTACGCTGCTCAGGGCTGACCTTTAGGATTTAGAAGAAAACCTGTATCGACATATATTGATTCTCCCCGAGAACCCAAGGAAGTTCAGAGCCTGGCAGAACGAGAGGAGCTAGCTCAGCACAGGGCTGCTCAGATTCTCCCGTGCGTGACCAGGACGTGGGAAGCCCCTCAGGATGGGCAGGGGCAGCTTATCCTCCTGCCTTGCTGGGGGCAGAGAGCTGCCCTGCTAAGCATAAGGGGAGCACCTCCTGGCATCACTCTGCAACAGTAGCGCAGGGCAGGAAGCCGAGCAATGTGTCCAAGGTCAGTTCCTGTGGTCAGCTGTAGCCAGATCCATCATCCCTGATGGCAACCAACAGACTTACGCAGGGACTTCTGTTCTTAAGGTTCTTTTTTCTGTCCTTATCTTAACCAAGAAAAAGCCTAACTTGGAGAAGAAAAAAAAAGAGAAAGAACAATTCATTTTAGTGACCTTGGTAACACAAGATAGTATTTTTAAACACAGGTATTAGGAGTAATCATAAACTCTCCAGAAGTAATCTCCTGCTGCTGCCCTCTCCAGCATTTCCTGCTCCCTTGCTGTCACAGGAGAGGAGCCAGCAGTCAGAGCATGATCACTGTACTACCACCAATTTAGAAAAGCACCAAACAAAAAATGTCAAATAAAGCCTAACTCTAAGCACACAGCTTCTGCAGAGCTGTGTGTGCATTCTGAAGGCTCTTAAATTTCATATTATAAGCTTTATAACAAATAAGTTTAAAAGCTTCATTGTTACAGTTCATGGGAAGTAAAGGCCTAAAGGAATCATTAATTTACTTGATTTTTTCTTTTTTTTTTGGGGGGAAGGGGGGGTGGGAGAAGGATGAGGAGGATAAAGGCTTACAAAAAATGAGACCGAAGGATCAGCAATACTTAATCTACTAGATCATCTACAAGAGTTCCCACATGAGCGTGCAATGTATCTGTGAGCTGCCAATGAAAAGACGGGTTGCAACCTCTAGGATGGGTGTATTTAGAAACGCGCATCTCTTTCTCAGAGATTTCTAATAGTGCAAGCAGTATTTGCTTTAGCATATGTACTAAAGTTTTCTGCATTTTCATTCTTTATTGTTCCTAAAGCTTTTCATTTGCGGGCTTACAAATCAAGTTGTACTTGTAAAATTCAATGTATCTCAGAGTCATGTAAAAGCTAAAGAGAACTTATGCCTTACAGATGGCATGACTGGGTTTTCTCCAGAGTTCATGCCTTTCTTTCTTCCTCAGTACGTGTGAACCTTTGCCCCACCTCATTAATTAGCTCAGTTCTCCAGACACATTGAAAACTCCATCCTCTTCCCAGGTAGCCAGCTTCCAAGAAAACAAAGTACAAGTTCAAGCCCTTCTTTGAGGTTGTTTCTTAAAGGTCTGTCAATCTTCTCCTTCTGAGGAGAATTCTTGAGTCTTGAGGGACTTCATAGTTTCTCTTTTCTGTCAACGTGCTAAAAATCTCACCTATAGCTTTCAACTGTTCCCCTTTCATTTAACCCTTATACTCCTGCCCATGCTCTAGTATGTCTGTGTCACATTCATTAGTATATTCTTCATATAATCTCGAATTCTCCTTCCTGAATTTTGATTTGTTTGGTGTCTTAAATGACAGAGCAAATTCTCGCAAGTGTTATTCCCAAAGTCCTCAGTCCAAGGTTTTCCAGTCTTATTTCACTATGGACATTCAACTCCTTATTTTGCGCAGAGAGATGCACTTCTTATCTGTCCCTCCACATTGCAAATCTGCCACTGCTGGGATTGTGGCTGCTGCAGGAACAAGCCCTCTGGAACCTTCAGCATTTCTGAAAGGGCAAGCACAAACTTCTTCCCATTTCCACTTACACAAAAACTGCTGTGGTTAACACAATACACCAGTCTCTCTCACATCATTTCTTGATTTCCTATTCTTGGCCATTCGAAGTCTTGAAATCATTTCATAAGCCTTCAGTATCAAGCACACTTGGATCATGAAGCATCTGCTTCATGAAAACCTGGAGCATCTGCTCCAGAAAACCTTTTGAGATAGTGATTCAAAGGTGACAGCCTTTCTTTGAATCACCCAAGAAAGACTTCAGGCATATGCACTCAGAGAACTACTTTCAACAAAGGGGGGAAAATCCACACTTGCTTCCCACCAATCTGCAGAAGCATTATCAGCGGCATTTCTTTTTAATCCATCTTGTGGCACCGTTCCTTACAAGCTGATCATTACATTACCCCTTGGACATTCAATTTTTTTTTAGTTTTAAGAATCCCAAGTCCAGAATGAATTGCATGGAGAAAGCACACAGGACTGCAATTACTCACACAGGAGCTGAGCATTCAATCCAACTGAATACTTGGAGTTTTTATAAATTTTTAGATCTTAATTTCACAATTATAATCTTCTGCTATATGGATATTTTCTACGTTTATACTAGGAAAAAGGTATTACCAATGGAATAATGGCTTTGTAGGAAATTGTTATACAATCCTATTAATAATATAAAATCAGTCTAAATCACAAAGTAATTTTGTTGACTCTTGGGACATCAAACATGCCTTATTTAAAGCCTTCGTATTTTTATTTCTGAGCTCCCCTTCAAATCATTTTTATTGTCTGACTTAGGATAATTCAACATAAGAGTTTTCCAGCCAAGAACCATTACCAATTCAAACATCAAATTAACTTCGCTTCCAGTACAAAAGAAAGTAAACTTAGCTTGTTACACTTTCTTTAAAATAGAAATGTTTTATAACCTAGGGAGAATAGCTTTGACTTTAGTACATGAAATCCTTTTACTGCTGTAAAGCTTAGATATTTTACTTACAATGTTTTTGAGGTTCAGATCACAGAATAGGTAGATAGTAGATTGGGACCCTAAATATGGACCAAATGCATGCCTACACCTTATCTGAAATAGATCAGCTGCACAGTAAGTTTAGGTAGACGTGAAGGCTACACTTTTTACTCACACTGACTGCATGCAACACTCATGAACCAGAAGAGATTATATGTTGAAATGGTTGGTTATTTACTGGGGATGTTGGCGGAGTTGAGTTAAAAGTTAGATTGTTCATAGGAAAATGTAAATGACTTCTTGGCAGAAAACATTTCCTTGGTCTAAACGGAACTGCAGACAGAGAGAGAACAGGAATGGAAACTCACACCTCAAAGACAATCCAATCACACAGCAATCCAGTCTTTAATCACAAGCCCTGCATGGCTCTCTGTCCTGCACAGCCTGCCAAGTACCAGGCTCATTCTAACAGCTGAACAGGTAGAGCTATACCATCCTGAATTTCAGCTGAAGACGCTTTCTTCATGGAAACTACAAAACCACATATTTTGATACTCTTCTTATAATCATAACATTAATGGCTATAGTGGTGGTGGGGGGGTTATTTGAGACCATTCAGCCAAAAAGATTTATGACTTGCTAATTATCTCCTTTAACCTTATAATCCCTTCTTCCATTTTTGCCATCAAGTAAGCTCTTCCTACACATACTTGATAACTTTGAAAAATTTCAGTGCTCATCTATGGCAGTGGCCCTCACTTTTGCAGGAAAAAGGTGAGTACAGCTATCACAACTATTTCTCATTTCTCTTAATGAGACAATGTGTTATTTCAGAAAAATACACAATACAAACAGGTAGCTCATAAATTCACTTAACAGGGTAGACAGCTTACATTAGGGCATACTTTTAGCAGCTTATTAAATATTTTGCACATTCTAGAAATGAGATTTTAGACTCTTAGATTCAGATTAACCACCTTCAGTTCAAACCTGCAGCACTGATTCAGTAAGGAGCACACAAACTGAACAATCCCCTTTACATTACAGAAGTATACCAAGCACATTATAACCTCATGAATACAAACAATTGGGTTGCAATGGGGCAAGTAGCCACCTTGATGAAAGAGAATCAGATGCCTCATACAAAACTGGATGGAAGGAAATTTTAACTGGTTTTCAATAATTCTCTGAAGACAAATTACAATAAGAATTTGGTCTAATACATGATATCAGGAAGTCTTCTTTTCTATGGGTTAGTTTGTTATGGCTGCACATCTAGGAAGAACATTTCTAAATTGTCCTCTCATGAGTATATGTATTTAATGTACAAAGTTTTTGAAATGGTATTATGGGAGATAAATTATATATGTACAAAAATGTCTTTATTCGTGTTAAAAACTAACGTGTGTGTGAAATGCAGAGAAAAGATTTGGTCCAGTTTCTCTTGGGAAAAATCTTCAAATTGTCCACAGAATCTCTGTATCAACTCCATACTATAGAAGTGCACAAAAAAATACTACAGTGATATCATGATGAGAGGGATGCTGTTTCTCCTCATAACAAAAATCAATTGTGAAAAGATTCTCTTTAGAATAATTTAGTAACTTAACAAATGGAAATCTTATACATGTATGTCTAAGTATACATATATATATTCCAAAGTTAACAGAGATTTATGTGCTAAAGAACACAAAATTTCCTTCAGAATCGCCAGGAGGCTTTTTAAAGAATATTTTGAGGTATACAAGAATAACTGACACAAAAGTGCTAATTTCTTTTTTGTTTCATTTTTCCTGGTGCTGATATTCAAGTTTCCAAAATATTATTGGCTACGATTTTAGCATGAACGGCCACTGGGTGCCACTGTTCTGCTGCATAGGAAAAAGAGCTGAAACAACATTTTTGTTGCAGTAATAAGTCTTCTATTATTAAAGTATGTATGCTACTGCTGTATATACCCATCTTTTAGAAGTGACACTGCTGCACAGTTCATAGCGAGCTTCTACATAGCAGAACAATAGGAAAAGTGGCACTAAGAGATTGGAAAACCTCTTTAAACTCAACAGGAAATAATCACTTCAGAGAAACCTTCTTATAACAGTACATTTTCTACATAATAAAAGATATACAGCAGCTGAGACAGGGAATCTAGGCTCAGTTTTGATATTCATTTGCTGTATGACCTTGTAGGTCTCACTGGGGACTATTTCTGCCCAGCTGTGCACAACTGCTTTTACAATATACAAATACCTGTATCAGATGTTCAAATGTACATGGAAATGGAATCTAATATACGTAACTGGGTTCCAGAAAATACAGTATGTGTATGGCTACAGTAACTGTACAGCACAATTGGTGCATTTTTAAGAACAGAGTTTTCAAATTCAACCTCTCTTGCCTTACTTTCTTTGGTTAGAAAATGCCCTTAATAATGCACGTGTACTTTATAACAAGAAAAACTCTACAGGGAGAGACCTTTATATAATGTAATGACAATAGTTTCTGGCATAGGTAAAAATCCACATGAGGAAGCTGGTGTCCAGGTGAAGATGGCAGGTTTAGAAACTGATAACCGTGCCTTGGAGTGGAGGAGCATAAGGCGTGTTACTAGAAAGCTCTCATTCTGGATCCAACCCTAAATGTAGTATTAAAAGCTATAAATTGTTTCCAGTTAATGCAAACATTAGAGTCTGAACGAATCCGACTTACGTCAACGAAGAGACAAAATGCTCTCAGTCCACAGTATTAATAATTGAGCAAGAAAAAGAAATAGTGCAGATTATATGTATTTAATATATAAAAATCAGAAGGATCACAGCAGCCTTGAAACAGATAACAACAACTTAGGCTTATACTTAACTTAGACTTATACTCTAAGTTTGAAACCACTTTCCCTTGTCCTATCACAACTGATCCTGCTAAAAAGTATGTCCTTTCTTACAGCTCCCTTTCAGACAGTGAAAGGTCACACTCAGGTCTCCGCAGACCCTTGTCTTCTCCATGCTGCACAGCCCCAGCTCTCTCAGCCTGTCTTCACTGGGGAGATGTTCCATCCCTTGGATCATTCTTGTGACCCTCCTCTGGATGCACTCTAACATGTCCACATCTCTTCTGTGCTGAGGACTCCACGTCTGGGCACAGTACTCCAAGTCAGGTCTCACAAGTGCAGAGCAGCGGGGCAGGATCACCTCCCTCGCCCTGCTGACCATGCTGCTCTTTATGCAGCCCAGGATATGGTTGGCCCTCTGGGCCGTGAGGGCACATTGCTGGCTTTTGTCCTGCTTGCCATCCACCAGTACCTTCAGGTCCTTTTTGTCAGGGCTATGCTCTATCCTTATATCCCCCAGCTTATACTAATAGCAGGGCTTGCCTCAACCCAGGTACAAGACCTTGCACTCACTGTGTATGATGTCAATTCAGAACTCTGTGAAAAATATTATGTGCATCTCCAGTACCTCACAATTTTGAAACTCATTTTCATTCAGAAGGTTTACATCTTTATTTATTATTCTTTAACAGTATTTCTGGGTCTTCACCTACCAACAAAATAGTTCAGTGGTGTCACTTTTACAGAGCTTAGACACCCTGCTTCACCTACCGTCATTTCAGAGGAAGAGTGTCCATCTGACTCCCCTGCAGTTGCTGACAACTTCTGATTCTCTGTGATTAAATTCCCTCACCCATACACTGCAGTGTTCCCAGCCTTCATAAAGTTCAACAATAAAAAAGCACAGCAGGGTAATAAATAGTTTGAATGGAGTCCTGAGCTCCACTGTTGGTAGCCAGGTAGGTAGAAAGCAAAAGAGACAGGAAGATGACAAGATTGTCTGTACTTCTTGCCTTTTGTGTTCAGAGTTTAATAGGAGGTAAAAATTGGTTTCTGTATGGTGCTGACTGCCTTCCCTCTCCTGAATTGACCAGCTCAACAACTGTACAGTGAAAGCTGTTCCACTTCAAGGAGCTAATGGGCAAGGGGCAGATCGCAGCAAAGACAGGTATGACCTTAAGGCACTTCCAGCTGTCCTTGTTATATTAAAAGTTTTGAGAACAGCTTCTTCTTTGAGACAACAAAGATCGATTTTATGAAAAACAGCGAACACTCTCTGGCCTACGTAATTGGGATGTGTCTGAAAAGAAGGAGAAACAATCGAGAAACGACAAAAAGTTAAAGTGTAAATATGCAGCTCACATTCAAATTATACACTGTATGCTTGGCCAGTTCAATGAACTGAAGTTCTCAGGCAACAGCAGGCAGGGAATTTTTACAACTACTGAAAACTTGTTTTTCATAGCGGTTTCTAAAGTAATCTTTTTGTGGCAGGGACAGTATGTACAGTTTCCTCACATTATATTCATGTAAAATACACAAGCATGCTGTGGGCATAAAAGCCACAAAGCCAGATACTTGTCTGAACCAAAATAGACTGAGAATAAATATATTTTCAAATAATATTTGGATCTGCTTCCTGTACCCTAGTCAAATGATCTTGTGACACTCCATTTGTTTTAAAGCAGGCAGAAGATACAGATCTACAGTAAGAGCACATTTCATGCTTTGGTAGAAACAGAGGCAAACATATGGTTTTCACTTTCCTAATTTCATTATAGTTCAGCTCTCCTCAGCAATAACTGTCTCTCCCATAATATTTCCAAATGCCCTGAAATACTCTAAGTGAATTTGGTAACAAGCAAACTGCTGTGTTTTTCTGTTCATTAGCATGAACTGTCTTGTTTCACTTGCCTATCACACCAATGTGATATGGCATAATGCAGTGTTCCGCAGTGTAACAAGTCAGAGAAAATTTAAAAGGGTACATGTTTGTTTTTATAGTTGATTCCCAACAGCCTGTGTATTGTCCATTAAACAACCCAGGTAATTTAATAGCCTTGCTGCTCAAAAAGAAAGTAAAATGACAACTCCTTACAAGTTCAGGTACTTGCGGTAGCGCTGCTTATCTGTGGGTGTCTCTCTGTATGCAGACATCTCTAAAAACTTTCTATTCCATATTTGTCTTTTATGGAAACTCATGCTTATATTTTTTTACAGCATTTTAACACATTTTAATATAAAATCTTACAAAATTTGGTGCAATTAAATATCCACTGTCACAACTATTGAAGTGCTTGAAAACTGAAAGTTAAGTAAACTTGGCTGCGGATGCAAACACTGAAAAGCTTAAGTTTACTGCTCCATTCAGAATATCTATCAAACTCTAAAATAGCTAAATGCCAACAGTCACCTTTCTGACAAAAAGGCAAGCAGACAGCTAACACATAACATTCTGTCTATTGTACACACATACTTAAACAAGGCACACCCAGAGCCTGGAGAATATGGCCCAGGACATTTTCCCAAGGAAAGCAGGAATCCATTCACAGAAAGGAGAAAATTCCAACTAACGAGAAACCTTACTGAGGATTGCAGTGAAGTTTCAGCATTCCTTCAGCCACATGCCTTAGTGCAGGGCTTACAGGCATCAGGGTTGACTCCCAGCTCCTGCATCTATTCTGTATGTGCTCAAGAAGCGTATGACAAAAAGAAAAATACACAATAAAGCAGTATTATTTTCCCAGATGAAAGTCACACTGTCTGCTTTATACCACTCAGTTCTTCCCTTTTCCAAAGCTGGCAGCTTTCTCAGGAGAGAGCTGATGTCAGATGCAGACACTCCTGGGGGAATCCAGATGTAGTTCCTAGAAGGGAGAGTTGGCTCAACCTGACACTACACCCATACCAGGTAGGAAGTGAGCTGTTCTACCACTCTTCTACATATCCTGCCAGGCACAGCTGAAGTGAGGGCAGCTGTCTGATCTCATAGTCTGAGGCATTAGAGAGTATCTTTCACCAAAAGTTTAATGGGTCTAATATTAATCACATTAAAAACTGAAATCATATACATACACCTGCATCAGAATTAGTTAACATCAACACATCTGATATCTTCATCTTATTTCTCCTTACTTAGGACAAATTTTTAACACTGAAACAGGCAGGCCTGACATCAGAAGTTCCAGAAGTACTCTTACAAAAGAGCTCAGCATCATCTGCCAAGCTTTACAAACCTGGGACCTAAGGCACCTCGGCTGTGGGCTCTCATTCAGCACAGTGTGAAAAGTACAAGCAGAACTCACATCCTCTGAGTCCCAGGGCACTCACTCACCCCCTAAGCAAGTACCAGGAATGAGAAGAAGGCCGAGCTGCACAGCCTCGAGCACAGGAGTGTCTGAGCTGGGCAGTGCCAGCCTTCACTGTTAGTTAGATTTTCAGATTCTCTCTTTCAATCCTGTTCTGGCTTACTATTTCTATTTGCTATTCTTGTATATAAATCCAGTATCAGCCTGATCATGGGTTAATACATTTAATCTTTTTATCTCAGTTTTCTTCTTGTAGCAATTGTTTTCTATTAAATAAAAGTAGCAACATATAAAAGGTCAGGCAGGGCCAAACCTAATATGATTGTTTTCATAGCATTATACTAAATGTTATAAAACACATCCAGAGAAATGACCTTTAGTCCTGTAAAATTTAAACACTTAAAGCAAGGGTAATTTGGTGCCAGCCAAAACCTATTTTACTTTGCCCTTTATTGAAAAGATGCACCAAATTGCATCGCGTGGCAGCTTGATCAGGTAGAGATTACAGGTCATCCCAAGTTCTATAAATCACTGTGTTCCTGGATAAGAAAGGAACAAAGATGCTACAAAAATCAGAGTAGTAATATCCTACCAGTGAAAATCTTTTGCCTCTCTTTTGTCCCAAGTCCTGCACCTGTTTACACAAACAGGAAAATCTTATTCTATTGAACCCTAGTTGACAATGATTATGGAGTACCACATACTATAAATATTTCTAAGTATCTACAACACATTTAGAAACTCTTAGGCAAGGCATTACTGAAACTATTTCTCTTCAGAAGTACATGTCACTCTCAGAAAATAATGCACTATTATATTTTCTAAAGTAATGCTTTTGTTCAGATGCCTTACTTTAACATCAGACCACTACAAAAACCTGCATGAGCAGTATCTGAGATGTTCTGGAATGCTGGAACATGGCAGACGGCAATAAATGTTTTACTTTTAATTGAAATACACATCTGTTGCTTGTAAGATCCATAAATCACATCAACAGAAAGAAGACCGCGTGAAGAATTTTATACTCTCCACACTGAAATAAATGCATCAACTATTAAAATAAATGCACATATTACAAGATAAATTGATCAATATCAGATACAGTATTTCATTCACCAAATCAGATGTATCCCTGTTGAATCACTGCTTATTGAATACAGAATAAGATGCATCATCTATCAAAACAGATCTCTCCTATAGTAAATCAAACTCACCATCTGAATCAAGTATGTCTCCTACTGACTCAAA
Source organism: Aquila spilogaster (assembly GCA_024606505.1). Classification (NCBI taxonomy): domain Eukaryota; kingdom Metazoa; phylum Chordata; class Aves; order Accipitriformes; family Accipitridae; genus Aquila; species Aquila spilogaster. The sequence goes on from JANHGO010000045.1 coordinate 8,710,727, forward strand.
AGTATCACAAAACGCATCAGCTCTACTGCACCAGAAATGTATTTTAAAGAACTCCTGAGCAGAATGCCTCTAGACTTAACAACAATAATGCTTAAACTGAAATTTATTTAGACAAATAGATTGATCTTTCCAGGCTCTCAGGGTGCTTTAAGGCACCCTGCTAGGAGGAGGTGCTTCTCCATCTCAGAGAGAAGGGCTTCTGCTTGACTTTGTTTCAGCCCTCCAAGCACATCACAGCTAGAGCCAAGCTCTAAGCAGCCATGTGGTGTCATGAGGTTAGCTGTCACAGCTCCCCAAAGAGAAATGCCAGCTCTTCTCTAAAAGGTTCAGAACACCACAGTCCAAGCACTGTCTAATACAGACATACAAATACTACCAATAACAGTCCAAAATAGTCCTGGATCACCAACAGCCAATCAGCAGGGTGATGTCCCATAATATTGTTTATTTATCTTTGCAATTAGCTCAGACAACTGATCAAAGTCACCATACTATGCTATGCCTCTGAATCCAAGATGACTGTTTCCGTATACTCGTACCTTGCATTTGATCTGAAGCTCATTCCTAGAGTTTGGGTGTCTGAAACAAAGCTGCATGTAGGCAACTTCTTTCTTCTTGGCCTTCAGCGCAATCTCCCAGCCTAACTGTCTTACATTTTCTAACACACCGTAAGCAACAGAGGGAACAGTGCCCTTCTGCATAATTACTCAGTGGCCAGAGCACTCACTGAAGTGACGCAACTAGCTAGCAGACACAACGCTCCACTAGCCTAGCCTGACACGGCAAGAATCAAGTTTTCTTAGTTTGCTGTGTGTCCTTTGAGTATCCAAGTTGAGAACAGAGAGAATGGGGTGGGGAGGTGAATCTTGTGGCTGTCCTTCTACAGGTAGTCTAATAAGCAACCCCCAGAAAAGGATGCATACTGTGGTAAAAAGTGAAGCTCATAACTCTTCAACACTTCAGGGCATGACAACATTTCAAATAATGTGGCAGTGAAAGGGCAAAGGACAAATTTGGTTTCTAATCTCTGTATCTTGTAAGCAAACCACTCTCTCAATTTTCAGCCATGCTGAAAAACAAACAATATGATTCATGTTAAAAGTGAACAGACTTGATACTACAGAAACTGTCAGGATCAGATCAAATGGCCTATAGAGTGTTTAAAAGACAGTCCACTTCACTCAGCCAGCTTGAATACTCAGAGGTGACAAAACTTGTTCTCCTTCCATTGGATATACCCAAATTTGGGATTTAGTTTATGAATTAGTCTGTAGAACTCATCTTTTTTATTGCAAACCATTAAAAGGAACAACAAAACGTGCTTGTAACAAGCATGTTACTGATCTGCTGTTCCTTATTATCACTCTGTTCTGTCGCTAAGAGCATTGATTATAATTGCAGTTTTGGCCAACTTAGATTGATTGGAATGTAAATTAACAAGAATTGTGCAATTATGTCAAAAAGAAGTGCCTATTCACATGAGGCAGTGAACAGACCACTGCCTGATACTCTACTTATAAGCAGAAGAGACTTCCTGTTCACAAGCATGGAAATCCAACAGAACTACAATTCTGTTCTGTACTTTAGTACTCCTCAAAGGAAAATATACCATAAAGTTAGCAAATTGAAGACAAATCCAATGAATGGAAAAAACAAGAGGTGTGAGGTGTCTACCAAAAATGTGTTGCCCTTAAATCTGATGCTATTAATTTGAATTACTTTCTGTGCATTTAGTTAATTAAAAATCTGAACAGTACGAACAGTTTCTAAAGACATGACCTTACTGAGGTTCACGTGAATCTTAGATGAAAATGAAAACTACCGGGCTAGCACACAGTTCAGACAGCACGGTGAGCGCTGCTTTGTTCCACCTCCCCTGCTGCACGCTGACACAGCTAAAAGTTGCAAAATGGATAACCATTCTTCTGTCCCAGAGGACAGAGCACATTTGGCTGTGACAGCAGGCAAAGCAGGTGATAGAAGCTCTGACCATGTGCACTGCTGGAAAGCTTCTCTTTGGTGAGAAGACTTTCCAGTGAGGATCTCTGTGGTCATCCTACGATCTACTTTAGTGGGTAGATTTATGGAAATTAAAAGGTTCATAGGTTTAAGCTTCTTTCAGGAATTGCTTCATGAAATTATCTGGCACAGAGGTTAAGTAAAAATTTAACGTTTTCTTTTGCAACATTTGTAGTTTTCCATACTGCATTCAGAGAGCTCCAAAATGTTGAATAGGACTATATGCAAAGATTTCTTTGTTATTGGGTGCTTTGTTTTTTTCCCTTTGTGTTCTTCTCTTTCAAAGAACTTCTTATCCTACATAATATTGTACTCTTTCTACATCTTGCCGTTTAAAAGAGCTTAAAGTGATTAAACTGATATTGTAAACAGAATTTGCTGGAACCTAGGATACAGGGGAGAATATTTAAAAGGTAACAAACAGTTAATGTTGCTTGAACATAAGGTTTTAAAAACACAGCTGTAAAATTTAGGGTTTTGTTTCCACTGCTTCAACACTGAAGAAATCCCTATTTCACAGTATATCTGTAAGAACGTTACTTGAACTATATAGAAATAAAACACAAAAATCCCTTAATATTTTTAATTATGACATCTTCTTAAGAAAGATTTCCTTAATGGAGATAAAAGCTAATCCTTTCTTACTTAAAGAAAAACGTATCTAGCTTTACAGCAAAATACCCATCAATTTACAACAAGCCCCTTGTTATTTCTTTTGCTCCCAAGGCATTCTCAGGTACTCCTTTTAAGGTCTACCCATAGATGAAGTAAATCAATTAAACTCAATCAAAACAATTACAAATCCCTGTAACGTTATGATTAGCGAAACATTCTTGGTTGGCTTTAATAGAAATCAAGCAGCTAAATTCCCCACTCTCCACTTCATTTAAAAAAAAAAAAGGGAAGAAAAGAAAAGAAATTAATTATTTTGAACATTTCACAGGATCATAGGATTTGCCATGCTATTGTTCCACCTACTCAAGTGTATTCTGTCCGCAGGCAAAAGCTTCTTATGTTATCTGTGGCTAAACATTATACTGTACATAGGAGGACAATCCCCATCCTCTGCCCGAGTCCTCCAGGTGAACAGTTTTCATGCTGATACACGAGACAAATCAAGAAATTGTTATTTTAATTCACATAGTTGCTACCACACTGTTAAAACTGTCACTAAAATTAAGCTGCATTTCTAGCATGATTCCTGATGTACTGTTCTTCTGTATTAGCACATATATATCAAAATTTGAAATATTTACAAAGCTCAAGCCCTCTCAAGTCCTTCTTTCCTCATTTCTGGAGTCTCCCACTAGATACAGGTGTACCACTTCTCTAAGCAGACTGACCCAGACTAAAGAGGAAGAAGGAGAGGAGAAGGCTCAGAGAAGACCTTATAGCTCTCTACAACTCTCTGAAAGGAGGTTGTAGCAAGGTGGGAGTCAGCCTCCTCTCCTGGATAACAGGGATAGGAAAAGACGTAATGGCCTCAGGTTGCGCCAGGGGAGGTTCAGGTTGGATATTAGGAAAAAATTATTCTCCAAAAGTAGTCATGTGCTGGAACAGGCTGCCCAGGAAAGTGGTTGAGTCACTATCCCTGGAGGTGTTCAAGAAATGTTTAGATGTGATACTAAGGGACACGGTTTAGTGGAGAAATATCAGTGGTAGGGGGACAGTTGGACTGGATGATCTTGGAAGTAGAATCATACAATTCCATGATTCTGTGACTTAAAATGCCATCTTCCCATCAAGGAAACAAATACATTCATGTGTCTGTAGACATGTTTAAGATATAATATCTAAGCAAAACAGACTTTTTCAAGTTCTCTATCCATTATTGTAACATTGTCTCTTTTAAAATAAAAGACAATATTCTTCTGAAATTTATCTGAAGTAGATACAATCTTCTATGACAAAGTCATTGCAATTTTAAGTAGTCGTGGAACCACTAGAAGCCATGCAGATATATTCTTGGTATGTATGAAAACAAGTCATGCTTAATACAGAACCAGAACGATAACCAGGTGAATGGGGTCACTGGAGTTTCTCAACAGCCATGCCTGCACAGAAAATATACTTGCCTGTATAAGACAAAGCTAATTTCTACTTGTAAAAAACAAAATATTTTAGCAAAATTCTCTAGTCTAGGTTCTAACAAACCATGCAGTTTACATGCCATCTAATGGGCAATTTTTTTGGTCAAATGATTTTAATCCGCCTCTTTTGCTAGCAAACATCAATGTATTCTGAAGTAGTTTAACCTAAATCATTGTCAAATACCCTATATAGTGATCATTATAATGTATGAACTTCCCAGAAACTACCTGAGGTGGATATCCATACTACAGAAAGTCATTATGCTTCTGATTTCACACTTAAATAAGTGAAATCATATAGTTATAGGACTGCAATTTAATCTCAATTTTAAGAGAAATGTTATTTGTCTCTTGCAACTTTATACAATGCATCTCTAAGATTTTGTTGTTCCTTTTTTCTCCTGTGTATTTAATGGGAGGGAAGCCCATTATTCATACCTCTGCTTTTAATCAAAGAAGAGAATTCTGTAGAGAAGTAGAAAATTGAAATCAGCTCCTGCAACCTAGAGCTGAACAATTATGACTTGATTTACAAGGAGCCACTTTGCTACACATTTAAATGCAGCTCTGCTGCAAAATTTGGGGTCTTCTCAGATAATCAAAATGCTACAGATTTAGCACTTTTAATTTTTGCTCCATCTCCTGCCAGCTTGAACTCTGATTGTAATTACCATTTCATCTTCCTCTGAATGACATTGTTTTATCAGAGGAAGATACTGTATCTGGAGTCTAAGTACGATGATTAGTAACGATCCAGCTTTCAACAGGAAACAATAAGTGTGTCCTGAAGTGAATCAGGATTGTGTGTAATAACGTGAAGCCAGAGATAATCTCAAGCCTCTCAAGTCTTTGAGACATAATTCACAGCCCCCATAATGCTGCAACGTATGTGAGAACAAACAAAGGTAACTGCAAAGACTCAGAAGAAACCTCCCAAAAACGTTTACTGCAGAGGGCAGTTTTTAAGGAATAAAAAGGTAACAAAGCCTAACTACTATCAGATCTCATCGGTATTTATCTACCTTCTGCATCTCAAGAAAGTTTCTCTACTTTGTTGGACTGATCTAACTCAACTAGCTGCTAATAACAAAATCACACAGGACAGCTTGTTGTTATCAATTTTTCTTAAGGATCTTCTCCCTGTGTTTTGTTAGAACAGGAATACTAGAGAAAGGTACTTCGGCAGTGTTAGAGGACTACCCTGGTTGAGCTCTGCTGCTGAGATGATGGAGGAGAGGACAGGGATGGGTGCTGAAGCTGCTCCTGTCTCTCTGTTTCATTTGAGTGCTACAGACATAAGCAATCAAGCAATGCTCCCTGCATGATGAAAAATAGCACAGAAGCAGTCTAAAGCTCTAAAATAAAAGCAATATATACTGATAATGAGAAGCAGTAATAGTGTTCCCATATCAGCAACATCTTCACATTTCAACTTGCAAAAGCACAGAACTGTGGAAGATGTGCTATGAATAAATTCAACTGGTACAAAACCACAAAGCCCAGTATATCAGTAACAGAAGTTTCTTCTGCTTTCTATGATTTCTTTTTTTATTAGAACATCTTTTCAAGTAAAGAAAAAAATCACTGATAAAATATCAGAAAGAATAATAAATTGACAAAGAACAATGGGAATATCTTTTGTACCATTTGCAGTTAATTCTGATAGGAACAGGAGTACAAAAAATGAAAGATGTCCTGGTGCTCACACCTGAGACAACGCACCATTCCTGTGGCATAAAATGTAACCTAAAATTCATGCTTCACCTTAAAATTTGTCTTAGTAATGTGCTCCCTCCGGTTCTTTTTTTTCCTGAAAGCCCTGTCTCCCATCTACACTTAGCCTGCATTTTGCACACTGTAAACAGTCTGGTCAAGGAAATTGCATATAGACTTTTGATCTTGGAAACCTAGCCATTAGGATAAGTAATAAGATAGCACCTCAAAAAAGTATAATGCTAAACATACCAAGCCTCCATTTACAGATGTTATATTTCTGAGTTTACGTTTCACGTGAAAGCCTTTCCCATATAGGAATACTTCACCTGGAAGAAATCCTTTCAGTGTTCTGAAAAATCTCTCACCTTAAGAGAACTTGTGCTCACCCCTTTCAAAATGATACAATAAAACTCTTTAGAAAAAAAAGGCACAGAATTGTGAGAATGAATGGAAAACTGAATATATTTCACACAATAGAAGATTAAATCATGTAATAGGAATCACTTTGGGAAAGACCTAGCGAATGGGAAGGAAAATCTCACCCACAGCTATATAATGAGAACCATGTGAATAGAAAATGATTACTCACAGTTGTACCTACAAAACAACCATGTGGCGGCCCATGAACTTTTCAGGCTAGAACTTACAAAGAAAAAAAAGAACCACCAAAAACAAAGACTCCATTTCTTCACAAAGCCAGCAGTTAAACTTCAGAATTCCAAATTGCAGGAAATTGCAGGATGTTGTGAAATAAAAATTGTACATGTGCAAATATTCAGAGAAGTCTACGGTGACTACGTCCGCTGAGGATCATAAGATACAAAACCTGAATGCAACCTGTATCTCACAGAGTCACTGAAACAACCGATAAAACAACAGGCAAGAGCAACAATAGTGTCATAGTTCACTGACGCTTCCATTATGTCCTATGCAAGCACTACTGGATTTATAGGAGGAATATGGTAGACTACATAAACCAAGTCTGTATGAAGTTCTTATTTTCTCGCGCTAGCTTTTCAGTACTTCATCCTCCCAAGCATCTATCATTAAAAAAACAAAATAATACACACTTGCTCTCAAACATGTGTGGAGATCTGTGAATTAACAGCTCTGTCTAAAAGCAATCAGAAGAACAGGAGTAAACACCTCTCTTGAGATACCTTCACTTGGAAGAAAACACAAGATAAGCAGTACTCTAAAAACTAGATGTTATTTATTAAAAGACAATGCAAATTCACATATCAGCTTCAGGTACATTTCTCCCTGTAACATGATGAAAAGCGCAGCAATGACAGCAGAGCAGCAAGGTCCCAGGACACAGCAAGTGAGGAGTTGCTCAAGCACAACAACCATAGACACAGAAATAAAGGAAGGAAGCTGCTTACCTTCAGAAGGCCTCAAGTATGCAAAGATCTCCAGCAAGATACCTCTGCTTCCACTGCCAACCATTAAATGAGGTCATTGCATGCACCTGAGCTCCACTGGGTTGGCCCTGCCTTCCCACCAGGTGCTCAATCACTGCTTCAAGCCATGACTTTGCATTTCTGCTACGCTCCCCTTACATAGTTTTGTTGCAGAAAAAAAATATCAAAGTAGAAGATGCCGAGAAGAAGAGTAAACCTTCAAAATACAGGATTGATTCAGTAGGTCTGTCTATGCTGTAATCCAGCAAGGTTAGCCTTGCCTGGAACACTAGAAAAAATTGTTCTGATATGTTTACTGGCAAAATGGACACTTGAATGAACTTTATACATATTTTGTGTAGGATTTGTGAAAAGGTGGAGACCATTAAGGAAATAATTTAGAAAATAATGAGCACTAATAATGTTGCTCCTAACAGCACTTACAATGTCAAAGACTGCACTGTGCTCATCATTCCATATTACTTAAAACTAGGAGACAAATTGTAACTTAAGTCTTGAGAATATAAGACTGCCTATATTCTTGCTAACAGCCTAGGTGTTCTCAAAGCTTCTGTTTTCTAACAAAGCCTCCATTTTTGAATAATGCATAACTGTCTCCTCACTAAAAAGGAGGAAAATGCCTTTAGGTTCTACATAGAAAGGGGTCTGAGAGGGATGGATTTTCTTTTTAAAGCAGCAGTTCAGCAACTACAAATACCTCTCAACCTATTGTACTTTCCCTAGTCCACCCCAAAAAGTGCATTTGTTATTTTGTTGGTTAAAGCATAAGCCCGCTGCAGACTTTAGGAAAGAAGTCTTGCTCCCGTGAACTGCAGTTTAATATCTCTCACAGTGCATTTTGGAGCAGACCATTCAGAATGGGGCCTTCCCTAAAGCTGAGCTTTACCCATGGTGAAAAATATCACCAGTTCAGTGAGTATGGTTGCTAGGCTAGCATGCGGCAAGGGAATAAATTAGCTACAAAATAGTCAGAGTTTCAAGCTCTTGTGCACCTCTAAAATATCAATAAGTAGTGTTCTGGAGTTCTTGAAAAATTATATGCTTGAAACAAAGCCCTCAGGAGGTCACTGCCCCATACATTATGTAAGTCATATTGAGCTCTCTTTGGCTAACCTCAGCTATGAGCTTAGAGGGCATTTCAGAATAACACTGTCTTCTTGAAAGATAAAAATAAAAATAAGGAAAAGGAAGAGAAAGAGAAGGAGAAAAAACAGATTTCTTTTTAATTATAATTTTTCAAGGAAACATCATATTTCAGCACTATAACTTAAGGACTTAGTAGATAATACAAATCTGAGAAGCTAGCCAGGGATGCAGCTTAGAAAACCCACCCTGAGAGACTACCCATTGTGTTTAAAACAAACACACACACAAATAAAAGTTTCAACCCACATAAAAAATCTGTGCAGTTATTCTGCATGAATACTTCCTTTCTGTAGCATTAAGACTGGGTTGATAGTATTTAGGATACATTAAAAACCTGATAAGCACTACTGTCTGTACTATGAAGGATGAATGAATCAAGTCAATTATTAGTTACATTTCCACAGACACTATATTTCAACACTCAAGTTCAATCACAATGTTGATTTTAATGAAAAAGATAGCAATACACAATCTGGAAACACTGCTGCTCAAAGTCTGATGACAAAAGGGCTCTGGGTTTTTCAAACCATTGCTTCATTTTTATCTGAAAAATAATTCATGAATTCCTTAATTCTGCAAACATAACCTCCTTTATGAGAATAATGATACTGAAATCATTGAAACTTTTACATATAGAACATGAGTCATTGAGTTCATGGACGACTCAGACAACAGGCAATCTTGAGCATTTGCAATATCAGAGTTGACGTTAGTTCTACCTCTATAGATTATGTTTCACAGCTATCATCTGAATTTAGAGCAGAAAGCAATGAGAAAGCAATTTCTCCTTCTTCAAAAGAGTTAATGTGAAAACTAAATTGCTTTCCAAAAACCAGTTCACAGTAAACATTTTGCTGGATGCAGTTCCCCCACTTGCTAGCCTACAACTTAATTTTTACTGAGAGGTAAGAAACCTGAAATAGTTTTCATGGCACTAGAAACTAAGCTAACTATAATTTAAAGGAAAATGCCTTGCACTTTTCCTGACCTTTTGCCTTTTTCCATGATAGATCAAGGATCTTCACTAAAGGATAGTATTTTTTGGATGCTGTTCTTGTTTTTGTAGCGTTTCAGTACTGAGCATAGAGACAAGTCCTCTAGACACTAAATGCTATGGTAGTTTTGAAAAAGAAATATAATATGAGATCTTTATTTTGCTTTTGATGTTATTGAAATGAGTGTAAATGTTAATAATTAGGCAGTTTCTGAAATTATTTCCTCATATTTCAGATACATTCAGACATAAAGCCATAGTTTTATCTTATCAGAATGTACACTGTTCTTGGTACAGATTTTTTTAAATGCTGTTTATGTGTGGATGAATTAGGGAGCAGCTTTCTGTAGGAGAGAATTTGGCTACACAGCCATATAGGTTAGTAAGTAAGTAACTGCTTCTTTGTGTGTTTGTAAAGGACTGTTCACTACACTCTACTATCCAGCTTATTCAGCTATCATTTAGTAGTATTAATCCTGAGTTTAACACTGCACCTCCAATCTGCAACCGTTCTTTTTTGTCCTTTTTTTTTCCTAAGAAAAATTCAATGTTAGTCTTTAAAGTCAGAAACAAGATAATCGTCTTGCCTGATCTCCCATTAAAACATGAGTAATATCATTACATTAAGTAACTCATGCTACAGTTCCACATCTTTTCAAAAGTGTTTTACAGTAACGATTTCAACTCATAAACTTCATTATATCAAGAGAAAAAAATTCAATGTTTAATTCACTTTTAGAGTTTTAAGTCTATTTTTCTGCTGTGGTCTTTTGTGTTTTGGATCATTTTACACTATTGAGTGCAACATTAAGGAGTTTGCTACAGTCAGAAATCTCTTTCCCAGGAAAAAATGCATTGAGCAAGCAATACTTAGCCTCTCTTTCTGTTAAATTTTTCTTTGATGAATCAAGACTTCAGATTATAAATGTCAGGGGCTTTTCCATATTTCTTCAGAAAATAGCACATTTAAGCTCATGCCTGCCTTTCATAAATCCTTATTAAATTTAGCATATATATATGACAGGAAGCCAAATGGCATGAAAACACTCTGCATTGCTTTTTTTTTGTTTTATATAGAAATATTTATGAGACGACATAACATGAAATCTTGTTCTCCATCATGCACCTTGGGCCTAAAAAACTCTTAAAAGAGCAAATATCAAATTATTTAGGGCCCTGTGGCATTATAAAAATGCAAAAAAGATGACTGCAAACACCAAATATTTAGAATGCATATGGACATTTAGCAACAAGGTCCATAAATCTGTTTTTGCAGGAACTTAGCTCTCGCTATCACATTGTTTCTTTGAAGAGAAAGGAAAAATGGAAACATAGCTTTTCCTTAAATTACCCGATTTACAAAAAAATGTTACACATCAAAGAAAATCTCTGCTAATGACCAATGTTATTTCAGGTACTACTGTAACCTTAATTTCAACGCTTACTTTAACTAAAATCTCCAAACCACTGAAATCAGGGCAGCAGCTGAAATCAGTTCAGGTCTTTGGAAGGAGCCATCATGAAAAGCTTCATCATTTTCTAAGTGAATCTGTCTTAATATTTTCCTAACACCAACAGTTATACAGGGTTTTACACAGCCTAATCATCCTACCTAGTGCAGAGAAGACATTTTAGAGTCTGTTATTGATGAAATGATAAAAATAATAAAAACACTTAATTAGACACAGCCAGTTTAGGAGAATAAGTGATTCCGTTGATTAAACTTGAGCAATATCCCTTATATAACATTACTTTGAGATTCATTTATTTGATATGATTTCTCCTGAAGAGGTCAACGGTCACTCTTGATGCTCATTAGCATCCTATGATACTACTATGATACTACCGTATGCCGAGCATTTTGGCAGTCAGCTCCTCACATATTATGTTCTCTGCAACCCTTCTGACTCTGGACTTGCACTGGAATTCACACAGGATCAGAAGTTTGCAGCAGTGTTCAGCTTCACTTACTGAACGTGCATACATATATTCATATACACATATATTCATGGCAATTTATTTGTTTTGAAATACACCCCGTTTATACAGGTAGCTGTGTTTCACAGGAAACAAAATGGGAGTCATTTAGAATGGTGGCTATTGCTTTAAGACTTTTTCCTGATGTACAACAGATGGATGGCTATAATGCCATCACTTGATACCATGCCGAATTGTGACTGTGTCATTTTGTCAGAGCCTGCTGATTTTGTATAGAAATTTGCTGTTGGATTAGGGTTTTTGCCAATCCTGGCAGAAGAAAAAGGCTATTTAATGTGTCTTGAACTGCCATATGGTGCAGATAAAAGAAGTAGTTCCATGGCAGCCATGAAATCTAATGCATATGAGCAAGTCCATGTGGCTTTGGCATATTCCCTGTCACATAATGCACCTGCTGCAATCAGGTATTTTACATGAAAAACATGACTGTCATAGCTCCTGATCCTGGTTATACCTCAGTGTCAAAAAGCAGCACCTCCTTCTGATTTTCAGTCCACACAGAAAAGCCAAATACATGAACTGGAACGTGAAGTAAGGAAATACCCAGTGTACAGCATAGCTGATTCAAATTATACTTTAGCATAACATTCACCTATCAATTCTCACTTCATGCATAATATTCATGCAAAATTTTATGATATTTTACTAATGTCCTCTAATCTCATAATTCTCTTTCAGAGTAGAAAAACAGAACATAGTAGAGAAAGAAGTGAGAATAGAACAGCCTCCAGACCAAAGGGAAAATGGTCAGTCAGCCTCAATCTTCTGGTGTTTAGGTGTGATAAACCTCACACTGCTTCTTCACCCATTTCTGCCAACTCTGCAAGTCTCCCTTCACTTTCCTTCTTTCTACTCTTACTCTCTAAAAAGCCTAGAAGAAAGCAAATGGAGTAAAGGACACCTTAAATCTATAACTACAGTTTTCATCTCCATTGTTTAACAGTAGAAAATCTTGCTCCATTTTAGCTTCAGTATTTCATTCACTATTTTTAATGCAGCAGGCATTCTCAAAGATGTTTAGCACCGAACAGATTTTGTTTAGAGGATATGCAAATGTCACTATCACACAGGAGTACAATTATGTCAATGCTATAACCACTAGAAATTCAACTTACTGTAGTGACATTATTCTTATCTGCATTCACTTCATCAGATGCACTATTCTGAACTCTAACTCTATCACTTTAGCACCTAATTCTTTAACTTTCAGCCACAAGATTGGCATCCATTAGCATCAGTGTAACACCTAGGCTCCCCATACAACATGTACACAAAACTTAGCAGCTCAGAATGGGACCTAGATCAGTCCAAATATGCATTGTAATGATGCAGCTCACAGGTACTACTCAGACCAGGAGTAATGGATCTTCTTACCTTACTCTAGATTGCAAAGAAGGGTGCTCTGGGGTATGGAGTTCATCTTCTTAAAACCTTTTGAACTGGCTGGCACAAGATCTTTTTGGCAAACTTGATGCATCACATTGTATCATACAATACCCCCATGAACAGAGTTCTTGGGCAGAAAGTGGGAGCCAGAAGTTCAATTCCTACTTCCACCGGAACAAATTCAAACAGCAGTTTCCCAGAAAATGCCTGATTTACAATCCTATGATATAATTAGGAGACATCACCCATGTTGTATAAGAAACCATTGGGCAGTAAAGCTTTGTGTAGGATGGCAGGTTCTGCCACCTTCAGGGAGCAGCTGCTGGGCTCATCGGCCCTGGAAGAATGGGAGCACACAAGGGCATGTGTGCAGGGAAAACATGAAGTGTTCTGGGGAATTTCAAGGAAAATAATGAGTATTCTATAGAGTTAAGTTGCCTTCAGCGTTAGGTTATAGCTGACAACAGATTTTCAGGACTGCGTCTCTGATTTAAACACAGTAACTCTGCCTAAATCCTGCTTGGCTTCTTATTTCCACTTGGGGATGTGCCTCAGTGTAGCACATAGATTAGAGAAAATGCTACTTCTTCAGCTACTATCTTACATAGATACTTGAAGCCTTATATTCATTTGATAAAAAGCAAAAAAAGCTCAGGTTGTCTGTAGGATTTAAGCCTGGTCATCTGTAATAACATCTGTCAGGAGTGTTTAGTCATAAAACTCACACAAAAATAGAGCGAACAACAATACTTAATCTCTTAAGGCAATTTTCTAGCAGAGAGAGCATGGGGCAACATGGAAGCAAGGAGACAGAAGGAGACCAAGGTGCTTTCTGTTCACTGCATGACGTGGTACCTCCACACAGGCTCAGCTCTCAGAGCACTGAGCTCAGGGCTTGCAGCATGGCCCGTGACTACAATCAGGAGATAACATACATGTAAATCTTAATATGTCATTTCCTAGGCCTCTTCAGACCACATGGCAGATATATCAGCTAGTGCAAATACTTAACAGCTGCCTTACAATGAATGCTCCAAGCAACATGGGTTTGCACAGAAAAGACATGAAAACTTAATCAGAAGACGAGTTACACTAGGGTACATTCAATTGCCTGTCACACACAATCTGGGGTTTGTGGAAATATCCATGACTTGAGAACACATGTGGACAGTACCAGGTTAAACTGGTTATCCTGGTCAAACATTCCATACAGCTTAAGCTGGCTCCAACCTTAAGTATGGATACAGTGCTTATTGAAAGTCTTGTTACAGTGCTCTCAGTGTAATATCCAGCACACATTTTCCCATCAGCATCCATTTAAAAAGCCCAGGGACTCTCAGGAGGGTTAAATCCTACCAGGAGAAGTATGCTGACATGGTGACAGCCCTGCTGCAGCACTGTGCATGCAGCCTGACACACTGTGGCTGCCTGGCATTGCAAAGCCCACGTTCCGCAGCCTCTGCCTAACTTCAGGCATCTGTTGGATCTAAGGACAGTACTTTAGAGATTGCACAGAAGTTAAGTTAGATGAATTAAGAAGCCAAACAGAGAACATAAAGAGTTTGCTCAGCCCTGGTGATATTACCACATGAGATGTGGCTAAGACTTCTTTCAAATATATAATCAGACACTGAAAAGTTTATTCTTCACAAAAAAGAAATGTAAGGGACGTTAACTTTTTCCATGCCCCTTCCTAAACTAATAGAAGCCCTTAATATACAACATAAGCACCACCAGTATTTTACCATGACAACCTAGCAATACATGGTTCTGTGTGCACTTGAGGCACTCCGGTAGCTGCTCACCTGCTTCCATCCTGCTCAGAATCTCTTGGCATTTTTTTCACAGCTTCTCACCACTGGAAAGGTCCATTTATTGTAACATAAAACATCATCAGCCATCTCTCAAGATATATCAGCTCTTACTTCTGCTAGGATTTTCTCATCTACAGCTTTCTTATTTCCAGTGTGTTGGATTTAGTTTAGCAAACAACTTTGCTGGAAATTGCTTTGTGTGCATTGCATGTTTTGCTAAGTGATATTTCCCCAGAGCTGGCAGATCACTCCATAGTAGCAGATGTGCGTGTTTTAGAAAATCACTACCATAAGGAATAGCATAATTATATTTACTGCTGTTTGTTACTGCACCACGTATCGAATAGTAGGGATACTGGTACAACTGAGACTCGCTAAGAACTTCATTTTTTTCATTGGCGTAGTATGCAAAACTACCTTTATTTCTCTAATTGCAGCTAACGATTACCTGCTCAGCAATAAACTTTTCTTGAAGTATAAGCCAAAATGAGGGCATGCTGAAGCCAAGGGAGGATGTGACTTAAGTGAGAAAAGACTTCAGACTATTTCCTTTGAGTTTTCTATTTACTTTATCATTTCACCGTAGTACTGGATTCTAAGATGTTGAAGTTATTGTAACAGAGCACACAGTTCTGACAGACTATCTTGCTAAATTCAGTGGTATCTATGCATTAGTTATCTGCTATCAAGAAGTAATATATGAAGTTCTACAAGTATTTAAAAAAAAAACCACCAACTCTTTCGTGTTATTTTTAGGTTCAGAACAAAAGGGAATTAAAAAGGCAGGAAATACTGTTCAGGGAATGATAAAATTTCAAAAGGATGTTACTAAAAACATCTTGCCTGAAACATTCCAGAAGCTCTTTATTTGATAAGTATTCCTATTCCTTTTTGTTTTGTTTTTTATTTGAGAAGATGTATGTTGATTTCAGTGCTCATTCTTATTTAAATTTCAATTGTCACTCCATTAGTCCCAGATATGTTGAGAATTTTTAGTCTTTTGAGATCTTACTCTATTCTCCACAGAGGAGAGAGGCCAGAATAGCCATTTTTAGACTAAAAGAGAAGAAAGAGAAGAAGAAACACTGTAGGAAATTACAATTATTTCAGCCCTCAAAATGGCAGTGCCATCTACCAGAATATCCCCTTAGGAATGTGCAGGATATCTTTCAGAAACCAAAAACACAGATGACAATAGAGAAACTTAAGACTGTGTGACTGCTATAATTATTGTTGCACTTCTTAGATTTTCAGAAAAGAAGAGAAAGATGTGTGTTTTCCAAATGATAATTCTCTGAAGGTTAAGCTGTTCAGTCATAATTCTACATGATTTACTTAAAACCTAGTCACAGAGGTGGCTGATTACTATTATATATTTCTATCAGTATTAATTCTATTTCTAATTAAAGACATGCTATAATAGCAGATAATCAGTAGAGAGTAGTGGTACATATGACACGTGCGCTATCGCACCGATACACAGTCTAACCTGGACTCTGCACTGTAAAAACACTTCTAAATGACTTCTGTACAGACTGATTGTGAGGAATTAAGGGGAGGAAAATGCCACCTTAAAATGTAAGGACAAGGGAAAAAAAAAAGGAAAAAAAAACCCCAAGGTTATTGGTTCAAATTCACTAGAGTTATTTGAATTAAAATGATTAGCATTTTAGGTTGTTAAGAGCCTGATCTTAACGTATTACTGTTTGGCCTAGAAAATATAGGATTTAATTTCCATTTCTATGTAATTTTAACTATACATCTATAATTACAGTATCTCAAGCTTTGTACTGTATTTTGAGATAGGAAATTATACAGGAAAAGATGGAAAACAGATTTTACTGGTGGGAAAATTTAGGTCACAGGAAGATCATATCACTTGTCTATGAGAATCAGAAATCCTTTTACTGTGAAGTTGAAACAAGTACTCCTGTCACTTGATTGTCTCTCTTTGCTGGCTTGTATCATCCTGATGGGATAACATGGAGCAAAACGTACTGCAGGACTGATATTTGTTTGATGCATGAGGCAGTCAAATTTCCGTGTGTTTGGCTGAAGTGCTGTATGACTTGACCCACTGGCTGGAGAATAACTGTTTGGTAACATGAGCTTAAAAAACACAGTGACTGCTGTAACTACTTCAAATAATTCTTCAGCCTATTAGTGCCTGCAGGAGGTTAATAATTTAACAGTTAAATGTCCACTAACGTAATGCCGTGATCATGAATAACTAGAAGCACAAAATACTGGTAATGGAACTTGATTCCGTAATAAATCTAACAGTTAAAATCAGGGCCAACCATTCTATCGATATAGTGTAACATTCGTCTTTTTGATGCACACATTCTTGACAGTTTTAAATTCCAAAACAGACACAGATTAATTTCAATATAAACAAAAATATTGCCTGCTACACTTCTGAACCACTACAGTCTCAAGACACCTCAGAATTTCTAATACTCACTTTTCCTCACAAAAGATAACAAAGCAACCTAGGCCAGGCATCTTCATTTAAAGCTGGACTCAGAGACAGGAATTTTAAGCATCCTTCCTAGAAACATACAGACTTTTCATGCTTAAGAGGTAAACTCTGATTACATAATTCCTAGACACATCTAATTTGCCAAACCTTTCTTCTTTCTGCATCAGCCTTTACATTCCCTTGATGGGAAAATATGATCATAAATACTCTTGCCTTTTCCCCCTAAGTCCAACCTGCTGAATTACACATTCTTCCTTCTAACTCTCCACTGCATCTTTATTCAAACCCAGAAGCATTGCCTTAAAAAGCAAAATATAAGGCTATCACCAGAAAAGGGAAACAGTGAATTTCAAGCCTTCCTGGAACCAAGCAGCAGTGATCAACCATCTGCACAGCAAGGGAAATATAGCTGCAAGTACTTTGCTAACCTGAACTACAGTGGTCTCAATGAAGCTGTCAAAAGTTACTGCATAAATACAAGGTGTTTTCCAAAACCCTCCTTGGCCATCTCCTAAGGCCTTAAATACAGATTTCTACTAATGAGATGCCAGTAATCTTCCCTTCATTTTTTTTGTGCAAGTCTTCTAGATATCTGGGAACAAAGCAGGGGAAAACAATAGCTAGAAGTTCTTATATTGAAAGAAAAGGACGAAGTTTATCTCATATTCATTGTGAGCGCTGGCACTGATACTGAAAAGGATGTTTTGAAACACAACAGTCTATGACAGTTTACTGAAAATCTTGTCCTCAGCTAACCAATGGGTCCTGGTGGTTATTCAGCAAACTGCCCTCTCACAGGGCATGGACTGCAGCTGTGCTAAGAGTGGAATGGTGCTTTCCCTGATCTAGAGGGCAGCAGGTAGTTCAGCATACACAAGGTAATTCACTTCTCATTAAAATGGCACAGAATCAGTTGAGCCATACATTGGAAACTGCCCTTGGCTTGTGTAATGGCCTGAAGAGATGTCAGGAAATATGTGGATGTATATACCTGGCATTGGCCATATTCAAAAATCATGCCTAGACCAGACAACATGTTAAGAGAGAGGGTGCTGACATGGCAAGCACTCAGAGCTTCTCACTGGCTTTTTCAGTTTGCCAGTACACAGGTACCGTGCTGACCAGGGTTGTCCCAACCCCTCGCTCCTCAGACAACTGTGCTCAGGAAGAAGAGTAGGTATCTGTAGGAGAAGTAAATATATCCACACTACCTATGCAACACATACATAACAAAAAGTCTCTCATTTTTTCTCCTACTTTTTTGAAGACTGGAGGATAGCCAATATCACTCCAATCTTCAAAAAGGGCAAGAAGGAGGATCCAGGGAACTACAGGCCAGTCAGCCTCACCTCCGTCCCTGGAAAGGTGATGGAACAGTTTGTTCTGGATGCCGTCTCCAG
>JANHGO010000045.1:8729295-8772424 GCA_024606505.1 Aquila spilogaster
ATTATCATTATTAGTTTCTTCTTTTCTGTTCTATTAAACCATTCTTATCTCAACCCATGAGTTTTACTTCTTTTCCCCAATTTTCTCCCCCATCCCACTGGGTGGGGAGAGAGTGAGTGAGTGGCTGTGTGATGCTTAGTTGCTGGCTGGGGTTAAACCACGACAACATACCTTAGGCACTCAGTGTGAGCTAGCTAGGATCAAAATGTAACTGCTGTTCCAATAAGTGGGACATACAGCAAGTCCTGGCCAGAGCAGTGCCATTACAGATTGCCTCTAAAGAATGACAGAGGCTTCAGGATTGTGATGAGGCTGTCTCAGATAGCATCATGTTATCCCTGTACTTGTCCATAGCTCTTTTGTCCTAAATTACTGTTGACACTGTCAGGATTAATTTGCCCTATTCCCTCTCTGCTACTTCGGAGACCCTCAATGAGAAATTCTTCTTTGGAAATTCCAGCAGAAGGGCTTACAGTACTGCTTATATGGAAACCACACTGACATAGGAGCTTGAAGCCAGAGAAGGCATGAGCAAATGTGAAGGTATATAGATAACAGACATAGAAATACTGAGAAAAAAGGATTGCAGTGTGCTAATACAATCAACTACACAGCTATCCCAGGTTTCTTATAGAGGTGTAGAGGGGAAAAGGGCCTTCTTTTTTTATATTTTTTTCATCTTTTTCATACATGAATTTGTTTTTTAATGAAATAACAAAAAAGCCTTGTTCTTAGTCAATCTAAAATCAGTTTTGGGGGAAAATTTTCAGTAAATGGTTAGGAACTTTCAAATATTTTATTAAAAATGAAAGCTCTATAAAGGGACTTAGGTAGCATCCATAATAATTTCACCATATTCACTGAAAATCTTCATTTTTTAATGAATCTGATACTACTCAACAAATTCAACTTGCATTTACTAATAATTTAATCTTGAATGCATTTTTAAGAAAATAACTTCTTCACCAAGCCAGCCCCTTTTCTATCTAAAGTTGAGAAGAAATCTCTTACCTCCTTTCATGGAATGAATGATATTTCTTTCCATGAACAATTTTTACTTCCCATACAGATCTGAAATCCTTCTGTCCACACAGTACTCCCCTGCCAAATGGTCTTGGGTCAAGAATAGCTTTTTAATAAATAAATAAATAAATAAATTTCCTGTTAAAATATTTTCCATAAATTGTGTGCTTCTCAACCAATTTTCATTTAGTCCCAAAATGGTCATTTTGATTCAAAAAAAGTCTGGAAGATTACATTAATGCAGAATACAACTTCAGATTTTTGACCACTGCCTGTATGCCTATGTCCACTGCCCTTGCTCTTTTAACTAGCACATGCTCTTCTTACCTAACGATACATCATGCTTTTTTCACTGTCTTATCTATAAAACCTAAACACGAAAGAATAAAATTCAGAGCCGCATCAAAATAAGTGATCTGCAAGACATCAGCTGCATTTTCTCTCTATGGTGCAAACAATTCATGGCTTACTCTTCTGTCCATTCAGCAGGAGAAAATGGGCTCCTTGCACCATCTGTCCTTCCTGCAACTTGCTATAAGCTGGCCCAGAGCTTACAATGAAAATGGTAATGATGAATGCCTCAATATGCAGAGCTTGAGGCTGTGCCTTTCAAAGCTGCCTGCAAGGCTTGGCCACCTATGTTCTCCAGACAGGTTTGAAATTTCACTCTTGCCTCTTGTGATAACACACTGCTTTGCAATTCCCAAAGCCTGCCCACTCTGAAAATACAGGCTACCTTCACTCCCGGCTGCTTGTGAACATTGCAGTCCTTGAAGGCCACATTACGTACAATTGACTACCTATGGTTTCTCTTGCTTCAGAGAAGGGGTTCCATGCATATCAAAGAGCATAATTTGGCTTTGTGGACTGAGAAGCTCTTAATAATTAAACTGACACACAGACACAGGTCTGAATACTCAGTGCCGTATAGTGGAAGCAGAGAGAGAACATCAATGACTTCATACCTACATATCTACTCACTTCACAGTGTGCTCTCTGTATAGACACAGCTTTCTTGCAACTGAAAAGGAAGAAATGTCAATTAAATAAGCTTTTGATTCCACTTTCGTTGGTTGCACACTTGCAAGAATAAGAAACAGAATGGATGGTATGGCAACTTCTAAAACAGACAACATTACTTCTGATGGGGAGCAGTTAATTGGTACCACAGAATGTGTCTGAAATATTGATTTAGTTTGTGTGGATAGGGAAGAAAGTCCCAACACACTTTCATCTGTTCTTAAATATAAATGAAAAAACAATACATTTACTAGAAGGTCACAGTGGGAACAAAGAGGATCAGCTGAAGCATACGCAGCTTGTGATTTATATTCAGAACCCACAGGCAGCAAGAAAAGACAGACTGATAGCATCATCCTACAATCAGCTTTTGGATCATGTTGTGCATCTGAGAATGCCGGCAGAGTCCATGGCTTTTTCTTTCTCTGCATTCTGCAAACAAGTCTTATTCAACAAGCAAATGTTTGCCTTTTCTATCCTTCAGTGCATGCAGCCATATATAATACTATTGTATGTAGTCGTTAAAAGTTTGCAGGCACATAATAATCACATTCTTGGGTGTCTTCTGAATATCAGTAAAAAAAAATGTAGGGCCTGTACAAAAAGAAGATGCACATGGCCATCAAAGTTCTCCAGGAATCAGCCACAGACCTGTAATCACTCTTAAGCACATAGAGAGATAATTGAGAGATTAACCATTTGTTCAGAACTTGGGGAGGGGGAAGAGTGCAAAACTGCAACAGTCATCGACGAGATTGAAGAATACTTTCCTGTAGTGCAGTGATCAAGTTAATTTGATAGGTAACTCTGGGAGCTCTGTGGATACTCACAAGGCTTAGCCAACAAGATTTCAGCAAGGTTGTTAGTTGCCTCTCCATCTGCTTCACAAGGAACTCTTGGCAAGCTTAACTCTATTTCCAGTTGCTAGAGAGACACTTTCAGCCTCAGGATGAAAATAACACTGGTCTTTCCTTTCAATAGATAGCATTGTAACTTAATTCTTAAATAATTTTCACTGTTGAGGTTGTGTTTGGAATCTGAATTCACAAGTTTGCTTACAAAAACACCTAGCAGTTTGTAAGACAAATACTGAAATTAAAAACAGAAAAAAGTTCAGCACTAACTGGAAAACATGGTTGTGGGTTGTTTTGTTGGTTTTTTTTTAAGCAGCCAAAGGCGAACAATTCACAACAAGTAATTTATCTGACACATATTTTCTTTTTGCTCATAGAATATCCTCAAGCAACCTCAGGTATATTCCCTTTTTAAGCAGACAGTTTCCCTAAAAATTAAGCCATATTCTGAACTTTCTTGGCATGTTTAATACTCCAGAGTTAGAGAGCTGCATAGTAGAATAGAAATGAAGGAGAGCAATTCTGGCATGCACATCTTCAAGTCTAAATTTAATATTAAGCCTGTGTGAGTGTACCCTCATAAAACTTTGAAGTGTATTCCTTTCCCTGCCTTCCCCCGAGGAACTGACTAGCAGAACAGAACCATGTGAATGATCATGAAAAGGAGGAGCATGAGAAAAGCAAATTAACTCAATGTAGTCCTTTGAACTAAAAAGAAAAGCATTTGGCAAAGTCTGGATTTAGGGAATGACACTGCAGATTTACGGAATGGTAAAGAGCAGAAATTAAGCTATTCTCGAATGTGCTGAGTCGAATATCTATATGCTCATCATCCAACAAGCCGAAGTAAAGATAATCTTGCTTGCTCAGCCATTGTTCAGATTTGCAATTTATTGGAGTGGAGTTAAAGCTGCAGAAAGCCTAATACTGTGTCCCCTTATTACTGGTCCATCTTTGCCTTGTATGCATTAGGCTGAGAATTCTTTGGTCAGCAATGCTGACCCTCACAGCTCCCCGCTCCTCAGTTAGATGACCTTGGCAACACAGCCCAGCCCTACTGCAGAAATTAGGGAGTCAGAGAGGAAAAAAATAGTGCATCATTTAAGCTGGTTACAGACAAAGAAAATGCAACCTCCTTCCTGAGAAATAGCATGCTGGTCCCAAGTGTCTCAGATGCTGGCTCTACCTGCTGTTTGTTACTTCTATGAGGCATGACTCAGTGTGTTCCAGAATTAGGAGTGCACATGCTCCCTTTTTTGGCCCCTCTTCACATGCATTACAATGTAGTCTTTCAGTGCAGATCCATTTCAAATAAAATATAAAACAATTACATCATGTATCTATCTATACAGCAGCCTCTAAAGAGCTCTACAGAATACAGTACAGCTTGCTTTCCTAGGATGTGAAAACCTTCACTAACAAACACAAACCAAACTTAATTCAGTGACACCTAAATTTGCCTCAGGTCCACCATACGTGCAATGGCAGTCTTAGATAACAGAAGCACAGGCCCCTAGTAATTAAAATCATATTGATTTTACTCTGTATCACAGTGGTGATATGAGTAATGCTAGCATTCTTGTAGTGGAATGGAAAATGCTAAGTGGCTGTGTGAATAAGATACTTTCATTTTCTGTAAGATACCATCAGAAATTGCAACAAAAAGATTTCAAATCAGTCTGGAGAAATAGATGGTTTTTTAGAGACTTTGATACATTTAAAAATAATTTAACACAATAAATACACAGAAATAATTCTCTGCTGAGCCACTGAAAAAAAGCTGGGATGTCTCAGTGCACCCAGGACAGGAATATGCACACTCATCCTGCTTGTAAGTTGTGATTTAAGGGAAAAAAATTACGCACAGTAATTCCTCCCTCCCTCATCAATCCATAAAGTGCAGACAGTGTTTCTGTCCCTTGTACTATGCCTGTACTGTCCTCTGCACTTAGCTGGCCAGTCAAAACAGTCCACAAAGCCCACCACCAACTCTATAAAATTCCCCAGGATTTGCTGGAAGAAAGAACTATATCTGGTGGCTCTTTAGTTGCTGTAGCATTCTTCAGATCTGCCAGAGGCATGACGAATTTGCAAGTCAACGTGTTTTAAGATGGATAATCCCTTTCAGAAGATGTCTGCAGGGATGGTTTGGGAAAAAAATCCTTTAAAAATCTTGTTCCTGCTTTGCTTTTCACACTAAATACGAGAAGAAATATTCAGAGAGGATTCCTGCATTCATAGCTAATGGGGGAAGGGATGATGTAAGTTCATGTCACATTTATAAGAAGGGTTAAATAGTCTTTTAATTTGTTTTGTTGTTCCACGTATACATATATGTACACACATATATACACACATTCCAAAGACTATGGAGATAAACCTATAATATCTATTTGTCCACCTTTAGAATGATAACGAGGGGAGAATTTTTCAAAGTTCTGCATCACTGCAAATCCCACATATTTCATAAAGATAATTAACCACTGAAGAAAGCTCCCAGCAATTTAACAGATACAAGCGAAAATTTAATGCCTTGGAGGCATATCAAATATTGGAGGATAGCTTAACTACTGAATTATCCACTAACCTTCTCTTCCAGCTCTGCCTTGGGGATACTACAAAAGATGTTTCAAGAATGAGATGGAAGGACCTGAAGGAAAAGCCATGTTAAAAACTTTTAAGGAGTGGCCTAGATCTTGACCTTATCTAAATTAGCTTGGACTTGCATAAGATGGGAAAAGGTTGATGTGGGGGGGAAAATTATGATAATGATCAAGTGTCTTGACTTGCGGCAAGGCAATAAATCACTTTTATTGGACATGCCATGAATGGCAACAGAGAGGCTTAACACTGTGATTGAGTCACTGCAGACAGTGTGTCTTCTGAGTCATCTGAGGAAAAAAAAAAATCTCCTCGTATAGGCACTGTCCTCTTAATTTGCAGAAATGTAAATAAGCATCTTTCTCAGCTTTCAATTACGAAAGAAAATACAAGCCCCAAACCTTCTGGATAGCCATATAGTCAGTAAATTCAGTTGCAAATTTTTCACTCGCTATTTCCTTAAGATAACATTCTATGCTGCCCAGGGCTGACCTTTAGGATTTAGAAAAAAACTTCTATCGACATCTATTGATTCTCCCTGCGAACACAGATAAGTTCACGGCCGGTCTGAAGGAGAGGAGTTAGCTCTAGCGCAGGGCTGCTCCAATTCTCCCGTGTGTCACGGAGAGGTGTCCCACCCCTTACAGAGGGCAGGGGCAGCTTGTTCTCCCCTGCCGCTGCTAAGCGGCTGGCTTGGGCACAGAGGTATCCTGCAGGTGGGGATGGGGTGCTAATGGTAGAAGGGGGATAGTAAATGTGGGCATCCCGTTGCAGTAGTACTGCAGGGTGCATAGTAGGAAGCTGCAGAGTGAGTCTGAGGACAGTTCTTGCGGTCAGACATACCCAGAACCATCATCTCTGGTGGCAACCAACAAATATATCTGGGGAACTTTGTTCTTACGGTTCTTTTTCCTGTTCTCTTCCTAACAAAGGAAAAGCCTAACTTAAAAAGAAAAAAGAGCAATTCATTTTAGTGACCTTGTTCACACAAGCCAGTACTTTTAAACACAGATTTTAAGTCTAATCATAAACTTTCCAGAAGTAATCTCCTGCTGCTGCCCTCTCCAGTTTTTCCTATACTCTTGCTGCCACAGGAGAGGAGACAGCAGCCTGAATAAGATCACTGTACTGTTGCCAACTTTAAAAAGCACCAAACAAAAAATATTTCAAATAAAGCCCAACTCTATGCACACAGCTTCAGCAGAGCTGCGTATGCATTCTGAAGGCTCTTAAAATTTGTATTATATGCTTTACAAATGTTAACTGCTTAGTTGTTACACTTCATGGGAGGTAAAGGCCTAAAGGATTCATAGACGAATTCACTTGATCTTTTAGTTTTTTGAGAAAGATGGGGAGGATAAAGGCTTATAGCTCACAAAAATGAGAACAGAAGACCAATGGTACTCACTCTACTAAATGACCTACAAGGAATCCCACATGGGTGTGCAATATATTTGTGAGCTGCTAAAGAAAAGATGGGTTATGACCTCTAAGATGGGAGTATTCAGGAATACACGTCTCCTTCTTAGAGGTTTCCGATAGTGCAAGCAGTGTTTGCTGAAGCATATATACTAAAAGGCAGTTTTCCGCACCTTCTTTTTTTATTGGTCGTAATGTTTTCTTTTTCAGGCTTGCAAATCAAGTCGTACTTGTAAAAAATTCTCAAAGCATCTCAGAGTCATGTAACAGTCTAAAGAGAACTTCTGCCTTATAGATGGCATGACCAGGTTTTCTCAGGAGTTCAGGCCTTTCTCTCTTCCTCGGTACATTCAGTACATTTGAACCTTTGCCTCACCTCATTAATTAGTTCAGTTCTCCAGACACACCGAAAGCTCCATCCTCTTCCCAGGTAGCCAGCCTCCAAGAAAACAAAGGACAAGTTCAAGACCTTCTTTCAGGTTCTTTCTTAAAGGTCTGTCAATCTTCTCCTTCTGAGGAGAATCCCAGAGTCTTGAGAGACTTCATACCTACCCTTTTCTGTCAACGTGCTAAACATCTCATCTATCTTTCAACTATTCCCATTTCATTTAACTCTCTGTTCCCCTCGTACTCCTGCCTGTACTCTAATTTAATCTCTACATTAAATTCTCTAATTTATTCTTCACATAATCTCCAGTTCTCCTTCCTGCACTTGGATTCTCTTGGCCTTTCAACTGCCAGAGCAAGTTCTCACAAGTGTTATAGCCAAAGTCCTCAGCCCAAGGTTTTCCAGGCTTATTTCACTATGGAGATCCAACAGCCAACTGTCCTCACTTCAAGAGCTTGCTCCACTCCTCTTCACTTTCTGCAAAGATATTCACATCTCTTTTGTACCCCTGCTGGCTGGGGTCGCGGCTACTGCAAGTCTTCTGTCACCTGCAACTTTCCTGAAAGGACAAGCACAATCTTCTTCCAGTTTCCCCATACACAAACACTGCTGTACGTACCACAACATGCCAACCTCTGTCTCACTTTTTGATTTCCTACACCTTGCCATCCAAAGCCTTGGAATCATTTCGTAAGCCTTCAATATTCAGTGCACTGGGAGCGTGAGACATCTGTAAGAGAACAACTGCTCCAGAAAAACTCCTGAGAAGATGATTCAAAGGCAATATCCTTTGTTTACATTGCCCAATCTCAAAAGGCTTTCAGACCTTCGCTCTCGAGTGCTGATTTCAACAAAGGGGTGGAAGTCTAAATTTGCTTTCCCCTCACCTCCAAAATTATTGTTAGTGGCATTGCTTTTTAATCCATCTTGTGACACTGTACTTTACAAGCTGTTCACTACAATTACACTTTTTTACCCCTCAGACTTTTAATCTTTTTTATTTCTCAGGGAAGAAGAAAAATTCCAAGTCAAGAACAAACTGCACAGAGAAGGCATCTCCGACTGCAATTACTCACACGGCAGCTGAACATTCCGATCAAAACCTGAATACCTGAAGTTTTTCAAGTTTTTAGATCTTAATTTCACAATTATTATCATCCTCTGCTATATGCATATTTTCTATGTTTGTACTAGGAAAAAAGGTATTACCAATGGAATAAGGGATTTGTAGGAGATTGTTGTACAGTCCTATTAATAATATAAAATCAGTCTAAACCACAAAGTAATTTTGTTGACTCATGGGACATTAAACATGCCTTATTTAAAGCCTTTATATTTTTTATTTCTGAGTTCTCCTTCAAATCATTTTTATTGTCTGATTTAGAATAATTCAACATAAGATATGAGTTTTCCAGCTAAGAAGCCATTACCAATTCAAACATCAAATTGACTTTGCTTCCAATATGCAAGAAAGTGAACTTACCTTGTTAAACTTTCTTTAAATTAGAAATATTTTATAACCTAGAAAGAATAGCTCTGTCTTTAATGCATGAAATTCTTTTACTGCTGTAAAACTTAGATGCTTTACTTATCATGTATTTCAGGTTAAGGTCATAGAATAGAGAGATACTAGATTTTCTGACTATAAATGTGGGCCAAGTGCATGCCTATGCATTACCTGAAATAGATTGCACAAAATCTTTAGATAGAAGTGAAAGTTACTTATACTTTTTACTCACACTGACTGCATATAACACTCATGAACTGGAAGAGATTATATGTTGAGGTGGTTGGTTATTTTCTGATAAAAAACAGGGGGGGTTGGTGGACCATGTTAAATGTTAAAACCTAGATTTTTCAAAGGAAAATTTAAAATGGTTTTGATAGAAAACATTTCCTTGATCAAAAATGGAATTGCAGAGAGACAACAGGAGTGAAAACTCACTCCACAATGAAAGAGTCCAATCTTACAGTAATCAAGCCTTTAATTGTAAACCTTGCTTGTCCCCCTGCCCAGCTTAGCCACCAAGTACTGGGCTCATTTCAATACAGTACTGAAGGGCTGATCAGGCAGGTCTATACCATCCATTTATTCTGAATTTCACCTGAAGATCAATTCTTCACAGAAATTACAAAACTACGTCTTTTGGTACTATTTCCATATCCATAATATTCATGGCTATAATGGAGAGAAAGGAGGATGTGAATGAAGTATTTGTCTGAGACCATTCAGCCAATAAGTTCTATGACTTGCTAATTATCTTCTTTAACCTTATATTCCTTTCTTTCATTTTTGCCATCAAGTAAGCGCTTCCTAGACATACCTGCACACTCAAATTTTTGAAAGTTGTCAGCATCTACGGTAGTGACCTTCATTTTCACAGGAAACAGGTGAGTATGGCAATTGCAAACACTTAGTGCTTCTCTTAATGAGGCAATTTGTTATTTCAGAGAAATACACAATACACCCAGGTGGGTCAGAAATGAACTAAACAGGGTAAAGACAGCTTAGATCAGGACAGTCCCTTAGCAGTCTGTTATAATTTTAGTATGTTGTGGGAATGAGAGAAGAGGAAGAAGGGATTCCTTCAGACTAACCTATTGAGTCCTTCAGTCCAAACCTGCAGGATTGTTGCAGTAAGGTACACTGAAATTTTACAATCCCATCTGCTTTACAAAAATATATCAAGAGCAATATAGCCTTATGAATGCAAACATAATTCTGTTGTAATGAGGAAACTACCCACAGTGATGAAGGGGAATCAGATGCCTTATACAGAACTGGATTGCCTGAAATTTTAACAGGTTTTCAATAATTCTCTGAAGCCAAAATCTGATAACACTTTGGCCTAAGATACGAAATCAGTCTTTTTTTCTATGGGTCAGCTTACTATACCACAGACTCTAGGAAGGAAATATTTCTAAATTGTCCATGAATAATCCTCTCATGTACATTCTGGATATGTGTACTTAACATGCAAAGTTTTTCAAATGGGATTATTGGAGAGAAATGAAATATATGCAAAAATGCCTCTACTCATGTTAAACAAAATCCAACATACATTTGAAACATGGGGAAAAGATGCGGTCCTATTTTCTCTTGGGAAACGTTCATAAATTCCTCAGAATCTCTGTAATAATTGTATACTATAGCTTTAGAAGGAGCACATATAAACAATGAAAAATACTACAGTGAAATCATGAATATAGGGATATTGTTGCCCCACACAATGAAAAACCAATGGCAAAAAGATTCTTTTTAAAAAAAGAAAGAAAAGTTAATTTATTTTTAGTGATGTACAAAATAGAATTCTTACATGCATACCTACAAGCACACATATATATTCTGGGGTTAACACAGATTTATGCATCAGAGAACGTGAAAGGTCCTTGAAATTTGTCTGAGGCTTACAGGTTTTTAAGGAATATTTAGAGGCATACAAGAACAAATGACACATAAGTGCTAATTTCTTTTTCTTTTCATTTTTCTTTGCACTGATACTCCAGTTTGTAAAATTTTATTGGCTAGGATTTTTGCATGAATGGCCACTGGGTGCCACTGTTCTGCTGCATAGAAAAAGAGCTGAAACAACATTTTTGTTGTAGTAATAAGTTTTTTGTTATTAAAGTATGTGTGCTACTGCTGTATATACCCATCTTTTAGAAATGACACTGCTGCACAGTTCATAGTGAGCTTTTTCATAGCAGAACAATAAGAAAAGTGGCACTAAGAGATTGGAAAACCTGTTTAAACTCAACAGGCAAAATAACCTTGGAGAAACTTTCTTATAACAGTATATTTTCTACTTAATAAAAGATACACAGCAGCTGAGAGACCGGGTATCCAGGCTCAGGTTTGATATTCATTTGCTGAATGACCTTGCAGAACTCACTGGGGACTGTTTCTGCCCAGCTGTGCACAACTGCTTTTACAGTATACAAATACCTATGTCAAATGTTCAAACGTACATGGAAACAGAATCTAATATACCTAATTGGTTTTTAGAATATATAGCATGTGTGTGCAGCTACAGTTACTGTGTACATGTAATTGGTACATTTCTGAATTTGAAAACCATATTCTTAACTTCTCTCAGCCTTATTTTCTTCAGTTAGGAAATGTGGTTAACAATGAGCCTGTACTTTATGACAAGAATAACACTGCAGGGAGAGACCTTTATATAAGGTAATAAGAACAGGTTTTGGCACGTGTAAAAAGTAACCTCCAGAAGCTGAAGTCCAGCTGAAGTGAAACTTGTAGGTTTAGAAGTAGACAACCACAGCTTGGAGTAGAAGAGGACAGAGGGTTGTATTATCTGCTTTGAGCTGCCACTTTCCATCTAAGTGATTATAACTGCAGTATTAGAAGCTGCCAATTGTTCCTAGCTGTAATATAAATATATTTAAGGTCTAAACAGAGCTCCCTGATGTCGATGAAGAAAGACAAGTTCAAATGCTGCCGGTCAGAAGTATTAAGTAGTAAGCAAGAATAAGAAACAGTGATTGAAAGACCGCATTCCCTGAAAGTCCAGAAGATATATTTTTACAATATGAAAATAATCAGAAAGACCATAGCAGCCATGGCTACATAGTAATACCTTTACACCAAATCAGGAAGAAAGATCTTTCCAATTATGTAGACAGTTTTCAACGTTTCAAAAAAACATATATTACAATGAGAAGTAAAGGACATTTTTTAAGTTTGTTGCAAATTTGTCAGATTATCGAGGCAATTACCTTAAGGAACCTTACTTAATCTTTCTAATATGTTATACTGCCCAAATGCAGGCTGATACGTATTCATTGTATTGCTCAGGTGAATACTTGAAACAATTTCAGAAACACTAAATGACCTTAGAAGACAGACTTTTTTAATAATGGAATTGGGGTAGTCTTCTTAATCCACTGCATAAGCCAAAACCCTATCAAATTCCTACAGAATAATTTTCAAGAAGTGAAAATGACACTGTTCATGTTTTATAGCCTTCTGTGTATGAGGTTAATCAGAACCTTTTTATTTTAAAATCAATTCAGAACTCTATAGAAAATATTGTGCCCATCTCAAGTACCTCACAGGATTTTGAAAAGGCATTTGAAAAGATCATTTTCATGCAGATCTAAAGAATTTTTTTAATGTCTTTCTTTATTAGTCCCAGACAATATTTCTGGGTCCTCACCTAAGAGCAAAATAGTTTGGTGTCATCGTTTTTAGGGCTGTTAGACACCCTGCTGTGCCCACCATATTTTTAGAGGAAGACTGTCCATCCCGCTTCCTTTCAGTCACTGGCAACTTCTAATTCCCTGCGCTTAAATTCCCTCACCCATCCTCTGCAGTGTTCCTGGCCCTCATAAAGTTCAACAATAAAAAAGCACAGCAGGGCAATAAATAGTTTGAATGGAGTCCTGAACTCCCCTGTAGGTAGCCAGGTGGGTAGCAAGTGAGTGAGACAGGAAGATGACAAGATTGTCTGCACTTCTTGCCTTTCATGTTTGGAGTTTAATAGGAGGTAAAAATTGGTTTCTGTCTGGTGCTGACTGCCTTCCCTCTCCTGAATTGACCAGCTCAACTACTGTACAGTGAAAACTGTTCCACTTCAAGGAACTGATGGGCGAAGGGCAGATCACAGCAGAGACAGATATGACCTTAGGGTGCTTCCAGCTGTCCTTGCTATATTGAATGGTTTGGAAACAGCTTCTACTTTGAGACAACAAAGATCGATTTTATGAAAACTAGTGAACACTCCTTGGCCTACATAATTTGGGTGCACCTGAAAAGTTAGAGAAAACAATCTAGAAATGACAAAATGTTAAAGTGTAAAATACCCAGCACACGTTCATATTGCACATTTATGCTTGGCCAAACAGATGAACTGAAGCTCACTGGCAACAGTAAGCAAGGAAATTTTTAGGACTATTAAAAATTTGTTTTCCTTTGTGGTTTCCAAAGTGCTATTATTGTGATAGGGATGGGAAAATTTACAGTTAGTTTTCTCTCTATTCATAAACAACACACAAATGTGTCTTGGGTATAAAGACTACAAAGCCAGATACCTGTCTGAATCAAACTATGCTGAGATTAAATGTATTTTCAATTAATATTTAGATATGCTTCCTGTACTCTCGTCGAATGATCTTGCAGCACATTCTTTATTTTAAAGCAGGCAGAAGATACAGATCTACAGGAACAGAACATTTCATGCTTTGGTAAAAACAGAGGCAAACATATGGTTTTTCACTTCCCTAATTTCATTACAGTTCAGCTCTTCTCAGCAATAACTGTCTCTCCCATAATACTTCCAAATGCCCTGAAATACTCTAAGTGAATTTGGTAACTAGCAAACTGCTGTGTTTTCCTGTTCATTAGCATGAACTGTCTTGTTTCACTTGCCTATCATACCAATGTGATATGGCATAATGCAGCGTTACACGCTGTAACAAGTCAGAAAAAATTTAAAAGGCCACATGTTTGTTTTTATACTTAATTCCCAACAGTCTAACTGTGTATTGTCCATTACACAACCCAGGTAATTTAATAGCCCAGCTGCTCAAGAAGAAGGTGAAGTGACAACTTTTTACAAGTTTAGAAACTTGTATCGTTGTTTATCTGTGGATGTCTCTCTACACGTAGACGTTTCTAAAAGCTTTTTGCCTTGTGTGTTGTGGGGTTTTTTTTGTCTTTCACGGAAACTAATGATCATAGCTTTTACGAACTTCTAATAAAATTTAATCTACAATCTTAAGTTTGGCAGCATTTAAGTATCCAAACTCACAACTGTTGAAGTGCTTGAACACTGTGATAGTTGCATAACAGCTGGAAATGAAACTTGGCTGTGGACGCACAAACACTAAAAAACTACAATTTTTTTTTCTCAAAAAGCTAAATATCAAAAATCAACCATCTTTCTGATGAAAAGGTGAAGAGATAGTTGTTATTATTATTTAACATCATACAACATTTTCTCTATTGTACACATGTATTTGTCCAAAAAGGGCCCAGAGCTTGGAGGAGAACATGGCCTTAGATATTTTCCCAAGTCATTCACCATAGGGAGCAAATTCCAACTGGGGAGAAACCTTGCTGAGGATGGAAGGGAGGTTTCAGCCTGCCTTCAGCCAGCATGCCTCAATGCTGGGCTTACAGGCATCAGGAATGACTTCCAGCCCCTGCATCTATTCCGTTCATGTGCTAAGGAGGCAAAAAAACGAAAGGAAAAATACACAGTAAAGTAGTAGTACTTTTCCTGAACTGAAGTCACACAGCCTGTTTTACATCTTAGATCTTCCCTTTTCCAAAGCAGGCAGCTTTCTCAGGAGAGAGCAGGGCTTAAATGCAGAATATTCCTGGGGGAATCCAGAAATAGTTCCTAGAAGGCAGAGATGGTTCAACCTGAAGCTACACTTGTATCAGAGGAGATGAGCCATTTTATCACTATTTTACATATCCTGCCAGGCATAGCTGAGGTGAGGGCAGCTGTCTGATCTCACAGTCCTTCTGAAGCGGTAAAGAGTATCTCATACTGCAGGTTTAATGTATAAAATATTTCTCACCTTAAAACCCAAAGTAATAGATATACATATGTATCAGAATTAGGTAACATTAATATACCCAATCTCTTCATCCCATTTCCCCTTACTTAGGACAATTATTTTATGCTAATACAGTAAAACCTGACTCTTGTCATCAGAAGATCCAGAAAAGAGCTCAGCATTATCTGCCACACTGTACAAATTGGGGACTTATGGCACAAAACACTGTGACCACGGGCTCTCAAGCAGCACAAGTAGAACTCAGATCTCCAGAGTCCTAGCACAACCTCCATCCACTGTGAGAGTAAGGGGGAATAAAACAGGAAGGCTGAGCCTCACAGCCTCACAATGTGGCATGGGAGTGCCTCTGCTGGGTAGCACCAGGTTTTAATATTAGTTATACTTTCAGATTATCTCTTTCAAGCCTGTTCCAGCTTTCTGTTTCTATTTGCTATGCTTGTATATAATCTTGTATCAGCCTGAGGGTGGTTAATAAATTTAATCTTTTTATCTCAGTTTTCTTCTTGTAGCAATTGTTTTATATTAAATAAAAGTAGTAACATATAAAAGGTCAGGCAGGGCTGAACCTAATATGATTGTTTTCATAGCATGGTACTAAATGTAATAAGAAGCATCGAGGGAAATGACCTTTAGTACTGTAAAATTTAAACACTTAAAATAAGGGTAATTTGGTGCCAGCCAAAACCTATTTTAGTTTGCCCTTTATTGAAAAGATGCACCAAATTGCATTGTGTGGCTGCTTGATCAGGTACAGATTAGAGGTCATCACAAGCTCTATAAATCACTGTGTTCCTGGATAGGAAAGGAGCAAAGTTACTGAAAAAAAAATTAAAATAAAAAAAAAAAAAATCAGAGTAATAATACCCTAACAGTGAAAATCTTTGGCCGTAAGTCCTGCACCTATTTATTCCAATAGAAAACTCTCGTTGAATATGTGCATGCAGGACAAGACCCTGGTTGATGATGAAGTACCCATGTATTATTAATACTTTTAAATATCTATAGCACATACAGAAGCTCTTTGTGTTAGGCAAGGCATAAACAGAATCTGTTTCTCTTCAAAAAGACATTTTACCTTCAAATAATAATAATGCCCTGCTAGTTTTGTCAAAGAAATGTTTTTGCTGACACCTTACAGAAGCCTTACTTTAACATCTGACCACTACAAAATGCCTACATGAGCAGTATTTGAGACATCCTAGAATACTGTGAATGCATGGCAGACAGTAATGAATGTTTTACTTTTAATTGAAATATATATCTATAGCTTGTAAAATCCATAAATCATGCCAACAGAAGAAAGAACATTACATGAAGAATTTGATACACTTCATGCTAAAATAAATGCATCAACTATTAAAATAAATGTGTGTATTACAGGAAAAATTGATCAAAATCAGATACAATATTTCATTCACCAAATCAGACACATCCCTGTTGAATCACTGCTTATTCAATACAGAATGAGATGCATCATCTATCAAAACAGCTATCTCCTACAGTAAATCAAACCCACCATCTGATTCAAATATGTCTCCTACTGAATCAAAAATATCACCCAATACATCAGTTATATGGCACCAGATACATGGCATTTTAAAGAATTACTGAGCAGAATGCCTCTAGATTTAACAAGGATAATGTTTAAACTAAAATTTATTTAGACAAAGAGATCAGTACTTCCAGGCTGTCTCGCAGGCTGATTCTTGGAATAGGAACTGCTATTATATTAACGTTTCCCTAGAGTGTCCTTCGTTTAAGGCACCCTGCTAGGAGGATGTTCTTTCTCCATCTTAGCAGAAAAGGAGGGCTTCCATTCCACATTTTTTTCATCCCTCCAATCCTCTAACACCTAGGACCAAGCTTTAAACAGCCACATGGTGTCCCCAGGTCAGCTGTCCCAGTTGCTCAAAGGGAAGTGCCAACACTTTTCTAATGGGTTCAGAACACCACAGCCCATGTACCACTAAATATAGAGATGCAAATATTATCAACATCAACCCCAAAATCCTGGACACTGAGCACAGACCACCCAACAACCAACTAACGGGGTGATGCCCCATAGTATTTTTCTATTATGGCCACATGCAGAACAAACGCATGTCCATGCTTTGCCCCACAGTGCATAGGTGGCCTCCAGAACACATTGCCACAGTGTAAAGATGACAAATGTTCATATGGGCTGGAAAGAACAGTCAGAAAAGTTAGGGAAGAGGATTCCATCAAAGGTTATCAAATACGCAGATGTCATTCATGGCTTGGGAAGCTACCGAGACACTGACTCATAGAAGCTGGAAGAGTAACCTTGGGAACTATCTATACACTCTTTCAGTGGTTTTTAACTTTTTCCTCAGCAATTAGCAGAGACAACTGTCAAAGACATAATGCTACGCTACACATCTGGACCTTAGATAAGCATTTTCATATTCTTACATGCTGGATCTGATCTCACACTTTCCTGGAGTTTGGGTGTCTGAATCAAAGTGCGCACAGGTAACTTCTTTCTTCACAAGCATCAGAACAATCTTTTCTGGAGACCCAATGCCTAACTAAATGTGTCTTACATTTTGTAAAACATTGTGTGAAATAAAGGGAACAGTGTCCTCCTTTTCCATAATCGCCCAGAGGCCACAGCACTTAATGAAGAAGGGACTGGCTTGCAGGTGAGATACTCTACCAGCCTGACATGGCGAGAATCAAGCTTTCCTTATTTTGTTGGGAGCTCTTTGGGTGCTCAATTTGAGACTACTGAGTATGGGTGGCCTTGTGCCTCTCCTTTTAAAGGTAGTTTAACAAGCAACAAAAAAGGGATTAATTCTGGGGTAAGAAGGGAAGCTGACAGGACAGAGCCTGAGAACACTTCAGTTGTTGTGACAGTCAAAAGGAACAGGGCAGATTTGGTTTCCACTCCCTGTTGCCTGGAAGGGAACTGAACTCTCCATTTTCACCAGTGCTAAGAAACAAGCATTTAATATAAGTCATGTTAAAACTTACCACATCTGATATTATAAAGACTGTCAGGATCACATCAAGCCATCTACAGTGGCAGAATGTTTAAAGGACAGTCTGCTTAACCTAGTCAGCTTGAATATTCTTTCATGGGTGATAAAATTTGTTCTGTTTCCATTGGGACACTCCCAAATTTTGGGTTTAACTTATAAGTTAGTCTATAGGACTAGTCCTCTTTTATTGCAAGCCATTAAAAGGAATAAGAAACCATGCTTGTTACTGATCTGTTATTCCCTATTTTTGCTCTGCTCAGTCAATATAAGCATTGGTTATAATTGCAGTTTTGCCCAACTTAGATTGATTAGAATGTAAAGCAACAAGAATTGTACATTTATGTCAAAAAGAAGTGCCTATTCACGAGACACCAAGCTGACTG
This sequence comes from Aquila spilogaster, assembly GCA_024606505.1. NCBI lineage: Eukaryota > Metazoa > Chordata > Aves > Accipitriformes > Accipitridae > Aquila > Aquila spilogaster. The sequence goes on from JANHGO010000045.1 coordinate 8,747,534, forward strand.
CTGCTTGCTATACTACTAGCAAGTAGAAGGAACCTATGTTTCACTTACACTTGCTAGGAATCCTACAAAGAGAAATACAATTCCATTCTGCATTTCAGTACTCTTCACAGGAAAATATACCATAAGGTTGGGAAATTCAGGACAAATTCAGTCAAAGGAAGAAGCAATTTACAGACACAATGTCTCTACCAAAAATGTCTTACCTCTTAAATCTGATAGTATTAACCTGAATACTCTCTGTGCATGTGGTGGTGCATTTCTTCCCCCTCTCTGGGCTGATCTACAAACTCAGGAAGTCTCGCTAGGCCTTAGCATAAATGTAATGAATTGGGCAGTTCAGCGTCCCTTGACCATATCAAGAAGTCTTGCATGGCTAAGACAGGGAGTCGTACTGACCATTCCAAGGACTCTCGCTGCCCGGCGGAGGCAGGGGATGGGAGTAGAGATAATTTGTTCTCTCCTGACAACCTTGAGACATATCTCAGACCTCTCCTAACCGCCTTGGAGCATCCCGTATCTGAATCTTAACTCATTCTCTGACAGCCCTGGAGCCTTCTATATCTGAATTGTAACTCATGCATAACGGTACCAGTGCAACTGGAATCCCAGTAATTTGCTGATGACTAAAGCCAATCATCTCCCGAACCTATAAACAGCGGTACTAAGTGAGACCCTTTGAGCTCTCCTGGACCTCAGTGGGCTGCAACTGAGTGGGACACCTCTCAGAACTCGCAAACTTTTCTGTTTGTGAAGATCGGAGGTCTGTTGCCGAAAGCCGACAAGACTTGGGCTGATACTCTCCACTCCTTGAGGCTCAACACTTCGCCCATTGAGAAAGACACTGAAGCATTTGATGTGAATATTTTCACTGAACTTGAGGGGAATTTTTAACAAGTATGCCTCTTTTACTCGCTTATGTATATTCTCTTAGTGTCTTTATGCATGTGTGTGTGCGCTAACCTGAATATTCTATAGCAAGTTTATTACAAATACTGCTTTTCAAATCTATACTTAAATTACTGTCATGAACTTTACTCGACTGTGAATGAATCTCAGGCTGCTATTATACTCATAATCTCTTTAGATATAAACCGTTGCCCAAGTCTGAGACTAGGAGTAGATCCAGCCCCACCTAGACTCCGACAGGAGTTTAGGAAATAAGGGGGTCTCCTCTGAACCTCGTGACTCAACGGGAGAGCCTTCCCTACCGTTTTACATTCCCGATCTCTGTACAAATCACAAGAAATCAATTCTAACTTGATTTTTCTTTATATGTTTCTCTTTTACCCTATTGCATCTTCGGTCTCTGGATACATAATTTTAGTTTGGTTCTGACTTAATTTTCCTTTGTGCGTTTCATCCATGTATTAAGTAATAGAGTGAACCTTGCCATCGAATTCTGTGGAGTCACACTTTTATATAAATTCCTATTAAATCATTTTTGCTAATACTATTGGAGGTGATTCTTTAAGCGGTCTAAATCACTCTACTTTGCAACAGTGCATTTAGCTAATTAAGAATCTGAACAGCATGAACAGTTTCTAAAGACATGACCTTGCTGAGGTTGATGTTTATCTTAGATCAGGATGGACACTGCTCGGCTGGTATAGAGTTCAGGCAGCAAGGTGGGTGCTACTTTGTTCCACCTCCTCTGCTGGACATTGTCATAGTTTGAAGTTGCAAGTGGATAATAATTCCACCTTTCCAAAGGACAGAGCAAGGCTGGCTGTGATAGTAGGTGACAACAGGCCATAAGATGCTATGGCCACCTGCACAACAAGAGAGCTTCTCTTTGGCAGGAAGACATTCCAGTGAGGATTCTCTGTTCGCTGTCACACTACAATCTACCTGAGTAGGTAGAAGAATTGAAATTAAAAAGTTTATAGGTTTGAAATTCTTTCATTAATTGCTTCATGAAATTAGCTGGCAAAGATTAAAAATCAGATTAGAATATAAATTTCACGGGTAAGCACACCTACATAAACTAAATATTTTCTTTTGCAACACTTGTAGTTTCTGTATGGTATGGAGAGAGCTCCAAAACCAAAATGGTGTATAGGACTATGCACAAAGATTTCTTTGCTTCCTTTCTTTGTTTCCCTCTCTTTCAAAGAACATGCTATCTTCCATTATATTGTACTATCTCTTTCTACAACTTGTCATTTAAAGGAGCTTAAAGCCATTAAACACTGATTTTGTTAATGGTATTTGCTAGAACCTGAGGCACAAGGGAAAATACTCAAAAGGTACTAAACTGTTCTTTGAACATAACATTTTAAAATCATGGCTCTAACATCTAGGGTTTTGTTTCCACAGCTTAAATTTTAAAGAAACTCCTATTTTTACAGTATATCTTTAAGAATCCCTATGTTAATTAAGAAAATATAAAAATAAAATACAAAAAATCCCGAAATATTTTTTAATTGTGAGATGGTCTTAAGTAAAATTTAATTAATAGAGATAAAAGCTAATCCTTTTTTCTTAAAGAAAAACATATCTAGCTTTACAGCAAAGTACCCAGCAATTTACACAAAGCCCCTTGTTATTTTCTTTGCTTCCAAGGCATATTCAGGTACTCCTTTTAAAGCCTACCCATAGAAGAAATAAATCAATTAAAGTCAATCAAATCAATTACAAATCCCTGTAACATTATGATTAGTGAAACATTCTTGGTTAGCTTTAATGGGAATCAAGCAGCTAAATTCCCCACTCTCCACTTCGTTTAAAAAAAAAGGAGAGAAATGAAAAGAAATAAATTATTTTGAGCATTTCATAGGATCATAGGATTTGCCATACTATTGTTCCAGCTATTCAAGTATATCCTGTCTGTAGGCAAAACCTTCCTATGTTACAGGTAACTAACTGCGTTATGCTGTACATACAGGGCAATCCTCCCCTCTGCCTGAGTCCTCCAGGTGATCACTTTCATGCTGATGCATGAGATTAGATGAAGCAATTGTTATTTTAATTCATATAGCTACCACACTGTTAAAACTGTCACTAAAATTATGCTGCGTTTCTAGTAAAGATTCCTGATACGCTGCTGTTCCGTGTTAATACCTAAACATCAAAATTTGAAATCCTTGCAAAACTCACCCCCCTGTCTCAAGACCTCCTTTCCTCATTTCTGAAGTCTCCCACTATATGCAGCTCTGCCACATCTCTAGGCAGGGCTGGCACAGACTAAATGGGCACATGGCCACACAGCTGAGACTACGGCACATTTCACAGCAACTTGCGCGGCATTGGTATTGGCCGGTGGGTTTAGGAAGAGAAGAGATGAAGCACCAGCAGCCACTGGGAAAGTTGTAATCTGATTTTAGACAATATTATCTAAACCTTTTCGGACCAATGTTCTATGCAACCATATTTACTTCAGTGTTTGAAAATGAAAGACTTAAAATAGCATCTTGTAAAAGCTGAAGAATCCTGCTGGCTATTCAGTGAAGAACCATGATCTACCCATGAATTAAGTTTAGCCAGTTGCTGCAAGGAGAATCTTCTAGACACTTTATTAAATTCCTACATTGCTTATTTTTCTGATAAAGAAAATAGTGGTTAACTAAAGATCACAAATATTACATTGTATTACACTGAGAAGTTAATGAGCACAGCAAACTCACCACACCACTATACTCCTAACGTTACACGTCTTTTTTACTTTAACACTAATCGTATTTTGTAGAAGAACCATCCAGGAAGCAAGCATATTCACAGGTCTGTAAACATGTTTAAGATAAAATATTTAAGCAAAATAGAGTTTTTCCAAGTTCTCTTTCCATAGTAGTAACACTATCCCTTTTGAAATAAAAGATAATATGCTTCTGAATTTTCTCTGAAGTAGACATAATATTTTATGGCAAAATCTTTACAATTCAAAGTAGATAAGCTCAAAACTATCGAACCACTAGAAGCCATGCAGATATATTTTTGGTATCTATTAAAACATAATTCATACTTAATACAGAACCAGAACAATGACCAGATAAATGTGATTGCTGCAGTTTCTGAACAGCTGTGTCTGCACAGAAAATATACTTGCCTGTGGTCAGAAGTGGCTAGGTTTCATTTGTAAAAGAGTAAAGAACCTGGCAAAGTTCACTGGCCACGATTCTAACAAATCACACATTTTACATGCCATTTAATGGGCACTTTTGTTGGTAAAATGCTTTTTATCTGTCTCTTTCACTGACAAACCCCGCATCAGTATCTTCTGAGGCAGCTTAATCTATATCATTTTCAAATGCCCTGGAGTGACTACTATAACGTTACTGAACACCATAGACTTATCTGAGGTGGACATCAATATTACAGAGAGTCATTATTCTTCTCATTTCATACTTTAATAAGTGAGACTACATACTTATAGGACTGGAATTTAATCTCATTTTTAAAAGAAATGTTATATATATCTTGCAACTTTGTACAATGCATCTTGAGTATTGTGTTGTTTCTTTTTTCTCCTGACTGTGTATTTAATGGGGGGAAGCCCATTATTCATACCTCTGCTCTTAATCAAAGCTGAAAATTCTGTAGAGAAGTAGAAAATTGAAATCGGCTCCTGCAACCTAGAGCTGAACAATTATGACTTGATTTACAAGGAGCCACTTCGCTACATATTTAAATGCAGCTCTGCTGCAAAATTTGGGGACTTTTCAGATAATCAAAATGCTACAGATTTAGCACTTTTAATTTTTGCTCCATCTCCTGCCAGCTTGAACTCTGATTGTAATTACCATTTCATCTTCCCCTGAATGACATTGTTTTATCAGAGGAAGACAGTGTATCTAGAGTCTGAGCGTGATGATTAGTAAGGAACAAGCTTTCAATGGAAAACAATAAGTGTGCCCTGAAATGAATCAGGATGGGATGTAATAACGTGAAGCTAGAGATAATCTCAAGTCCTTGAGACATAATGCATAACCCCCATAGCTCTGCAATGTATGTAAGAATATACAGAGGTAACTATGCAGAGATGTAAAATAGAATAGAAAGAAGAAAAACCCTGTACTGCAAAGGGCAGTTTTTAAGGAATAAAAAAGAAACAAAGCCTAACTACTATCTGACTCCACGGGCATTTATCTACCCTTTGTGTCCTGAAAATTTTTCCCACTTCTTTGGACTGATCTAGTCCAACTAACTGCTAATAACAAAATCATGCAGGACAGTTTATTATTATCAATATTTCTTAAGACTCTTCTTCCTGTGTTTTGTTTCCAGAAACTATGTTAAAGTACTTCAGTAGTGTTAGTGGACTACCCCTGATGCAGTCCAGGATGGGATGGTGATGGAGAAAACAGGGATGGGTGCTACAGCTGCTTCTGGCTTCTGTTTCTCTGTTTCACTTGTTACAGATCTAAGTAATCAAGCAATGCTCTCTGCATGATTAAAAAAAAATACAAAACAACAAACACACATAGAAGTGGTCTAAAGCTCTAAAATAAAATATGCTCGTAATAAGAAATAGCAATAGTGTTCCTGTATTAGCAACATCTTTACATTTCAACTTGCTTAGGCACAGAGAAGTCTGTGGAAGACTTGCAATAAATAAATTCAATCATTAGAAAACCATTAAGCCTGATATATCTATAACAGAAATGGACTGCTTTGGAAATTTCTTTTTCTTCATGAGAATTATCTTTTTAGTGAAGAAAAAATTTACTGATAAAATGTCAAGAGGAGTAATAAATTGACAAAGAAGAGTGTGAGTACCTTTTGTAACAGTTGCAGTAAATTCTGATTGGCACAGGAGCATGAAAACAAATGGTGCTGTCCTGGTGCTCACACAAGAGACACGATACCATTCATGTGGCAAACAATGTAACCTAAAATTCATATGTTTTTCCTTAAAAATTTATGTCAGTACTGCCGCTCCCTTATGTACCATTTTTTGAAAACCCTCTCCCCTAGCTACACTTATGCTGAATAATGCTCTAAATACTCTTGTTCTGGTCAAGAAAACCACATATAAACATTTGGTCCCAATGGCTAGGCTTCCAAGATATGTAATAAGATAGTACCTCAAAAGCAGGGTAATGTTGAATGTACATAAACTTATGAGAGGCTTCCACTTACTGACACTGTATTTCTGTGTGTACTTTTTATGAAAAAGTCTTTCCTACATAAGAATATTTCACCTGGAAAAATTAACCTCAGTCAAACAAAACTTCTGCTCACCTAATTCAGAATGATACAGTAAAAGTCTTTAGAAAAAGGCACAGAGAAGATTTGTGAAAATGACTGGAAAACAGAATATATTTCATACAAGGAAAGACTAAACTGAGTAATAGACATCACTTTGGAAAAGACCCAATGAGAGGGAAGGAAAATCTCATAGAGAGCTATATGAGAACTGTGTGAATAGTGAGTGATTACTCAGTTTCCCCATACAAAAGAACGATGTGGTGGCCCATGAACTTTTCAGGCAACAACTCTAAAAAAAAAAAAAAAAGGATGTATTTTTTTCACAGAACCAACAGTTAAGTTGTGGAGTTCAGAGTCACAGGATATTGTGAACAAAAATTATACACATGTTCAAAATCTAGAAAAATCTGGGGAAAGTATGTCCATCGAGGAGCATAAGATCCCAAACCTGCATTAAATCTGTGTCTCAGTAAGTTCCTGAAACAATTGCTAAAACAGGCAAGAGTGAGACTAATGCTGTAATTGCCCTGCCACTTCCACTAGTGCACACTACTGGATTGATATCAGCAGCAGACTGGACTACATCATTCAAGTGTTCATGATACTCTTGTTTTCTCACCCTGGCTTTTCACTACCTTATCTTCCCATCATCTTTTAAAAACAGGTAACAAATATGTTTCTCTTTAACATGCATGGAGATCAGTGAATTAACAGCACTGTCCAAAACCAGAAGAATAGCACTGTACATGTGTATGAAGATGCTTCCACATGGAAGAAAACACAAGATGAACAGCACCATGAAAACTGGATGTTATTTAATACCTGACATTGCGAATTCATGTATAAACTTCAGGCCTATTTCTCCTCTTGTGTGGTATAGCTGCAGAAAAAAAATTCTCAGGGTTAAAGATCCCCGGAAAAAGAGCAAATCCTCAAAATACAGGATTGCTTTTGCAGGTTTGCCTCCTTTGTAATCCAACAGGGTCAGTCTGCAACACTAGAAAGAATTGTTCTGATATGTTTACTGGCAAAGTGGCAACTGGAATGTGCTTTAAAAAGATTTTGTACGGGATTTATGAAAAGATGGAGACCATTAAGGAAATAATTCAGAAAATAATAAGCATGAATAATTTTGATCTTAATAGCACTTATAAGGCCAAAGACTGCATTGTACTCATTGTACCACATTACTCAGAACCAGGAGACAAACTGTGACTTAAGTCTTGTAAAGACAGGATTGCCTATATTCTTGCTAAAAACCTCACCAAAAGGTGTTCATGAGGTTTCTTGGTTTTCTACCAAGGCCCCAGTGTTTGAATAATGCATAACTGTGTGCCCTTGCTAAAAAGGAGAAAAACGCCTTTAGGTTCTGTGTGGCAGGGGGTCTGAGAGGGATGGATTTTTTTAAAAAGCAGCAGTTCAGCAACTCCAAATACCTCTCAACTTACTGTACTTTCCCTTGTCTCCGAAAAAGCGCATTTGTTATTTGGTCTGTTAAAGCATAAGCCCACTGAAGGCTTTAGGAAAGGCAGCTTGCTCCCATGAACCGCAGTTTAATTTCTTTCACAGTGCATTTCAGAGCAGGCCATTCAGAATGAACCCTTCCCTAAAGCTGAGCTTCACCCATGGTGAAAAATATGACCAGTTCACTCAGTATGGTTGCTAGGCTAGCATGCAGCAAGGGAATAAATTAACTACAAAATAGTCAGAGTTTCAAGCTTTTGTGCACCTCTAAAATATCAATAAGCAGTGTTCTGGAGTTCTTGAAAAATGATGTGCTTGAAACAATGCCCTCAGGAGGCCACTGCCCCATAGATTATGTAAGTTATATTGAGTTCTCTTTGGCTAACCTCAAACATGGGCTTAAAAACCATTTTAGAATAATATTGCCCTCCTGAAAAATAATATATGAAAAACCCACCCAAACCCAAAACCAACCAGAGACAGCCAGGTTTTTTATTTGTCAAGGAAACCTGACAGTGTCACTGTAACTTCGGGACCTATTTGATGGCATAAATCTGAGAAGCTAGCCATGGATGCAGCTTAGTAAACTGAATTTTTCCCCTTTATGAGGAACAGGGAGGCTTAGAGTTGCTTTGGCACCTGAATAACTCACAGGACTGTGGGCAACAGGCTCACATGGACTCACTAAGGGTGAGCTGCCAGACTTACGATTTCAGGCTACATCTACCGTGCGTGAATCTGCCTCAAAATCTCATAGATTAGACTTGCAGCTATCCTCTAACCAAGGCAGGCCTTCATCACTGACCCTGCTGCATCCATTCAGCTTTCTGTCAAAGTAAATTCGGTTTGCGTTTATATTTGTTTGTTTTCCAGACTAAATCTTCAGAGATTCTGCAAAGGGAAATGATGGAGAAAATACTGAAGTCAAGGGGAATAAAGGCCACAACCGGCAAACAAAAGCTGCCCCTGCAAAACAACTCTGCCACATGTTCAGCCACCACTCTTTCCTCTGAGGAGATGGGATCTTCCTTTCTTGCTTTTGAGTGAGAACAGGGAAAACATGCACATTGTACCTGCCATGGAAGGAACCTAACACTGAAAGGAAGAGTCTGACCATTTCCAGTTTTTAAGCAGAATTTTGCTCATGCAAACTGAATGCAACTTTGTAAATTCAAGAACATCATAAACATCCTGAATTCTTTTAAGAATCCCACTGGCTAAAAAGTCTGCTTCTCATCTTCTATTACATGGGCATAAACAAACAAACTTTTAAATGAATTACGACCTCACTGCTGTGGCAGTGGGCAAACTTCAACATATACCCTATGCATCTGACCAAGATTTCATCAGATTGTAATGCTTTATCCTTTATCCAGGATACGTAAGCAAATCTACTACAGAGGAATACTAAAAGGAAAAAGGTAGTATATAGGGTATGAGAATCCTTGGATTGACCTTGAGAGATCATCCATAGCATTTAAAACAAGAACACACAAAGAGAAAGGTTTCGTCATGGAGAAAATCTGCACAGGCATTCTGCATTAGTATTTCCTATCTGTAGCATTGAGATCGGGCTGATGGTATTTAGGGTACAGTAAAAGATCCTACTTTCTTGGTAAACTGGACTCTGAAGGATGAACAAATTGAGTTGATTAGTTAGTTACATTTCCACAGATACTACATCACTGCAAGACTCAGGTTCTATCACCACATTGATATTAATGAAAACGAGAGTGATAAACAATCTGGAAAATGTTACTGCTTGAAGTCTGATGATGAGAGCCCCAGGTATTTCTAAGTGATCACTGTTTCATTTTTGTCTGAAAAATAATTCATTAAATCCTTATTTCTGCAAATACAACTTTCTTTATGACAGTAACTACATTGAAATAATTTAAATATTTACATATAGAACATGAAGGAGCCATTAAGCGCACATAGGACTCAAGCCTACAGGCAATCCTGAGCATCTGTAATATTTAAGTTGAGGTTAGTTCTACCCCTGCAGATCATGTTTCATAGCTATCACCTAGATTTAGAGCAGAAAGCAACTTAAAAGAAACTTCTACTGCTTTAAAAGAGTTAATGGGAAAACTAATTTCCCTTCTAGAACTGGGCCACAGCAAACAACTTGCTGGATACTGGTCCTACCCTTGCTAGCCCAGGACTTCATTATTAGGAAAAGGAAAAAGCTTGACATTATTATCATGACATGGGAAACCAAACAATCCACACTTTAAATGAAAATGCCTGTAAAGATCCTGAAAGAATGGAAAGCACTTTTTTCCCCTCATCTGCTAATCCGCTCTTTCCTCCCAATCTCCTGCCACTCCCTTTTCCCAGCCTTTCACCTCTTTCCCTGACAGACCAAGGCTCTTCTCTGAAGGATAACTCTCTTTTTGTACCTGTAGCTTTTCAGTACTGAACACAGAGACAAGTCAACAAATACTATAAATGAAAACATGTATGTGGTAGTAAATCTTGAAAGAAGAGCATTGATGGCCTGTATGCTATTACAGATTGTAAAACAAAGAAATGAGTCATAAATCACGCAAGACACAATAACCTCCCTTCGACCCTAACTCTTCTTATTTTTTGGATTTTCCCCTTTTTTAGGTAAGTTTTGGAATTCTTTGCCTTAACTAAAAAGTTAATATTGTGTTTACATCACTATAAAGTTAAGCCTGAGTTTAACATTTCTCCTCTGTCCACAATCTATAAGAGAGCTCTTTTTTGTGTAAGAAAAATTTACTGTTAGTCTTTAATAGTCAGAAGGAAAAATGATGCTCATATTACCTGATTTCCCAGAAGAAAAAACGGGTCATATGATTTTACTAAATGACTGCTACTACATTTCCATACCCTTTTGTAAGAGTTTTTTTTGTAACAATTTCAAGCAATAAACTTCATTGTATTAAGAGAACTTAATTCACTTTTAGACCTGGTTTAAGTCTATTTTTCTATTGTTGTGTTTTGGATCATTTTATACTATTGAGTGCAACATTAAGGAGTATGCTACAGTGAGAAATCTCCTTCCCAGGAAGAAATGCATAGAGCAAGCAATATTTAGCTGCCCTTTTTGTTAATTTTTTCTTTGATGAATCAAGACTTCAGATTATAAATGTCACAGGCTTTCCCATATTTCTTGAGAACATAGCACATTTTAGAACATGCCTGCTTAAATTTAGCATATATATATGATAGGGAGCCAAATGGCATGAAAACACTCTGCCTTTCTTTTCTCTTTTTTATATAGAAATATTTATGGGACAACATAACATGAAATCTTGTTCTCCATCATACATCTTGGGCCTAAAAAAATTCTTAGAAGAGCAATATCAAGTTATTTAGGGCCCTGTGGCTTTATAAAAATGCAAGAAACATGACTGCAAACACCAAATATTTACAACACATACAGGCATTTCTCAGCAGTGTTGTATAAACCCATTTTTGCAGAAACCTCCAATACTTAATAAAAAAATGAGGCACACCAAACACATCTCTGCTGATGACCAATGCTATGTCAGGGGTTACTGTAACCTTAACTTCTATGCTCATTCTAATCGAAATCTCCAGAGCACTAAAATTAAGGCAGTAGCTGAAGTGGAGTTTAGGACTTTGGCAGGGGCCATCTTTAACAGCTTTGGCATTCCCAAAGGAATCTGTATTAGTGTTTCCGCAATGTCAATAGCCTAATGGGGTTATAGGCAGCCTAATCATCCCACGTAGCATAGACAACACATTTCAGAGTGTCCTATTGATGAAATGATAAAAATAATAAAAACACATAATTAAACAGAGCCAGTTTAACAGAATAAGTGATTTGGTTGATTAAACCTGTGCAATATCCCTTGATCTAACATTACTTTGGGCTATTTATTTTATATAACTTGTGCTGAAGAGGTCAACAGTTAATCTGATACAAATGTCTTCTGGTGCTCATTAGCATCTTATGATGCTACTATGATGCTACCATGTGGTGAGACTTAGCACTTGGCTCTTCTTTAGGTTATGTCTGAGTAACACTTCTGAATTTGCACTCACACTGGAACTTACACAGGCTCAGAATACAATTTTTATTTTCCAGATGTGGGCAGATGAACTTACTGCACATATATACATAGGCATATATATATTTATATATTTTCATGGAAGTTCACTTGCATTGAAATGTATCTCATTTATCGACTTAGCCATGTTTTACAGGAAATAAAATGAAAGTCATTTAGAATGGTCACTGTTGCTTTAAGACAATTTTTTTTCCCCTTGCATGGCAGATGGATGGCTATAATGCCATCACTTGATACCATGCCGAATTGTGACTGTGTCATTTTGTTAGAGCCTGCTGATTTTGTATAGAAATTTGCTGTTGGATTAGGGCTTTTGCCAATCCTGGCAGAAGAAAAAGGCTATTTAATGTGTCTTGAACTGCCATATGGTGTGGATAAAAGAAGTAGTTTCATGGCAGTCATGAAATCTGATGCATATGAGTAAGTCCATGTGGCTTTGCCATACACCCTGTCACACAGTGCACCTGCTGCAATCAGGTATTTTACATGAAAATATGATTGTCATAGCTCTTGATCCTGGATGTATCTCAGTGTCAGAAAACAGTACCTTCTGATATTTCCAGTCCACATGGAAAAGCCAACCACATGAACTGGAATGTGAAATGAGGAAACGCCCATCTTATGGCACAGCTGATTCAAATTACGCTTTAGCATAATATTCCTCTAGCAATTTGAACTTTATACATAACATTCACTCAGAATTTCATGGTATTTTACTAACATACTTAAATCTCACCATTCTCTTTCAGACTAGCTAAACAGAACACACTATGGAAAGAACTGATAATAGCACTGCCTCCAAATTCAAGGAAAACTCATGAGTCTTAGTCTAGATCTTCCACTTTTACTGTGATAAGTCTCACGCTGCTTCTTCATCCGTTTCTGCCAGCACTGTGAGTCTAGTCATATCCACTAATATAATTCTTATCTCCTTTCCCTTCACTTCCCTTTTTTCTCCCCTCACTCCCTAAAAAAACCTAGAAGGCGGCAAACAGAGGCAAGGACACCTTCAATCTAACACTACAGTTTTCTCCTCCATTGAATAACAGGAAAAATTCTGGCTCCACTGTAGCTTCAGTATTTTAGCCAGTACTTTTCATGCAGCAGGCATTCTCAATGATGTTTAGCAGTGAACAGATTTCCTTTAGAGTATATGTGAACATCACCATAATACAGAAATGCAATTATGCTAATGCTATAAGCACTAGAAAATTCTACATATAATAATGTCGTTATTCTTAGCAGTGTTCAATTCGTCAGACATATTATATCTAACTAACCCTATCACTTTAAGCATCTGATTTTCAGACTTTCAGCCTCCAGTTTGGCATCCAGAAGCATCAGTGTAACACCTAGGCTCCCCATACAACATGCGGGTGCTCTGCTGATCAGCTTTGTAGAAACATGAGCACTCAAAGGCACATGTGGAGGCAAAACCTGAAGCTATCTGAGGAATTTCAAGGAAAATAATGAATGATCTGTAGAGTTAGGTTGCCTTCAGCATTAGGTGATAGCTGAGCAAAAAATTTTCAGGACTATAAACATAGTAACACAGGAACTCTCTCTAAATCCCAGTCGGAGCTTCTTAATTCTGTTGGGGACGTTCCTCAGGGTAGCATATAGACTGTGGAAAATACTACTTCTTTAACTACCATTTGTCTTCCAGAGATACTTGAAGCCTTATATTAACTTGATAAAAGGAAAAAAGCTCAGGATGTATGCAGGATTTGGACTGTGTCATACATAAAGACTTCTGGCAGGAGTGTTCTCTCATAAAATTTACATGAAAATACCACGAACAACAACTCTTCAATTCTGTTTAAGGCACCTCTCTAGGAGAGAAAGCATGGGGAAGTATGACGGTGATGAGAAAGATGGAGACAGAAGACCCTTCTGTTTATTGCACAACAGAGTGTGGTACCTTAGCCCAGATCTGGAGCACAGAGATCAGAGCCTCACAGAGCCCAGAATCCAAACCAATTAATCCCCAGAGGTGCTGAAAGAGTTGTCTGACAGTTACAACTTTGGCCACCCAAGAGGTCACATCCTGCTAGATTGTACCCTACCATTTCAGCAGACTGGTTGTAGGAATGCTCCTTAGTTGCATTCAGTCAGAATTAGCTCTGTTGGGAAAGACCTATTTAAACACTAGTTCACTGGTGACTCAAACAGGTACAGGAACTTCACACAAACACAACACAGAAAATAGTGCTAGGCAGGGCATGGCCATCAGCTGCAACCAGGAAATAATGCACATATAAATCCTAACACAAGCATGCCTTTCCCTAGGCCTCTTCTATCTGCAGGGCAGACACACCAGCTAATGGAAATAGCTTACAGATGCTTAGCAATGCTTAACATGACATTGTTTTGCACAGGAAAGATATGAGAAGTTAATCAAAAGACAACACCTCACATCAGGATACTTTCAATAACCTGTCACTCTCTGGGGCTTGTGGAAATATCCCTGACTTCAGGCAGTGTCAGGGTAACCAGCTTATCCTGGTCAAACCCCACGCACAGCTTTATCACAAAACCTGGGTCCAGTCTTAAGCACAGCTAGAATTTTGCTCATCTGCAATGCTTATTGAAACACTTGTTACAATGCTGTCAGTGTAATAAACAGCAATGTCGAGCAGTATTTTCTGGATGGCATCCATTTAAAAAAAGCCAACAGATTCCCTGGAGGCTTAAAGATCCTACTGGTGTTTGGAGAACTGCACTGACAATGTCACACCTATGTCATGGCACAGTGTATGTACCGCCCTGTGGTATGAGCCTTGCAAAACTGAACTTCCACAGCCTCTGCCTAAATTCAAGCGTGTCCTGAGTCTAACGATATCAAGTGGTATTATAGATCTCAAGAAAGATCAGTTAAGAAGCCATAAAGACAGCGTAAAGAGTCAAACCATGACAAACTAGCAATATGTGGTTCTCTGTGTGCTTAAGACACTCCTGTAGCTGTTCACCTGGTTCAACCCTGCTCAAAATCTCTTGGTTATTTTTACAACTTCTCACCACTGGAAAGGTCCAAATTATAACATAAAACAATATCAGCCATGTCTCAAGCTACATCAGCTCTTACTGCTGCTAGGATTTTCTCATCTACAGCTTTCTTATATCCAATGTGTTGGATTTAGTTTAGCAAACAACTTTTCTGGAAATTGCTTTGTGTGCATTGCATGTTTTGCTAAGTGATATTTGCCCAGAGCTGGCAGATCACTCTGTAGTAGCAGATGTGCATCTGAATAGCATAATTATATTTACTGCTGTTTGTTACCGCACCACATATCGAATAGTAGGGATATTGGTACAATAGAGACTCACTAAGAATGTCTTTTCTTCCTTGGCATAATACACTTAATTACCTTTTTTCTCTCTAACCGCAGCTACAGATTACCTGCTCACTAATAAACTTCTCTTGCAGTATAAGCCAAAATGAGGGCCTGCTGAAGGCAACTGAGGATGCATCTTAAGTATCAGAAGACTTTGGATTATATCGTTTTGAGTTTTCCACCTGCCTTATAATTTCACTCTAATACTGGTTTCTAAAAAGGTAAAATCACTGTAACAGAACATGCACTTTTGACAGACTATTCTGCTAAATTCAGTGATACCCATGCATTAGTTATATGCTGACTAGAAGCACTACACAAAGTTCTGCAAGTATTTAAAGTTTACTATTGAAGATCTGACAAAACCCCTTTGCGATATTTTTATATTTAGAACCAAAGGGAATTAAAAAGGCAGGAAATACTGTCCAAGGAATGATAAAATTTCAAAAAGATTTTATTGAAAACATGTTGCCTGAAACACTCCAGAAGCTGTTTACTTGATAAGTGTTCCTATCCTTTTTTGTTTCATTTCTGATTTGAGAATACATATGCTGATTTCTGCATTCTTTCTCATTTAAATTTCAATTGTTGCTCCATTAGTCCTAGACACATTGTGAATTTGTAGCCTTTTGAAATCTTATTCTATTTTCCACACATATATGGGACCAGAATAGCCATTTTTAGATTAAAGGAAAAGAAAGAAAAGAAAAAAATATTGTAGGAATTAAAATTACTTCAGTTCTCAAAATGGCAGTGCCATCACCAGAACAGCTTCTTGGAAATGTGTAGTATATCTTTAAAAAACAAAGAACACAGGTGACAATATAGAAATCTATTCTCTTAGAAATATCCTTGAACTCTTGGGCACTCAATTACAACACACTGTCCTGGCTGATCTGTCTTACAACATGGCTCAAGTTTACACATCAGAAAGCATCAACTGGTGTCTGGAAAACTAGTTTGTTCTTTCATAAACACAAGAGTTGAAATTCATGGTCTCTGCACATGTTTTCTGGGGGAACTACTGTAAAACAGAGACTGGTGAGGAATGAAATACTGTACTGCAAGACTGACATTGATACTATGCATTAGGTAATTAAACTCTGTGTGTGTGTTTGATCGAAGTGCAGAACTAACTGACCCACTGTTTTTCCTTTAACCAGAGGGCAACTATTTGGTTCCATTAGTCAATTATTTAAAAGACACAGTGATTGCTATAACTCCTTCAAAGAATCCTTTAGTGTATTAGTGCTTACAGGAGGTTAATAATTTAACATTAGAATGTCCACTAACATAGTGCCACGGTCATGAATAAATACGAGCACAAAATACTGGTAATGGATCTTGACTCCATAATAAATCTCATAGATAAAATCAAGGCCAGGCGTATTAAGTCTATATAACATTCAGCTTTTTGATTCCCATGTTTTTGACAGGCTTAAAACTCCAAAACAGGCACAGTTTTATTTCAACATAAAGTATTACATACCACACTTTTGAACTACCAGTGTCTAAATATCAAGGCACCTCAAAATTTCTAATATTCATTTTTCCTCACAACAGATAATGAACAGATCAAGTCCTACTATGTTCATTTAAGGCTGGGACCAGAGATATTCTAAGCATCCACAGGACTTTCATGCCAAACAGGCAAACTCTGATTACCTAAGTCCTAGGCACATCTTATTCACTAAACCATTCTTCTTTCTATACCAGCCTTTACATTTCCATGACAAAACTTGAAAAATACTGTCTCAGTTATGAACAGCTAGCATATCCTTCACTTTTCATAGAAAGAAGCCAAGCACTGATCAGAATAACCCCATTTCCCCAAAATATCCAACCCACAGGATTACAGACTCTCCCTTCCTAACTCTTCTATACTTTCTTCATTCAAACACAGCAGCATTGCTTCAAAAAGCTAAAGACAAGGGTAGCTGGGGGAAAGGGAAAAGCAATGAACTGCAAGCCTTCTTAGACCTGAGTAGCAATGATCACCTACCTACACAGCAAAGGAGATCCAGCTGCGTGTTCTTAGCTGACCTAAACTACAGTGGTGTCTTACTAATGGATCTGTAAGAAGTCACTGCGGAAATACAGTGATAGTACGGTAGTCAGCTTCCCTTTGCTCCTAAATCTTTGAGGACACAGCAGAGGAAAATGATACATGGGATTTACTACATCTGATGAAAAGGACAAAATATATCTCAAATTCATTGGCAGCACTGGCATTGATACCAGAAAAGACTTTTCAAAACATAACAGTCTCTTCAAAGTTTATTGAAAATCTTGTCCTCAGCTAAATTACAGGTATTGACTGTGATTTAGGGAGCTCTTCTCTCATACAACATGGGCTACAGCTATGCAAATAGTGACAAGGTGTTTTGTCTGGTCCAGAGAGTCATTGTTGTCACTCAGCTGATATCCACATGGCTTAGCTCACCTCCTGGCAAAACCAGTGTAGCCCCATCCAAACCATTTATTAGAAGCTGTCCTTGGCCCATGTAATTCCTGAAGAGATCTCAGGAAATACATGGAATTATGCCACTTGGCACTGACCATATTCAAAACCATGCCTGTGACCACGACAAACTTTTAACAGAATGGATGATGACATGACAAACACTCAAAGCTTTTCACTGGCTCTTCTAGTTGACTACTACAGATGTACTGTGCTGACCAGGACCTTCCGAACCTCCCTGATTCCTTGGACAACTGTAATTGGAAGGTGGGCAAGTACTTCTAAGAAAACCAAAATTTTTATCCCACACTGTAACAACAAAACATACTTCAGAAAAAGACTTCTTCATCTCCTTCTTTAACACTGTCTTCCTACTCCAGCTGTGCCATGCACTCTGCCATACACCAAAGTTTATAGTTATAAAAGTATCAACTCATGAGTTTACGTAACTGATGACTGCTTTCTAGAAAGAAATGATTTCATAAGCCTGCAGATGATTATCAGAGGAAAAGAAATCAGAGGAGAAAAGATGGAGATGAAAAGTGATGAATAAAGTAACTTTAAAAGAAAAAGTTCTTCCTTATTCCATTACCCTTCCCTAGGAAGTGGAGTTACTATCCATTTTTATCTCTGTGACATTCAATTTTCTTTGACTAGCAGCAATATCAGCAGCACAACAGAAGGTGATCCTCGTAAGAATTCATGTTTTTTTCCAGATAAACAAAACTTGGACAAGTAATGTACAAGAAAATGAAAAAGCTCAATTGACTTAAATGCTTTTCTTCTTTTAGTTTTCCAAAGGTTTCCTATTCAATAACTGTCTTCTCATTCAGACTTGCTTATTTATCTACATTTTTCTACTAATATTCTATTTTTAGAAAATAAATGTTTTACCCCTCTGAAAAATCTCATGTTCTTTAGATAAAATGCTAACATACATGCCACAATGGGAAGTAAACAAAATGTACCAAACACAACTAATTCCACTCTTTTTTCTGTCCTAAAACTCTGCTCCAAAATTCCAAAGACTGAAGAGCCTCAGAAAAAACCTGGACTCATTTTTGATAAAATTTTTACTATTTCATGGTTTTTATATTAAAGCTAAGTGAAACTTAGGAGTTTTAGGGGTTTTTTTTAACATGCCTGTGACTTTTCTTTTAACTTGGTAGTTAACCTCTTGTTTAGATTCTCACTTCACTGTTACTGTTGCAATATCTCAAAATTAGTGTCAAGAGAATAATTCTGCATGGTGGAATCTACAGAAGGAAGGGATTTATATAAATCTGAATCTCAACCAAGAGGTGCTGAATGGCTTTAAACCTTAACAGTTGGCTTTGGGTAAGGCCCATAAATCCCATGGAAGCATTCTTACTGCATCAGAGAATTCTGCATTAAGCCACACATCTCCTCTTTTCTTTGTGGTTCAACAAAAGCAGGAACAAAAACAGAAGCAGAAACAAAGCAGAAGGCTCATTGTTCAACTTATGGAAGCCCAGCTAGAAAAATCTATTTGCATGGCTGAATTCTGAGAACTCAGTAATAAGTGAAAAGTCAGCTAGCTATATAACAGGTGTGGGACTACTACAGATTTCAGATACCTGGAGATTGCAGTGCTAGTTGCTAAAAATCAAATTTTACTGGTCAAACAACGAAAAGATGTAATAAAGTCTAATAATTAGCCATAATGCATATTGTGTTTCTACAATATAGTAGTATTATTATAATAAAGTATGATTTCCACATACTTTATTAACTTTTTTGAATCTGGAACCTAATTTTAAAGTATTACAATTCGGCATCTATTTTTAACTGCTTTTACTTTACTACCCAGTAGCCTTTTTTATAATTTTGTGAGAAACAATATTTATTAAGTATTTATTCCCTTCATTTTATGTCTTTAAAGCAATTGACCAGATAAAACAATTACTTTTAGAAGATGTGTTTTTACATGCACAGATAATGGTGCTCAGGTATTTCCAGAAGTAAATGAAACAGGTTTTGGAAAAGAAATCTCCCATTAAAATTTGAACCAGAGGAAGCTTTGCTTTTTCTGGAAGTAGCCAGTTAGCAAAGACTAGGGAAAGTTATAGATCATCCAGATAGATAGAATAAAAGTTTCATACATTAAAGCTTTTTTTATCCCTAAAAAAAATATATTCAATGCGTCTTTGCAATATTGATGCAACAATTTCCTTAAATGCCAGCACATAGAAAACTCTCAAAAACTGAAATATTAATCTAAAATTCCAAAATCTTTCAGCTAATAGTATGGCTTTACCATTTCCATTTTCTTGCTTGGCAATGAGGACAAGTGAAAAACTCTTGAAAGCTGCCACAATGTTACAAAAAGGAGGAAAAGCATCACATTTTTAATGTCATCAATTCCCCAAACAGCAACACTAAACTGCAAAACCAGCTACTGAAAGGAATTGTTCAATTTTCTTGAAATTTTATTTTCTTGAAAGAAAAAAGCCAGAGCTGAGAATGAGACTAATTTTTTTCTCTCTAACTAGCAAACTTGCAAAACAAGAATACAGTTTAACTGGCCTCAACCGTGTTAATGCTAGCAACAAATAAATGTCTAGTATAAACATTCAAACTGAGCTAGCGGCTATACTGAAATTCACCAAAATACCCTCCTTATCTTTCTGCCCTGATACAGAATGTGCATGGCTGAAGCCTGTAGAAGATTTACCCATGCCATTGGCAACCACGCAGAATGCAAAGAACTCTCCACTTCTCCTATATTTTCTATCTCGGTGGACATATTACTAATGGCAACGTATGAGGGCCATTCCTGCCTCTTCCAATAAACTGAATGGAAAGAAGCAACCTGGTCATTATTTGAAGGAACGAATGGGGCTCTTAATTGAGGAGAACGGGCAAACAGCACTTCTGTGATGTTCAGGCATCTGTGAGGGGCCACGACTTAAGGGATCTGTACAACTCTTGTCTTCTTCACACAGTACTGACAGTTTAACTGGAAACAGCTGGATGAACTTCACTGAAAGTATTCTGGAAGCTACAAAATGGTGAGAAAATATAGCACAGAAAACTGATTCTCCAGTAATGGTTATTTTTATTGTCCTTTCAACTCATTTGCATCCCAATATATTCTCCTTGCCTTCCACCTTCAGCCCATTATGACTTCTTCCCTCCTGTAATTTGAAATCAAGAGCCTTCACCTTCCATACTGTCTGAATGCTTAGGGAAGCTATTCCAGAGAAAGTCCAGTTTCAATGTTACATACAATTCTGAACATACAGAAAATAAGTCAAACTCAGAACTGCAAGAAACTCAGGTTTACTTAGAGAAAATGGAGTATCCCACCTAAAAAATAAGCAGTATCTTTTGAGCATTTGCAAACCGTTAACTTTAAAATATCTACAACTTTATCCAAGTTGTGTGGATTTCTAAGCAGAATATAAAAGGCGTTTCTCTCTTTTCATGAAATGTCAAGTCCTTGCTCTAAAATATAGCAGTACTATAAAATTTTTAAAGGAAGTCTTTAATACTGAAAAGCAATGACCTTCCCTTGTCTCATTCTGAACCTTTTTTTGCAGGGCAAAGTAGATCTGATACAATAATGGAGCAGACCACAAGTATAGAAAATTCCATGCCCAAGCGGCAGACAATTATAGGCAATTGGAAAAGTAGCACAAGGAGAGAGCACTCAACAGTCTTTTAATGGGGCAATCTTCAGTGTCTCAGATATGGGCAGAAGAAAGCATAAATTTAATATTCAAATAAAATTTAAAGTCTAAATTAAGTTAGAAAAAATACTGGGTATCTCATTAAATAAATTGGTCAGGTTGACCTTTATCAACTTTTTTTTTTCATATTTATATTACATTCTAATTCAGAATAATTTTTAATGTTGGAATATTCTTGAAAACATACATTTAACTTCTTCACCAGGCCTACTGAAGAAATAAAGTCACATCTTAGTTATTCAGAGCAGCCCAGAACACATCACCTCCTGTGTCCTTGTCCAGAAAAATAAAAGGTGGGACGGCAGTCCAACTTCCATAGCCTTCCTTATGCTAAATCTAAAATCAATCATGCTTGCAACCAATCGATTCAACACTTTTATAAAAGCTTCAAATAAAAATCAAATTTCTTACTTTGACTATGAAATAGCCAGATTTAAATAGGACCTTCTTTCAGAAGACTGCATAATTTTTAACATGCTTTAAAAGATGGAAGAAAATCATTTAACCTCCTTCAGTCAGCAGTATGAAGCGTGGGAGAGTTGCAGCAGTGGGTTGCAGACTCTCTCTCTAAAATTGAGCTAATTTCAATGACTGTACCTTCAGCAGCTGTGTGAAGGTAGCTGTAGAGAAACAGCAGGTATGGAAACAATGCTGTTTGACACTACTATAACCCTAAACAGTGCCTTCTATATAAACAGACATAATGAAAAGACTGAAAAAGTCCAAGAATACCCATTTTTCACTATGTTTATCAGTTAAGTACATTTGTAACAATCTCACTATCTTATAGGCAGGATGATAGAGAAAACGTATATACTTAAAACTACAGCCACTGACATTTGTAAAAGCAAACCTAAATGGAAATAGAAATATTTTTAGAACTTTAAAAAGTAATTTTAAAAAAATGTATTTTTATTAAAATATAAGCAAGCAAACAAAAAAACATTTAAAACATTTGGGGTGAGAAAAATATTCTTCTAATGTTTTTATTTGTCAGAAACCAGTTACTTTTAAGTGACTGTAGGACTTTTGTTCTTACTGGAGTCAAGCAAGCTTGGGTATCAAGACACAGAAAAAGAAAAATCCTCATGCTTTTCAGATATTCTTCAAATTAACAACAAAAGATGATAATGCTTTTGAACACAAGTATTTATATATACTATATGCATGTTCTTCTCTCCAAATTACCATTTGCCTATCTATGGGAATTCTTCCAATATACAGCATATGATAATACTACATCACACACACATAAGTACTTATTAACAATAAAAAGGCTCCCCATGATTTTCTTCTTTTCTAAAACATCTATAAAGTATTTTATCACACTATAAAAATCATATTTTATAGAAGCATTAATTCATGTGACCTCTCAAGAGGCAACCACATTTTTATGGTGTAAAGATATGTCACTTCAGTAAGTGGAATGTTGTAATTATATACAAACAGAGAGCTAAGCATTCAAAGTAACTTTTTGCATTATTATTTGTACGTTGCAAAATGATGAATTTGTTTGAAAGTTTTCTGTTATTCAAGTATATAATCTGTAATAAGTTTAGAAACTATTTTTGGGAGGTGAGTGGCCTTCAGCCTTCAGATTACAGGCATAGATTCCAAACTTTTGGTACCCAACACACAGTGGCATTTCATCCATTGATCCAAGAGGGTTCAGAAAATAATCCTATAATCCTTCTTTTGGCTGCTTATAGCTTTCTGAGTCAATATCTGTCCAACAGTTGGGAGTAGTCACATCTTCCTTTTCACTTTAGTCTGATGTCTTCCTATTGGCTTTCTCTTACTCTTTTTAAGTATTGCCAACAAGCTTTCCACAAACCAATTCCAATTTCTAATTTAGCTCATCTCTGTTAAAATGTCTCCCTTCACTCAGCATAATATTTAACGAGTATCATGAATTCAGCTTCCTGAGGAATTCCATGTATTAAAAAGATGCAAATTCAAAAGATGTAGGTAACATCTCACTCAACCTTCAATGTTCATGGACATGTAAAGCAACAGGTTTTACTCCCAGCCCTTTAGGAGATGGCTAGCCACTTACCTCGTCTAATCTTTAGAACTAGGACCAAAAAGTTACCAACCGCAGGGGAAAACATTTTCGGAACCAAATAATGACTTACATTTCTGACCTGAACCACTGCTTCTGGAAGATAGTATAACTAGCCACTTTCCCTTGACATCACAACAACTTGCACTGTCCCCTTCATGTTAGGAAAAACACAATGGGGATGACAAGTTAAAAACAGGGAAAATCATTTGTTTCAAATTGTATGTAAGGAGAGCTGATGCAGCTCATGGGATCCCTTGAGTAGAAGTTAAAGTATACCTGTAACAAGATAAGTATGCATTTAATGCAAAATAGTAACTATGGAAGGTAAGAAAATAAAAGTAATACAGTAGCCAAAGAATTATTATCTTGACAGGTTATGATAGCCACACAACAACAAGCTTCCTGCTATCAAGGGAGTCCCAGATATCCACCTCATTCTTGTGATATAAATTTTCTGGAAAAAAAAGACAAGATAATTTCCAATTGCCTACGTATGCAAGGCTTGGAGGTGGGAAATCTGTCCAGTAACACAAGAATAGTAGCTATATATAAATAAATTGGCTACATATCTTTTGAAGTCATGCAAAATACAATTCCTTAGACATAAATCACATGATAACCTAATCAACAGGGCCTGGGCAATCACAAACACTGTGGCAAACTGCCTTCTGATCTTATCAATGGGTTGCTTCAAAGATTATCACTATAGCACAGACAAGGGTGCAGGAGTTTGTCTGCATCACCACTGGACACCAAACCACCTACACAGCCCTGCTGAGAAAGTGCATTACACAGAGTATTTTGAGATACACTGCAATAGGATGAACTTCCATTTCAAATATTCAGCTTTCAGGAACATGGAAGAGCTAAGAGTTCACATAGATTTGCATTTTTCAGAAGTCAGCAATGAAAGAAAACCTGCACTGTGAAACTTGAATTTCACAGCTGCTTTTCACAAGCCACACTATACCCAAAAGCTGAGTGATTTATATGTACATGCAGATGCCACACAAAACCAATGGAAATTAATGCCAGTTATAAATTCCCATAACTATCCTGATACTTAGATCTTTTAGGAACTGGACAGTAATTAATTTCATAAAAAGATCATTCTCTGCTGCATATGAGGTATCTATTTTAAAGTAAATGCATCCAAACATCCAAGTGAACTGAACACAAGACTTGAGCATTCATGTTCAAAATGCAAAGGTACTTCATGCAGTTAGTTGCACTTTACTGTCTTCGGTAACTATATTTGATTTCAGACTCAAGCATCCCATTAAAAGGCAAAAAAGATGGCCTGTTGTATTGGGTTGTGTGGCAAGGTTTTGGCAGTGGGGGAGTTACAGGGGTGGCTTCAGTGAGAAGCTGCTAAAAGCTTCCCCTGTGTCCGACAGAGCCAATACCAGCCGGCTCTAAGACGGACCCACTGCCGGCCAAGGCCAAGCCAATCAGCAATAGTCATAGCGCCTCTGGGATAACAGATTTAAGAAGGAAAAAAAGTTGCAGGGGACACAGAAATGGCACCCAGAGAGAGGAGTAAGAATATGTGAGAGAAACAACCCTGCAGACCCCCAGGTCAGTGCAGAAGGATGGGGAGGAGATGCTCCAGGCGCCGGAGCAGAGATTCCCCTGCAGC
>JANHGO010000045.1:8772524-8783589 GCA_024606505.1 Aquila spilogaster
CAGGGGGGTTGGACTAGATGATCTCTGGAGGTCCCTTCCAACCCCTACAATTCTGTGATTCTGTGATTCTGTGATTTAACACTGCTTTTCTACTCCAGCTGCACTACATATTCTACCATACACCAAAGTTTATGAAGGTATCAGCTAATGGGTTTATGCAACTGGTGACTACTTTTTACAAATAAAAGATTTTGTTAGCCTGCAGATGATTAGCAGAAGAGAAGAAATCAAAGCAGAAAAGAAACAGAGAAGACAAGTATTGAACAAAGTAACTTTAAAAGGCACGTTCTCACTCAAGCCGTTACACTTCCCCAGCAAGTGGAGTTACTATCCACTTTCATCTTCTGTGGCATTCAATTTTCTTTGACTAGCAGCAGTATCAGCAGCACAACAGAAGGTGATCCTTTCAATAATTAATGGTTTTTTTTCCAGATAAACAAAACTTGCACAAGAAATGTACAAGAAATTGAAAAAGTTAAATTGACTCCACAGCTTTTCTTCTTTCAGTTACCCAAAGGTTTTCTGTCAAAAAATGGTGTTGCCGTCCTGACTTGCTCGCTTACCTACATTTCTCTATTAACATTCTACTTTTAGAAAATGTTTTACTCCTCTGAAAAATCTGCATTGTGTTCTTAAGATAAACTGCTGACGTATGAGGCACAAAGGGAAATAAAACGTACAGAACTAATTCCACTGTGTCTGCTATGTAAAACTTTGCTCCAAACTCCACAAAGACTGAAGAACCTTAAAGGAAACATAAAGAAACATGAACTCATTTCTGAAAAAGATGTGACTATTTTAAGTTGTTTTGTTTTTTTCTCTTCAGGCTGTGTGAAACTCAGGAGTTTTCACTGAATTTTTTTTGTCCCTGACACTTCTGTTTCAGTGAGGTATTTACCTTTTTGTTTGGAGCTTCAGTGCACTGTTGTTTTAAGGTCTCAAAATCGTTACCATGAGAAGAACTCTACATGGCAGAATCTAGAAAAGGGATTTATAGAAACCTGAATGGATCTCAATGAAAAGATTCTTAACGGCTTTAAACTTTAACAGTGGGCTTTGGTTTAGTCCATAAAGTCCATGAAAGTGTTCTTAGCTCAGCAGGGAACACTGTATTAAACTACACATCTCCCCTTTTCTTCCTAGTTCAAACTCAATGGAACAAAGCAGAAGGCTGATTTTTCAACTGATGAGAGCTCAGCCTGAAAATCTATTTGCACGGTTGAATTCAGAGAATGTGGTAATGAGTGAAAAGTCAGTATTGCTAACAAGTGGAGGAATGCTAAGGATTTCAGATATCTGGATGTGGAAGCACTAGTCAATAGACCCAGCCCTGGCTTCGTCCACTACCCCAACTGAGCTGGCTTTGATAGGACTTGGATACTCTCTGATCTAAAGTTGAAATGAAATGAGGGTGTTTCCCTGTTGTTCCATGGGCTTACAACCAAGTCCAAGTAGAAGATCACTTTATACAATTTCCTCAGCATTCAACAAAATGTTCCACCCTGACCTTCCAGCCTGCAAATACAGGAATATAAATATGCTGACAACAAGAGTATTGTTCAAAAACGAGTACCGAGAAACTTTGCTTTGGCTCTGCTGCTTTGAAGAATAAGATTGCCTTTGCAAACACAAAAAATACAAGTTCTGCTATCTCATTTTCATCCCATATACTTTTTTCCTCAGTACATTCAAAATTTTACATATTTAAATTTTTAATATTATAAAATCCAATTTTACTGGTCAAACAATGAAAAGGTTTAGTAAAGCCTAATAATTAAATATAATGCATAATGTGTTTCTACAGTACAGAATTTCGATTTGCAAATGCTTTATTTAGTTTTTGAATAAGGAAAAGAAGTATAATACATTGTAACTCAATATTTAAACTGCTTTTACTTTAAAACCCAGCAGATTTTTTGTTTTGTTTTGTTTTGTAATTTTAGGGAGGAAAAAAAACCAACAATATTTAATACATATTCCCTTTATTTTGTCTTCAAAGTAAAGGATGTGTTTTTGCAAGCAAACATAATGGTGCTCAGGTATTTCCGGAATTCTGATATTGATAACCTCAAACTAAATGAAACAGCTTTGGAAAACAAAATTCACATTAAAATTTGAGCCAGAAGAAGCTTCGCTTTCTATGGAAGTAGCCAGATAATAGAGTCTGGGAAACACTGCAGACTGTCTACATAGATTAAAATGGTCATACATTAAAGCTTTTATCACAAAAAAAACCACTATCTGCAATGTATACTTGCAATGCTGGTGCAAAAATTTCATTAAATGACAGCACATAGAGAACTCTGCAAATCGGAAATATTAACCTAAAATTCTCAGATCTTTCAGCCATTAGAATGTCTCTACCATTTCCATTTTCTTGCTTTGTAATGAAGACAAATGAGAAAGAAGAAAAAAAAATAAAAAAAAAGAAACTCCTTAGAAATTGCCACTATGTTATAAAAAAAAAGGAAGAATCACACCTCTGATGTCACTAGCTCCCAAAACAGCAACACTAAACTGCAAAAGCCAATTAACGAAATGAATTGTTCAAAATATTGACTTCCTTGTCAGAAAAATGCCAGTGCTAACAGTGAGACCATTTTTTTCTTCATAACAAGAAAATTTGCACAATGAGAATACAGTTTTAGCTGACCTTCAACCATGCTAATATTAGCAACGTGTAAACTGGCCACTACAAACATTCAAGTAGAGATAGCAGCTATAGTTAAAATAAATTCACCAAAATATCTTGCTTATCTTTCTACCCTAATAGAGAATATGCACGACTCTGAAGCTTGTAGAAAATTTAGTCAGCAAACACATAAAACGTAAAGAACTCTTTGCTTTTCCTACTTTTTCTTCATAGGCAGATATTTCATTAGCAGCAACATATTAGTGCTGTTTCTGCCTCTTCCGATAAACCAACATGATCATTATTTGAGGGAAAGAATTGGGCTTTGGAGGAAAGAACTCAGAAGGGGCAAATAGGACCTTTGTGATGTCCAGGCTGAGAGAGGCTACACCTGATTTGCATCAGACTTCTCCTCTTTACACATTAGAGACAGTGAGAGTGAAAACAGCTGGACAAAGCTCACTGGCAGAAAAATGACCATGCAAGCACTCTGCTAAGAGCTGAGAAATGGCCTGCACAGACACTGAAGCAACCTAATGCATTTTACTGATGGAAATTTGCACAGATGCTTCCTGAAAGCTAACATGTCTTTAACAAGTTATATCTAGATGTAGCCACACTGATCTGGAAAAGGAAGCATGAAAAACAATTTTCTGTTAAGAATGAATGAGCAAGATCCACAACAAGACTTTGAAATTAGCACTGAAGGTTTTACTTGTAGCCTCAGCTGTTTATTTACTGCAAATACCTTGATTTAGCAAGACATACCTACTCAAAACAGCTTAAATACTGTCCTGCATAGGCACAGCCTGGGATCTTACCTATTTTCTGAATCGTTAGTGAAGTCCTGTAAATGTCTTTTCAACTATTCTTTTTGGTTTGCTTGGGGAGTTGTCCATCTACGCAGACAGCGTGCTATTTCTTTCCTGTTATGCATGAGTTTTTGTGTATTCTGAGTCTTAAATCAGAAGTGATTCACAAGTAAGTGGAAAGAAGGGCCATTAAAAACTGTAAAGTATTGGAAGAACTGATTCTGCCTTACAGTTATTCTTTCTCCAGCATCAAAATGCTTCAAATACATATGTGGATATTCTTTTTTGATATGCCTCACATGTATAATAGGTATATTATGTATAAGCAAAATGCACTATAGAGTATAAAATCTATTTACTACTTTATTCTGAGATTTAATTAAAAGAAGGCATTAGCTGCCTTCTACCTATGATTCTCCTCTTATTTTTTTTTCTTGAAACACATTTCTAATTTTATATTCCTATGAACATAGGGATACCTATAAATACACTGACTGTAACCGTTACATCTTGGCGTCTTATAAATACAATTGGAGATAACAATGCAGAGTGAAAACTCTCGCTGTCAGGAATACAGAGGTTTGGTGCTCAATACCCACTTGTGCACTTGTTGGCTTATCTCCTTCAAAGGGGTGAAGAAAGCATAAGCCTCCCAGATGCAGCCTGTACTCAGCATCAAACCATGAGATGAGCAGGAAGATGCAGTGCCACTGGTTAACTTATTCACTTGTATTTACAGACGAAAGCTGTAATCTTTTGATCTATGTTGAATTGTGGGCATTTTATAATAAGCTTGCACCCCCACACCTATAAACAAATTAACGCTGGCTTTTGCTGGCAGCTAATCCTGGACAGAAATGCTGTAGTAAACCAGACGAGATAAATGCATGCAAAGAAAATACTTCCTGCTTTGGGAAGCAAAATAACAAAAATGTTTGCTTTCATATTTCAATGCCTAAACAACCTACAAGATTGTAACAATAATGGTTCCAAATGAATTGCTAGGAGATCATCCATTAAATTTGGTCGTGTAATATGAATACTACCACATTACATTGTTAAATTATTATATTATTACATAATTAATATTAGTACAATCTACATAAGATCCCAACACAGTATCAGAACTGTGTATGTTTCATGTGACAAGCAAGTATCAAATCCAATGACTTCCTCATGATTTTGGCACACATTGTGTGCCAAAGGACAAAAGAAATCCAGCACTAACCCATGTAAGTGGGAGATACAAGTCATTTTTGGGCCTATTAATCTGCTGTGGCTGGGAAATGCTGATGTTCAGTTTCCAGTTTCACAATGTTTGCACAGATAGACCATGAGCGCAGACCACAAGGACTTCCTGCTTCAGTCAACAGAGAAAACAGACAGATGATCCTTTACTGGATGTGAATCCCTCAATAATGTTTTGTTGATGGTTTTTTAAAAAATAATAATAATTACTCTGTTTAGTTGTTTCTGCAGCCTCATGACTGTTTCCCACCATGTTAATTTTACAGTGAAACAAAGAAATTTTGAATACAAGCTTAAAGAAGCTCTATCACAATACACAGGGTTTCACTCATTTTTATATAATGTGGGTATTCTTCCTTGATGGACCAAACCAAAGAATTCCTATGGTGATTGTTTAGGTTAACAGAGTCATTTTTATGAGTTCAGGTAACTAAGAGCTCTACGTGCAGACAAACTGATCAACTTCAAAATGTTCTGTGTGTTTGCAGCACACAGCCGTGCAGCCATCAGTGATCCACTTCCAAAAGCATACACATGTACAGGTGTTGCATTTTCAATGTAAGATACCATTTTCTAAACTTTTCAAGACTAGCACCATATTTCCTACAGAAAAACATTTTCCAACTTAAAAACAGAAACTTTCACTTATCAAAGAGCATTTTGAAGATGACCATAACTACTCTATTTCTCTAGTCAGCAATTCCTCCTTCCCAAGCCCCCTTTCTTTCATATGATTTTCACATGTTTTTGGTCCAGCATTCTCTCCACCTAAAGGCCACTAAATAGCTGAGGTTTTTCTTCTTTCCTTTTTCCATCTGTTGTCTCCGTAAACTTAGAGGAGTTGAATACTTAAATTCTAAAGACGCCCTGCAGACGGCAGTTATCTCATTGAAATTCTGAGCTGCCGAGTTTTCTCCCGCTGAGTCACCTGGGCCCAAAATTCCCATCCAAATCTGCGTGAAACACCTCTCAGCACTGCATTAAGTTGCTTCACAGAATATCTTTCCTGAAGAAAGCCCATAAATCCCTCTCAGAAGTGTTAACAGACTAAAGAGGAAAACGAGTGTGACTTGAAATGCACCTGTTAAATTTCAGTTTGCTCATTGCTGCAACTTTCCTCCATTTTTTATTTACACATTGCTTACATTTTATTTAAGCAGGGACCTCATTTTCTTATTTGTATATAAAGAATCCCAAGGGAGGCATTCCATACTAATAACAGAGTAAGAGCTTTGTAAATTCCTCTAGAAAGTTAAAATTGAAGAATTATCCTTCTGCATAGGAGTCATGCAATTTTTTCCCCCTCGTTAACAGAAACACCTATCATTAATGCCTACCAACACTTGCAGTTCATTAATTCTGATTCTGTAAATGGAAATGAAAACAAGTTCCTCCAGAGAGACCCCTTTTAAAGGCAATATCTCAAGTCTGTGACTACGTGTCAAATTAAAATCCTAGAGCTGTGAATTCA
Organism: Aquila spilogaster; assembly: GCA_024606505.1. Taxonomy (NCBI): domain Eukaryota; kingdom Metazoa; phylum Chordata; class Aves; order Accipitriformes; family Accipitridae; genus Aquila; species Aquila spilogaster. The sequence goes on from JANHGO010000045.1 coordinate 8,778,688, forward strand.
TTTATGAACGGAAGCCTTAGGCAGCACACATGCACATCCCTGCAGAGACCCTACACAGTGTACACATACAGTCCTCTAGAAGGATTTTTAACAAAACAGCACTGCCCAGATGCAGCCGTACTCAATTCAGGGAAGAAGACTCTTCCAGGTAATTTTAACACTTCTGGTATCTAGCTGGACTCTGATTTAATCAAGACTCTCAATTTAATGACATTTAGGATAGAATTCCATTACCTGAATGTGCACAGCCAGTGCCACATCAGTTACCTTTTGTATCCCACCCACCACTCCAGGAGCCTTGGGTCAACCACCAGCCCTGTGCTGCTGGCCCTGCAGGGGGTCTCAGCAGATCAGGCATCTAACGTGGTACCACAGTTGTGTTCCAGCATCTAAACTACTCCTTCACAAATGTAACAATGCCATATAAATCCAAATCTGAGAAATAAAATGTGGCCATTAAATAAATGTTTCTTGCATCGCCGAAGTCCTATTAGAAGTAGCAAGTAGCTAATACCTTGCGTATTCTGGTTATTATGCAGCTGCCAGTGCGGTAAGATGACCCAGCGAATGACATGCTCGATTTGCTACACTGCTAGGGTCTTGCCTGCCAGGTTGCTGCACTCCTTGCTGGCAATCAGGGAGGCAAACTGGGAGGGCAAATAAGTGACGTTAGTAAGCCATTTTGAATAAACCATATAAATAGCTGGAAAGAAAACAAGGTTTCTTCATTCTGACTGGGTACTGGTAAGCTTAAAGATTTATTTTGAGTCATCTCAGTTCTAAGTTTCCTGCAGCCTCCCAGGTTTGTTTGTTTGTTGCTGGAATATTTTATTATTTTTTTTTATTGCCATTTTTGGCATGTAATCTTGATGAGGGATTTTAACTGCAAGGTGATTAATCCATGGAAAAGTGGAGGCTGCAGATCTCATAACCATAGCAGCAGCATAAAAGTCTGGCTGCAACAAACAGATTTGAAGAAACTTCCATACACCCTCAATCAGGATAAGATTTACAGTGTGAATTTCTGCAATATATTATGGCAATACTTTCTCTTTCACATATGTGCTCTTTACCATTCAAGTTTGCAAACTTGAGAAATGGAACACATTTGAGGCCCAGCACGGTCCTCCTCACTCTTTCTACCTGAATTGTTCATCTTGACATTTTCAGCAGATCTATTACAATCTCTCCAGTACACAAGTTATCACATGTGTTCCAAGTACACTGCAGGAATAAACAGCTAGGAGCACTCGTCTTTGAAACCAAATACACGCACACAAAAAAGCTTCAAAGCCTTAAAAGCTGTAAAAACAGTTGCATTTAGAAATTCTGGTACATTTTGTCTTCATATATAAAACCACTATCCCCCAAAATATCCACTTCAAGTCTTGAGGCAAAATTTTAGTAATTTCAGAACTTCAATTAAAACTGTGGCCTCAAATCCAGTAGCAGAACATGTATATGAATTTTGTACTGCAAAAACATAATTACCAACCTTCAACAAAAACAGATGCCAAACAGACCTCTTTGCAATATTATAATCCAATCCTGGAGTACTTCAATCTAAAGGTATGCATGCTGTGCTCCGGGAAAACTCACAAACTTATCAGGCTCTATCAAGTCCTGCAGAAAATTGTGATTAGAATTAACCTATGAAGTAAGTGTCTTCATTATTGCAGGAAGTCATGAAAAGCTGTTTTTATGCCAAATAGTTCACTGCGATTTTAGCTGAGAAAAGCTTTTGTTTTTCCGAGCTTTAGTAGTCGGCACTATTTTCTTCTATGTTGCTTGCACATATCAAAAGGAGGTTCAGCGTGCTTCTTCCCAGCTCCAATTCCATCTATCATGGGAGCCTTGGATACTGTAAGGTTTCTGCTAGAAGCACTTGGATTATAAATCTTTGTTTAGTGAGCTTACAGTGAATCTGACTGTTCAAGACTTACAGATCCTAATAATCAAGCACTTCTACCAATTAAACTGGCATGTCCAACCTGTGGCCTGGCACAGCTGGCACTGCAGCCCGGCCCCGCCAGGAGCGTATGCATCACTCAGCACCAACCAAACACTGGTGCGCTGCTAACACTGCCTGAGCTGAAACCAGGGCACAGGGAGGGCACAGCACAGTGCCAGCTCAAGTTATAGAAAATAACTGCACGTATTTTGATTCATTGGCTAAACACCATCCTGCGAACAGCAAAAAATAAGCAGCCTTGTTGTTCTCCGTTTTGATAAAAGTATTTGAGAACAGGTTTCAAAATTGTTAAAAAAATCATCTTTTCTTTTGTATATTTGCAACTCCATTTTCAGTCAACATAAATACATTAGACAGTCCGACATTCAAATCAAAAATCTCACCATATCTCTTTACTTTTCTAATCCCCATCTCAACAGAAAAAAACATCCCTCACTTCACAGCCACACCTTACTCATGTCACCACTTTTGGCATACGTACATTTGTGAACAACTGTTTTCAAGGATGAAGTACAGGAGGAGTGAAATTTCATCAAAAATCTCTGACTGAGATTGTTCTTGAGAACTCACTGGGAATTGCAGCCACTGCCATTGAACCAGTCTGATGTGTTAGGTTCACAAAAGCCAGGTCACATATCCCACTAGTTCTATGTTGTTGTTGTTGCACACTACAGCAGAAATTTTGGCACATGCTCTTATTTTCTTGGAGGATGTAAAGTTTAGGATAAACCACATCAAACAAAGCAGACTTTATTTGCCACATAAACATAGTTTGCATCATCACAGAGATGATGAATGAGTTGTATTAAATGTTCAGTATAAAACAGTTTTTGGTATGAACACTCGTTACAGTGAGGATATCATGCTCTCTTACTAACATTCAAACAAAATTCACACATGTAAAGACTTCTGTAGCTGTGTGGCATGAAAACATGAAAGCAAGTCTAAGAAACAGGTGCAGAGTCTTTTCCCTTTCATGTCACTCTTTGGTACTGGTCTCGTGCAGTTTCATTGACTAATAGTGAATAGACCACAATCCTCAGCAGCAGAATCTCTGATCTGGTTGCTTAAAGAGCAAGAAAACTGCAGAATTTGCTGTGCACACACTTGCACAAAGGCAACGACAAACAAAGAATTTCACTTTTCAGGTAAGTTTGTAAGCAACTGCTGTGTCTTTAGCTCCAGAACATGATGATGGACAGCACAAGTTTTAAAATTCAGAGACTTAACATGGCTTACTCGTATAGGGAGCTGTTATCCAAGTGCTGAAGCACAGTCTTTTGGTAAATTCAGAAACAGGTTTGATTTTTTAGCCCATTTTAGCTGCTGTGCTAATGGTTTTATTCCTGATAAGTTTTTACTCTACCATATCTTCCTTACCAGCAAGGTTATTACGCTCCTAGCAATCTTCTCCATGCTGTGTTACATCTGAAAATAGACCTCACATCATAGCAACCTTTTTTTAATTAATCAGTAAAACTTGATTCTTTTACAATTTAATTGATCTCCTTTTGTACAGAAAAGAAGCGAGGAACAAAACAAGCTCTCTGCCTCTGAAGTGGTCAGAATTCTGAAAGGTAATAAATTAAGTACTGGTCTTTCAGTGTTGAGACATGCAAATCATCTAAAAATAGAAAAATGTGACATAAATGGGAAATCCTTGGAGAACTTTGACTTTCCTGACTTCTTCCAAGCCACTGGACTCAGCAGAGATGAGAACTTGCCACCTTATATGTTTGGTGACCTTCAAGAAGATTTCTTTTGCAGATTTACTGCTTGAAAAAAATGCTCAAAATTCTAAAGTGTTGGCCCACATAATAAAACAGATGTCTGTCCTTAGATTAAGGAAAAATGCCTCACAGAAACAACTGATCTGATTCTCCTTTATCAGCATAAGACTTCAGTTCAGGGACTTAGTGTTGTAAGATCACTTTAAGTAATTAAAATGATCCAACATTTGGACACCCAAAGCTTCACATGAGTAACCTGCATGAATTCCAAAAATTCTTAGGCATCCAGCTTTCACTGAGCATATGATTAGTTATTAGATTCATCTTAAATCCCCATTTCTGCTCTTCTGTAAATATACACTAAATCTGACTCCTTTAACTATTGGTCAGTGATAGAGTTTAACCCCAATTATGTTAATTGTCCTTCTATTCTGGACAATACATTTCAAACCTTAGGTTTGAAACACAGTCCAGATTTCCTATTTGAGATCTTTTATGACAAACGTTCTTTGTGATCAAGAAATACAATCCTGTGCAGGCAATGTGTAAGCACAAATTCCAGCTTTGACAGGCATCCTGCACTCAGCATCCAGTACTTAGAGAGGATGCCAGACCCACCTAGATGCCTTCATGACATCTCCTATGTGTCCCAGCCAAGGGCATACAAGATGGAGTTGATCAAGAGTTGACACAAGCCTAGGAGATATATCTTTAATTTACACATTTGAAATTCTGGATTGATGAATGGAATCTGCAAACCCCATTCAACTTAATTTCTCTACAGATGCAAAAATCTACGAAAATAAGGGTGTCAAGAGACCCTACAGAGACTGTCACAAAACCTGAACTTACTGCCAAGGCTCTAAAAGGAAGGAGTAATTTTGGCTCTTTATTTCTGATTGATCCCTATTTCCCAAGGAACAATAATAACAGAGCAGCCAAGGACTTCTAGGCTTCACCAATACTCCCAAGAAAAAAACATTAGGGCAATGCCAGGAGGCTTTAGTGATAACTCTGTTGTCAGTATAATGCATTCTTTCAGCAGTACACTCTCATTTAGGAGATGAACTGGAATCCCATAAGGAAATATTGCTAATTACACTTTAGGAGTGTAATTTTATAACCATTCTTAAATCTAAACATAAACAGTTTTCATAAGATCATCAAATATTTGAGCTACAACTGGAATCTGTGTCACCT
>JANHGO010000045.1:8783729-8848530 GCA_024606505.1 Aquila spilogaster
TGAATTAAATGTGAAGAATAGAAACTGCACTCATGCATTCTTAAAAGCCCAGCACAATCATAACTCAAATACTTTCTTCCGTTTTTTCTATTAAAATCAAACTGGCAAACTTGTGACTCATCAAAGCAATTTTCTGATATGGTGCTCCGAGCCATTCCCACTGGGGGAGTAGGCCTTGGGATCCACCACCAGCAAATGAGGATGCTGCCTGCAAACGTATCAGTTAATGGATATTTAATCAAATGGAAGCGCTTCTCATAGGCACGTGTGGTTTTCTTTTTACAACTAAAAGGCTGATATGTATATCCCCTTCAGGCCCCTCCCTGCATGGTTTTCCTCTGTGGGGCTTTCCAGAGCAGGGAGGTTGTGGGCTGCCACAGCAGCCTTACAGAAAGCACAGAAGAGAAGGTGCTGGCATGAGCTGCAAGCCCTGAGTTCTCCCTGTGCACGAGGCCTGGGCTGAGCACTGAGCGCAGCTCGGCACGCCTTGCTCTCAGTCTGCTTGGCTCAGGCCTTCCTCCAGATAAATAGGGAAAGCGGGATAAAGGAAACCAAATGGTCACCGGTTGATGCCTCTATCTTGTTAGCACTGAGTATTATTTGTCTCAGGACTCTACTGCCCCAGGGAAACTTGAAAATATTAGTGTGAAATATTAAAATGGTGATTCAACTCCTTTGTATTTGCCGCCCTTGTATTTGTGGGTCTACAGCATAAAAAACACCATTTAGAATGTATGACAACAAAAGAGCAGATAGAGAGGCTGGACAGTCAGGGTAGTTTTGCAGGAGTTTGTACTAATGCATACCTTACAAAAACTGCATATGTGTTACATGTAGAAAGACTTCATCAAAGAATATTTCTCACAAAGCAGTGCTTTATGTCAGATGAGAAGAGATGTCTGTGCACATTTGGTGTGTATTTTCATTAGGCATCAGCTTTTGAACATAGGACATCTGCTGAGCAAGCTGCTCTTGATGCGAATATCGAGTATCTACCAATGTATCAACTTACCACCATGTTAAAATGCATCCCATTGTTCATCTCTAAGAAGACTTGATGGTCAGCTGAATAGGAACTTGACTTCCCAATACAATTATCCTCTTAAATTCTCCTTTCTGAGAGCTAATCATACACTTCATTCCACAGAGAAGGCAAAAACAGTACAGAACTTTGAACAGTCAGTTATAGGAGTCGGTGAATTGACTCCAGGGGAAGTGTATTGGTGCTGGGAGTAAAGAATTGAACTGCAAAATTATTTTTTTTCCTGTTAGAGAATGATCTAACAAAGACAGCTGAAAACAATTACTTCAAAGCATAAACAAGTGAAATAGATTCGAGAGGAGAAGGAAATAAAAATCCCCCAAAGTTATTGAAATAGAAGTCAACACTTTCATATATGTGACTAAGATAATTTAGATTAAATGATGCACTAATTGTAAGTCCATTCAATATCAATTGCTTGTAAAAGTGCATCGAATGCAAACTGCAGAAGACAGCAAAAGGTGCATTCCCCCAGGCAGATCGTTAACCTGGGCTGCTCTCAGACCTTCCCAGGTATGCTGAAGGTCTCCCAGAAGCTTTCCCAGCAGTGGGGGTAGCTCCTGTTTGGATCCCTACGTCCATTGTTACAGCTGGAGTCAAAGCACAAGAGGAGTTCTTGGTTCCTCACATGGAAGAGCAGGGAATGCGCCTCAGCTCCTGTTAGGCTGTGCTTAAATCAAGGTGGTAATATAATGGATGGGCTCCCCTATAAACTGTTCTCCTGCCTTTCATTCCTCCAGCTGTTCGGTTTTATTGTAGCATATAATAGCTTGATAAAATGAATCTCTGGAGCTAACAGATGGTTCAAATCCACATCCCATTTTTGCTGCAGCAGCTCACTTTCCTTCTTTCCCTCTTCCACAATCAAGTTGCCTTCCCTTTGCCCTTGCTCCTGCACCAGACAGCACTTCTGCCTCCTGAACTGCTTGGAGAAAAGATCTATCAGCTGAAGAAAAAACCTTGAGAAGATCCTCTGCTGCAATCTGGCTTTAACTACCGCCAGTTTGGGGCAGGTCCCTCGAACAACTTCTCTCTTCCTATAGTTAGAAGTCTCACTCCTGTCCTGTGAGTATGCGGAAGACACAAAGTGCTGAGGATCCCAGCTGAGCTCTAACGTTTCTCTTAAGCAAACAGACAGCAAGTTGAGACAAGAGTAAGCACTAAGACAGAGAGGAGGCCTTGTACCAGGACCCTGATGTCACAAAGGGACAGTGCATAAACATGGGATTTACTTGTTAGAAGTTCCATTTAAAGGCACTTCAGTATGATCAGGCATTTTTTGTCATATCTTTCCTCATCCAAGAGTTCAAGCAGTCTTGGAATCAACCCTATCAAGTTTAAATTAAGTACAAAATTATGTATGGACAGCCAAACACATGTTCTTACATTTACTACCAGGACATTTATCTTCTAAACAGATCATCTTTATAGTTTTTAAGTAGGGTTAAATAAATATTTGTATATCTTTGATTTTAGCAAGAGGAAAATGAAATGTACTTGGGTTATAACAGAGGAATTACAGTACAACTATTAGTCCCTAATTAATTCTGTCTGTGAGTAAATCAAAGCTCTAATTATAGACACAAAATCTGCTCAATATTGTGGAATATTTATGCAAAATACTATTCCTAGTACTTATCAGCTAAAATATAATGTCTCACTAGAGCTGAAGCAGCAATTTTAAAAGGAATGTCATTTTTCTTTGCCATTTCTTTATAGCTCAATACGTGGAGAATGCCTGATGAGAGTACAATTCCATTTTTTTAAGTACTTGGTAAATCCCTACTGACAACTGGTTCAATTCTTCCTTTAAGAAACATCTGTCTTCATTTAAGAAAAAAAGGCCTAGAAGTCCCTAAATTGGCATTTCTCTTTCTACTATGGAATGACGTCCACTAGCTCCTAAGTTGTCACCACACTGAAAAATGGTGTTAAACCATCTTCCCCATGTGCAATACAAAGCACAAGTACCCTGTGGCTTGTGATTCATATTTCCATCACATCCTTAAGTAATAACGCCTAATAACATCCCTAATCCTGAAAGTTGGTCTAGCTGGGAAGACTAGAATCTACTCTGTTGAATTCAGTGAGTTGAAGTTCCTCAGCTTTTCTGACAAAGACAGACGGCTTGTTCACCAACTGTATTGCTAGAGATGGTGCAGAAGAAAGGGGCTGAGATACAGACTATTTCACTATGGAATGTTCTGCTTTTATTTCCAAAGGCTTTAGGTGATTCTGTGCAGCAGGACTACAACAATTTGTTGTTAGAAAAAAAAGCTAGTTACAAAAGCAAGTAAACCTCAGTCACCAGCCGTCAGACAGCCTAATTTTATTTCAGGGAAATTCAGAGCCAGTAAATACCAAACAGGCTACTGACTAGCTTTGACATTCACTTTCATACAAAGTTGTGGCAAGCATATGATCAGACATCGTAATAAAACCAGAACAGAGGCAGAGTGCACTAAAAAAAAGTATTAGCAAGATGGCACAAATCTGTTTTTTCAAAGGTTAATGAATATTTCCACTAGATCTGCATCTTCCACAAAGGGTAATGAATATTTTCAGTAGATCTGCATCTTCCTCTAAAAGAAAGGTGGATACAAGTCCCCGCTAACCTTTAAGGTAATTTGAAGAAGATGTATCACAGAAATACAACGATTTTATGAAGCACAATAACTACTACTGATCTAGGAGTATTTTAGGTTATTTTAATCTGGCTTCAGCTTTAAAGAGAGTTTCAAAGTGGGTGTGATAATGATCACTTCACTTTGAAGCTTCTTCACCTACTCTTGATAGTCAGACCTCCCATTCATTTTGCACAAACACCTAGAAAACACAGCTTATTAGTCCATCTGATAGTGTTAGGACTCACAAATCAAAGCAAGAGTGAATATTGCAAAAATTATCATTTCTGGAAGTCTGCAAAAACGGAAAATTCTAACAGAAATTCAGTGTATTAATCTGCTGGAACAATTAAAAAAAAACAAAACAATCACAACACAAAAACTGATCTCTTTCAGCCAAAAGCACTAGGCTAGACTAAAGAGGCATGCTAGGAAATGGAAGTATTACATTACAAGCAGTACGTTAGGAAATTCATTAATTGTAACTTCAGAGATGAGTAGCGAAATCATAGTAAAGGAAACCTTAACATTTCTAGCTTGAAATATGACCCTGAGTAATCTTTGTCATCATTTTTTAAAAACAGCCAGATCTCTTAGTTTTTGCTACAGATCCAGTATATGGGAGGGGAGAAATATGTACAATGCTTACATATACATACACATAAAAATACACAGAATTCATTGCTCCTTGCAGATAAGGGAAAACTTCAGGCTGATATATGCAATCCCTTCCTAACTTTGGCAAAGAAAATGAAGCAAAATAAAAGCATTCTAATGGTGAGAAAATTAGCTTTGTGTACTCTCAGCTTTCTCTGATGCCAGAGGCTGAAGACACTCTAGAGAAAGGGGGAAGAGTGAAACAAAGCAGTTTCAGCAGCTTCATCCTCTGCAGTGGGATCATTCTGGGAGCAACCCAGCAGATTCAAAGCTGATTCTTTCTATTTTGAGTTGCCATCCTCTTGTACACCAAAGGAAACAAAAAGCATTGTGCTAAATCATGTAGTACCCTCATCAGTGAAAACGCTGGTGGGCATTTGGAGTCCTTATCTTACTGCAGTCAGTGAATGAACTCGAGATCAGAAACCTGTTTTTCCAAACTCTTCGTGTTCCTTTCATTACAATGCAGAGGACTCGTTTCAGAAAAGGGAAAGCAAATGGAAAACTGGGTTACCTAGCTGAGGTATGGAAATTATAAACTCTTTCTGACAACTTCAGTTTGCTGCGTTAAGCCCAGATAGAGATACAAGTGCAAACTGATGAGATATCATCTCTATAACTTACGTATTTATTTATTTATGCAGTCCGTATATTTAGCTCTCCTAACACAGTTAAATCAAGAATGTTAATGAACACAAGGAATCTCCTGAGTCAGTCAGTCTTCTTAATACATTTTCAGAGTTCTATCTTCCTCCAGTGTTAAAATTTCTGTTTATAGTGTAAATGCTATCAATTATGAAAATAATGAGGAAACAAATACATTTTTTTCACCTTTAAATAATAATAAATAATATTAATAACATACATAAATAATCTTAATAACATACCAAGTGCTGATGAGTGATGTTTATCTTCTGGTACAAATTTGCTAATAGTATGCTCAAGAAAATAACATTAACATAAGTTTGCAATTTAAACTCTTGTTCTCCAGTGTGAGACTGGAAAATTTTGACTATTCTTAAACGAAGGCTCTCTAATTACTTTTCCTGATTTCAACATTATCTGCTAAAAATACTCATGTTTCCAAAGTGAAGAATGAGGAGATGGGTCTGGGAAATAGAAACGGAAACAAAGGTTTAAAGGCAAGTATTTGGAAACTGATACGGGAGGTTTAATCAAAATGCTACTATGTCAAACATAGTTAGAAAATAATAGAGTTGGCACCCAGACAACTTCTGGAACTTCATTTGAGGCTTTCTTGTTTCAGTAAACAGCACGGCGCTGCTGGAACTCCAGCGGTGCTTCTTTCACAAGCTCATTTTCTATTCTTATAACAATGCACCTTAATTCCAATTTGATGAGTATTCCTGCCAGCAACACATTTTCATTTTCCTAAACCTCTGTCTGGGGATTTCTCAGAGCTGACGGTGCTGTTTTAGGGCCAATTTCTTGCAGTCATTGCTACCTATTCCCATTCAAACAGCCTCGCCAAGATGCACAGTTCATGCTAAGATTATGCCCTGACCGGGTCTAAATTAATTCCCTCTACTTGAGTTTTGCTGCTACAACCTCAAATTTTAGTGACTGTGTCCCCAAGGAACTTTATTATATCATCCATTCTATTATGGGGACAATAATAGCTTTACTTCCTCATAAACGCTGATTAAAGCTTCTGAAAAGTTAGAAGGGTCATGATTATAAGTTCATTTTAGGTCCATTTAGAATCATGAACATCCATTTTTATGAGCTAGAGTAACTCTAAGTTAAAATGTTTGTTAGGCGTCCAAAAAAAAGTAATTAAAAATAATAACAATTAAAAAAATAAAAATTAAAAAATTCAAGAATGGATATTTTTAAAAGTAAAAGGAATGCTGCTCAAAAGATGCTTTGTTGCACTGTTTTCATAGATGCTGCGTTCTTTGACTTCTGTAACACAAAATTATCCTTATTCTTAAACTTCTTTTCGGCACATTTCTGTTGCCCTGCTCTTACTAGACTTAACATTGATACTTTGTTCTCAGAGTCCTCTTCGCTACCTCTGCTTCATTTCCTTTTTATTTCTGCAATTTTCTGTCAAGAATTGCAATCCTATTGTTCCTCACAATGCCCTCTGCATGCTTTCATTCTGTTTTCATTTCTGTAACATCCCCAGACCAGCAATACTCAGAGAGGTATTCCTCAGTGATGATTATTACATCTCCCCAGCTTCTGCATTCAGTGACAAGCAAAACTCGGTCAAACGCGCAACTTCAGCTTTCACATCTGCCAAAAGTCTAAGAAAAAAACGTAACATTACTCATCCTTCCTAAGAGTCATAATGAAAGGCCCATCCTCCAACTGCCCACACTTTTAAGAGTGTATAGAAGTTGCTATTTATAATCACTCTAAATATAGGCAACAACAGTTACCAGTACTGATTAAAAGGGTCTGCTCCATGAGATAGGCTGTCTGATCAGTGAGATGTGTCAGCAGAAAACATTCTGAACATCACTTCATCGCATGGTCAGGAGCCAGAGGTCAGTCAGGACTGAGACTCTGATGGGCAGCGTCTGTGTGGCAAGGACAAGTTGCAAAGACTACACGTGTAGGAGTAACAACTGCTAGCTGTAATCCAGTTAGTGGAAGAAGTTGGAGGAATAAAAATATGATGCAAGACCTTCAGAGCGATCTAACAACCAGCACATACAGCTACAAATAATAGCAAACAGAAACTCATGGCCAGCCCAATGCCACTTGGCTCTTCTATGCCAGCAAAAACACGTACCAGCCAAAATATAGATTCTGAGATCCTCCCAAAGGTCAGCCACGTGAGTACTTTGCTGTATGTGTAGAGTCTTGCAAAAGCTGGAAAAACGTGGCCAAATAAAGGATTGTCTAGACAATTCTTCAGCATCGATGGCTCTTAAATTTACTGTCATATGGTCTGCTAGAGGACATGGGCTGTGTAACTGTGACCATGGGGAAAGGCTACCTGTGGTACTATGACTTTCCAGAGTTCCCACTGAGAATATTATTCATTATTAAAAAAAAAAAAAATCTAATATATACATATGTCACAGTTAAAGAGCAACAGCTTTGTGTCCCTTGGTATGTGTTTTTCAGAACACTGATTTTGAACATTAAGTTTCATTTTCCAGAGTTTAGCTACATTAAATACCATAAAACTGTGTAACATTTCCCACCACTAATCCTTTTACCTAACTTTTAATAGGGCTTTAAATCTTTATTAAACTTTGATATTTAATATATTTGATATTCTGCTGGATGCAAAATTTTCACTCTAATTATTTTACTGGCAACATGTGCGTTCAGTAAATTGGAATCCTCTAAATAGGGTTACAGTGTATTATTAAGCCAAAATCTCTTGGCCCTGATGTTTAATTCATTGTTTTTTATTAGTATATTTCCAGGAGAATATTTAATTTGTATGTATCAAGCACACCAACCACACAGCTTCACACTCAGGATGCATTTCATTAAGCATAATCTCTAGTAATGAATCTTTTCAACTCTCTCATACAAAACACTCCTCCCTTCTTTTCATTCCACCTCACATGTTTCTCGAGAAACTTAATCAAATTTATTAGGAAGGAAGCTAAAAAGTCCCTTTGTGGTATTAAGTATCAGTCTTTGCTGTGTGTAGATTTCCACTCATCCCATGTTCTACCATTATTCCACCAGCAAGACTCTAGGCATAAAGCAGGCTAAAGGAGTGCTTTGCCCCTCACCTGCAGTAAGTGGCAATTGCTGCAGTATTTACTAGCAAATGTGAGGCTTTGTTATCAAGTTCTCTCTCTCAGAGGGCTAACTGCCTTCATGCTATTAATTATCTCTTTATTTCTTGCACATCATGAAGCTGCAAAGGAGGTGCAGTATTAAAATAATAAGAAAATGATCTTTTAGGAGAAATATAGTTTCTCACTAAGGCATAAATACTGTAATAAAGGAAATCAATCATCTATTTATTTACAGCACGTTTAACATTTCCAAGGTTTTGTGTATTGAGTCTTGATTACAGAATTATCAGAGTCTGTTTTTAGCTAATCTGTTTTTAATGAATGTGTGCTTGCCAACCTGGTGTCCCCATCTCCACCAATTTTACTTCATTTGCAATATTTTAACTTTGCTCTGTGCCAAACTGTAGGGAAAAAAAAAAGTTCATAAAATTGAAGAAAAGTAGTTAAAGTATTTTTGAAGTCCCACTATAAAGCTTTAATTAAGGAAATCATTTAAGCATGTGCCTGATTTTATGCCAAGGCTAAGCATATGTGAAATTAGTCTTAAACATTATGTTGAATTGGACTCCATGTACCATTAACAGTTTAAATTGAATTGCAACAAAATAGTCATCTATGTTATACAACTTTTGTTTTCAGTAAGTCATCAATTTTTAAGTCAGGCAAATCACTACAGCTAAAATCTCACTAAACAGTCAAGACAAATGATCACGATAGTAAAAAGACTACTTGTGCTCACTGGTGGGATATCTGGTGCATTGCTTTCCATAATAAAACGTCAATAGAGCAAGAATTCCGGAGGGACTTCTTGGGGACAATAGAACACTAGATTTTAAAAAGAACTGAAAAGCTTAGGTGCTATTTCAGCAGGGCAGTAAACAAAAGGAGATGATATTCAGCAGCTTCTTGCCCTTCTGTTCTAGATCTGTGCCAGCCCAGCTTCTCAAAAAGACTATTTTAACAGATAGAACAAGTAACACAGGGCAACTAAGGACTCTGCAGTCATGTGTGAATGCAGACAGATCCCCAGGCCATCACAAAAGCAGGGGTAAAAGCAGGGGGCTGAAGCTCCTGGGAGAAGTCCAAGTCAGGAAAATTTCCAGTGGTTATTTAGGACTCTTTTAGGGAAACTGTAATAACAGAGTAAAACTTCTCCAATGTCTTGGAAAATTGAGTTCAATGTCTTGGCACATTATTTCAAAACAGTGTAGCGTTATGGTAGATGGTCACACCATTACTTATTGCATCAGAAAAAAAGGAAAAAAAAACACCTCAAATTCCTGATATGGTGTCAGTTTTGAAACATCTTCTCATTTTGCGTAGCTAATTTAGTCTCAGAGGAAAACTTCCTTCCACAGTGAGGAGAGATAAAAACAAACCAAACCAAACAAAAAAAAAAAACATTCAGTAATTTCTTATCCAGAAAGACAAGCTGTAGGGTTCGAACATGGGAGCCACGCAGCCATGAGAAAACAATTTTAATTCCAAGTGTGCATATATCTGAGATTATTAATTTTAGTTTCTCCAGTTATACTCAAGTTTTGAGACAGATTGGTTGGAACAAAGGGTTAATATGGAATGGATCACAAATGTGTTTCTCCCATTGAGAAGCTGTGGTCTGAAAGCTGTTGCCCTGCATTGGTATGATTTCTCGTCTTTCAAAGATAAATTTCTGAGTTAGTATACTTGTTTTTATTTCAAGTCACTTGACCATGAGTTCTGCAGATTCGTTATCATTTGCTTGGAGACCCACAGTGAGATTCTACAGAACATGACTGGTGTCTGGAGGCCTCCTCTAAAAGTCAAGCAGGGTAAAAGCACTCAGGGCTGTTGTTCTGGTGGCTGTCGCAGCCTGACCAGAAGCATAAATTAAGCGGAATTGCAGACACTGGTGTTACTTCTTTTTTAATCGTATCACAAGCTCCAAGATGGCCGAGTTAGGACCAAAGCCAACACCAGGACCTGTATCAACTGTGCTACTGAATCCATCTTATTTCTGCCAAGAAATGATCTCGGCGAGAAAACCACATTTTCCACCTTTTACATCTGTTTGCTGTCACATCAATGCTTTCATTTTCAGTGATACAACAGCAAAAGAAATTGAAAGATTATTTACTGATAAGCAAAAGATTATAAGCTAAAGATACATATTTACGAAAGTAAACCCTCCAAAACATCTAACTCTTTGGGTGACTTGTGAAACCAGGGTAATCAAATCGGTCAATGGCAAAAGTCTAGCAATAATTCAAGATATAAATCCATTTGATTTGATTGAAACATTTAATATACTTTTGCCCTCTCTAAGAAGAACAAAATTAGCAAGTGCACGTATTAATTCATAAAAGAAGCACTTAGATTTAAGTGGCATATGGCTGTGCCGAAATACGGCAGATCTGATGACCTGACCTATGATTAAAATGATGAGCAATATTCGTTTACACACTTTTTTTTAATGATAAATCTTTTTATCCTTTTGTTGGAAAGACAAGAGGTTAGCTCATGTATTTAAAACAGCATTATCTCATCCAAAGGACAAAGCAAAGATACAAGAGAAGGAAACCTTACTTTTGGATGCCAAGTTACGTAAGTAAACAACTTAGAGTGAACTCTGCATGGCAATTCATACGCATGCATATTTTCTACTATTGGGCAATTGGGCTTCCCACCTTCCTCATTCTCTGTCGTAGGAAGTAAAGGAAAGCTATTATCAAACTGACTGCACCACTCTGTTTAATGCAGCAGAACCTGATCTTGTTTGCCTGGATGCAATTCCTGGGCTCTCATTTAAACGCATAAACTCCAGATTAATATCTGCGTAAATGAACTCAGTTTCACATGCTGCTTCTGCTGCACTGAAATTGCTGCTGGTAAAACAATATGCAAAACAGAAACTGACAAAAGCTGGTGTAATAGGGGGAGCAGGGAATTAAGAGCCCCAAAGAGGCAGCACGAGCAGCACTGCTGCAGCACTGCACAGCGTGGCTCTTTGAGGGCGAGCAGGAGTTCTGCGGGAGGAGAGGGCCTGGCAGAGAGCTGCGCCGGGTGACACGTCCCCCTGTGGGGCTCAGGCCAAGCAGAATGCATGTCAAGAACTTAGATTTATGCAGGGGAAAATATTTAGGCCTTAGAAACAAACCAAGTAGACCATCAAAAAATTCAGTATCTAAAGTGTCAGAAGCCTTAATTAAAGCTAAGTAATTAATTCTACTGTGACAGATAGTCACTGCCACTGTCTGTAATGCACTGTCTTAATTTTGTTCACGGCACATGTGTACACAACTTACAGACATCCCATAAACCTCCCATTCTTCATGTTTCACAAATTTTTATTTATTTATTTTTACAGGCTGTGTTCACTTTTCTTCCTAGCAAGACCAACAGCAGCGAGCACGGATGATGGTTCTGTATCAGATCTCTACAGCTTCCAATAGTGAGTAAATGCTTAAATCCTTCACTTACCTCAATGTTAACTGCTGCCTCTGAGGACAGATATAATCAGCTTTGGGTTTCCTTTGTGATTTGTTTTTTTTTTTTTTTTTTTTTTTTTTAAATATAAACAAATGTAACGTAGGCAAAAGCTGCTAGTTTGCTCAGCCTCTCCTGGGAAAGACAGCCCTGGTCTTTGGAAACAGCCAGGCCCTCATTAAGGTAGGCAGCCTTGATGGAAAACACTGAAGAGGCGAAGAAAGGACAACTCAGGAGAATGGATGTGGCAGAGGACCCACATAAGGGCAGATGCTTGCCATTTAATGCTTAGCATGGGTAATTGCAAACTACCAGAACAGCAGGGCTTGTGGTAAGGAAGTGCAAGGGAAGCAACAGGGAGTAGACAGGCCCAGGCTGGAGACAGGAGCCGAGGCACAGGGCAGAGGCAGAGGACAGGGAAGGAATACATCCTAATAAAAAATTGTTTCATCCTGAAGAAAAAATTCCTTAAACATTCTCACCTTTGAGTGAAGTCAAAAAGAGAAAACTACATTAAAAATATTTTTCAATAATATTTTCTTCTTTGAAAACTTCTGTAGAATTCAAATCCATTACTAGTTAAAACATTTTAACAAAATAAGACCATGAAGCGTCTTTCCTACATAAAGTGTTTCTTATTAACACACAGTGAAATTCAAAGGATTGAGTTGTGTTCTGGCAGCTTGCATGGAAATTAAATATCACTGAAAGAACCCATCAGCACTGCAGACACTAACATACATCAGTGCTGGGGGAAGCTTTGCCTACATAAGATAACAGAATGTGGACCCATAAAGAGTGGAATGTAACATACTCCAACGCTAGAAGCATTACTGGCACTGGAGCACCCATACTTTGCCAACACTTCTCAGCTCTGGCTTGGAATGGAGCATCCATAATGTGAGAAAATCATTCAACTGCCCCATTCTTTCTCCCCATAGAACAATTCAATATAATGTATTAATTTTCAATTTTGAGGCTTTCATGTTATATCAGTATTGGACTTACAGACACATTCTTCAGATTGGTCCTCAGAACATGTGAATCTATCAGCAATTTTTGATGGATAACAAATCCAGAAGTAAAAATGACTCTAGCTGAAATCTACCTAAGATAAGTGTATTAACCAGTCTTTAACTTCTAGTGGATACTATTCTCCTCAAGGATAAGGAAGGTACTTACTGCTTTTTATTTAATGGGTAACATAACATCTTTTTCAGTAGGGAAAAGGAATACTGCAAGAAGTTCCATTACTCAGTAATTGAAATGGTTTTTGCATTTTAATTTTGCTTCCAAATAACATATCCTCAGATGAGAATGCCAAATTCTGTCACTAGTTTAGCATTTAATTCAAATGTATATGAATTTGCCATGGAAGTGAAATTTAGCAAAATAAATAAATATTATTATTTAGGCCTTCATTTAACAGCAACAAAAAAATTACAATTCCCTTTAAAGGCACAGTTATGAAGAAAAGTACATAACCTGAAGTTGATGATTCAAGTGTTTCAGCATCACTTAGAGCTGATGGTTAAGAAATCCAGGGACTTATCCTGCTTATTTAAGCTGCCTATTTAAGTTTTTCATTGCTGCCATTTAACACGGAGAAAGACTCAGCCAGGTCTGAGAGGCAGAAGAATCTTTAGATGAGTATTTACCCTACGAAAACTTCTACAATTGTTAATACTGAAATTTCTAGCACCTTTAGTGGTTATATTCTCAGGACAAAGTGATGCATATGGATTCAAGAACAACATAATGGCTTGCAGACTACTTACAGATGGTAGTTTGATTCCATATTAATTTCTATATAAAATCTGTTTGTTTTAATCTTCCTAAAGCTGCTATACAGTTTGCAGCCAGATATATTGTTTTCTCTGTAAAACAAGGGTCAAGTTTACAGTGGCACACATCAGACTTGATAATCACTTGTGATATTTAAATCTCTAAATCAAAACCAGTGGACTATAACTGAAGTGCATCAAACACTTCTGCTGCCTAACAGCTGCTAATAGCTAACATGGAGTTAGTGAGATCAATAGGGCCGCATTAGTGTGCGAGCAAGAAGGCAGCAGAACCACGAACTGCTGGAGCTAAGAAGAAATTGCAGTCAACTAACTCCATAATGATCCATCACAGTCTTTATTTTGTGCTCCCTTGAGTACCTTTTGTTTGTCAGTGATGGTACAGATGGATCATCGTTGTGCTGTGTTCTTTCACCCACAAGCACACCAGTTTTTGCGCTGTGTTAGCACACATGATCTTGCTGCAGTCATAGGCTGGATCAGGAATAAGATTCTTTTGCTTCTGTGACACTGCTGTGCCTTTCTTTACTCCTCTTAATACTGCTAGCTGCCCCTAGTTAATGCTAGATGTGATTTAATTCTCAAGGATGAATTAGCGGAGAGATTATTTTCAGTCAAGCTAGTTTTGAAGGCAAGTACAACTACCATAAAAACCAGTGCATTTATAGAATCATGAGGAGATTCTCACTCTGCTCTAACTAATCGCCCAGTACATAAACTCTACCAAGCTGAGCATTGGCATAGACAGACAGTTCATTAACAGGAGCTACTGGAGCAGATCTTCACCAATCACATTGGTAAGCCACCCCTCATTAGTTTCATAATTACACTGTATATGTCCCACACACTACATATCATGTTTCTGAGCTCTTAAAATATAGCTTTCATTTTCTGAAAGGCTAATCACATTAAATCATAGAAGCCAGGAGTAACACTCTCTTAAACAAATCATAATTCATGTTAGACATATAAACACTTCTTTTCTGAATGACAAAATCTAGCAAGGTACAATATTGCTGATCTTCAGAAGTTACTTGTTCTTCAAGATGAGATTTTAATTATGAAGAAAATTATGAAGTTGTGATAAATAGGCTGTTAAATGAAAAACCTATCCAGTGGTTTGTGTGCCTTCCTCTAGGTTGCCATCACTCTTACCACCCCTGAAGAAAAGCTGGAAATTCTCTTCAAATCAAAGTTCCCTAAACTTTGTATGACCAACAGACACACTGACAGCATGCTTCACAGACAAAAGGTGTTTTGATGTATCTCCCTTGGGCTTTGTAACCCCTTAATTCCTTTAACAAGTAGCCACTGAATACTGCATTGAATATGAATATGCATTGAAGTACTCTTCAGCCAAATATACTCAAATTTAGTTTTCCAAGTGGAAAACACACAGGACTATGCAGGCGTCACTTCTAATGAAATGTCTTCCATAGGTCCAACAGACATCCAAGGACAAGACGGGGCCAGTTACAGCATCCAAAAGGCAAAGTGCAGCGTATTTCCAGATGGCCACACACAAACCCATGCTTCCCAGCACCTGCTGGTGGCTCTTTTTTTTTCCAGTAACTTAGGAATATTTCTTTCTGTATTGAAATACTTCAATCCTTTTGACTGTATTAGTTATTAATACTGTAAGTACAATTTGCACTACTTACGCTTTTCTAGTTATTACTACAAACTTGCATACAGCACTGGCTACCATCCACAAAGGTTGCCGTCTTCCTCTTTGAATTTGGATGGTCAGGGAAGTTACTGTGTCTGTAATCAGATACATAGAGCAGGTAGTCATGCAGAGATTATCAATGTAATCCATCCTGCAGCAACAGAGGAATCAAGCAAGGGAAGACAGAACTGAGGTTTGAGAGTTACCTCTGAATACGTTTGAGCTGCAAAATGCATAGGGAGCAAGAACTGTCAATACTGTGCATTTATATAACTTTACTGAGAGGTTATTCTGAGAAAAAACATCACTTCATCACCCCAAACATTCAGCTAAACCCAGAAACGTATGCATTAATTACTTTGTACTGTAGACTACAATTGTAGTCAAATCGTACACAATAGGAAAAGCTGTGTTCAGAGTACTTAAGAATAAGTGGTTTTAAAAAACATTCCATCAACAAACTTTGGTACATTTAAACCACAGCTCTTCAGTATGGCATAAACTTCACATAAAACAGCATTACTTGTGCACCCTTTTATGTTCTTCCACCTGCTCCTAAAGTTATCTATAAGAGATACAAATTACAGTATTGCTTTAACTGTCTGTCCAACATATCTAATCTGTCAGACATAAAGTGGAACAATACATCACTTCTTAAAAGTATTTATGTGAATGGCATAATAAAGTTGGCAGAGGTATTCTATAATGATTACCATCTGTAAATCTTACTGCACCCCAAATTTAAAGTTTCATGGGACAAATTAAATATTTCTCTGGTTCAAATGAGACAAAATCATTATACATAAATACAGCCACTACTTTATCTTCTAAGAGCACCTCAAGATTCTCAAGAAATCCAAAGATGAGAATCTTAATTGCAAATAGCAGGTGTACGTCCTCTATAAAATAGAAATATAATCTTTATAAAGTTATCCATTTGGTTTTCCCAGTGTACAAGGGTAGCCAGTCTTATTTGAAGCAGCAAATGATTTACGTTCAAAGTAGCCTACCAGCAAGATTTTTCAGTTAGATTTTATTTCCTTGGCTTCTCTTCTCAGATAACCCAAACTGATGCTCCCCAGACTCTCACTAAAAATTCAAAAAATTAAAATTCTTCTCATTCACTTTAATGCTCAACATTTATCACATTCCATATTTTTTTTCTTCTGTTAAAATTATACTGTGAGAGAATACTTTGGGACTACTCTGCAATATGGAAGACTTCCCTTTTAGAAGAATAATGAAAATGAATTATTGAATCTCTTACTACTCCACAACTGTAAAATGTCATCAGCAGTTCTTATAAGATCACCAGCTGTTGGAAATGGCTTGACTTTCTGCACTGACCTTTAGCATTTGTAGGCTGTAGGAGGACTCTGTACTGTTACATCTGCTTAAAAAGGATCATAGTGAAACTAATACAAAAAACACTTCATATAAATTTGTTTGTGTATTCATAACACTCATTCAAGACTTCCACTGTCTCTCCTTTCCAATTTAATTAAATTTCAAAAATAAGAGAAACCATTAATTATGTGAATGTGTCACTTAATGTGACAATTTTTTTAACACAAGATGTATCCAGATAGAGGATAGGATAAAAATTAGTGGCAGCTGGCTGTAATCTTGGTATGAAGGAGAAAAGGAGGAACGAAGGATATGAATTAAGGATAACAGAGAACAAATCTAGGATAGAGGATTAAACTGGACAACCACCTTTGTCCAGTTATATAGGCCACCTTTGTCAGAGTACTGCAGTCTATCTGCATTCTCAAAGTGATTCTGTCTTGTAACTGGCACAGCTACATTGTGTCTGAAGCTATAGATCCGGTTCAGTTTAGGGCTTGAGACAATTATTATCTTGTCTTTATCAATTTATTTGTCTGCTTGCTGAAACCAAGTGAAACTTTGACAACTTTATTATTAATCTCAGAGCAATGAAGGAATGGACCTTCATCTCTAATACATTCTCATGAAAGCAAACAGTGTAGATACAAGCTTATATAAACTATGAAGACACTAGCACTCTGGAGATGCTTAATCTATCACAAGAAGAATTCCTTCAAATATCTCACATGGGAGTACAGAAAACAAAAGACTTCTACAAGGGGTCCTGACAAAAACGTTTTGTTCAAATGCTTTGTCTTACTAAAGAAAATAAAAACAATATTGTATGTGAGCTACTAGTTACCAATTTGAGAAGAATAAGGAAACAGCAAATGAAAAGGGCACCTGAGCTCATTTTTATTGCATCTTCTCATATTTGTAAATAATTAAGGCATTTGCTTTATGTTTTATTCCTGAAAGATACTAAACACAAAAAAGCTTCCTTATGTTAATGGTACAGGAAGCTCTTCACACAAAGTGGGCATTATCTTCGACATTAGAAGATTGGTGTCAGGGAATAGAAGAGATTTTGTTAATTACCGGTAACATTTTGTGGTGTCAGTTTGTGAACTCTAAATACAGCTACACACAAATGAGGATTCATTCTTTCATGGGGCAGATATCAAAATTCCTAAATCTGAGAAAGATAATGCTGCAGCCCAGAGCAGCCAGAAGCAAATGTTAGGTGCAAAAACATCACGACTCAATAAATACATCAATTACAACTAATCAACAAGCATGAAAAACCACCTATAAAAACAGAAACAGATGCACCTTTTCTACAGTCTTGCCTAGACATTTCTAAAAGCTTAAAACAAATATGCAGATTAAACTTTGCAGTAGGAAAACATTTTACCTGCAACCTATCCCTGAGCTATAGCTGTGAGGTAGAGAGATTATGCAACAGGCTTTTAAATAATCATTAAAAAAATATTAGATTAAACTTCCTGGTGTTAGCATTAGTCACTGTTATGTTTCAAGATAAGAAATTAAATAGAATATGCTGGATAGAAATAGCATAGGGAAACATGAACTTTCCTTCCAGAAAGAAGCAAAAAGAAATGAATTTAATGTTGTTATTAAAAATACAATTATTTGGTTACCTTTTCACCTTTACTAAATAAATTATATATATCCTAATAACTCTACAATGCAGAGAAGGCACATAACGTATTCCTCACACTTAAAAGCTACACCACAAAAACAATCAGTTTCCTGCTCTTTCACACTTTACTGCCCTTCATACATGGCAGACTCATTTTGAATTAT
This sequence comes from Aquila spilogaster, assembly GCA_024606505.1. Lineage (NCBI taxonomy): Eukaryota > Metazoa > Chordata > Aves > Accipitriformes > Accipitridae > Aquila > Aquila spilogaster. The sequence continues at coordinate 8,801,885 of JANHGO010000045.1, forward strand.
GGCAATTTTTTTCCTGCACAAATTTAGACCTATCTATTCTTGAGATAACCTGTGTAGCCAGCCTGCTGGGAGTCATTTTGGTTGAGCATCTGGCCCAACCACATGTTTTCTATTGAAAATAAATCATCATTTATGAGTTCTGAGTATTAAAAAAGGGGCAACAAAGATGGGGTTGCATAAATTTACTGCATTATGAGAAAAGATTATATCAAAGTTGTGTTTCAGAAGTTTATGGAATAAACTGAAAATGAGATGCTTATCTCTGTTGCAGAAAAGTAATTTATAGTTTCATAGTTCAACTGGTTCTGCATGGATTAGAAGTTTGAATGATATTACTGCGCCATCTGTATGTAATTGAGATTTAATTAATAATTAATACCTTAATTTACAAAAAAAATGGATGTGATACATATCTGGCTAAGGAGCCTCTTGGTGATTTTTCTTCTACAAACTAAAGACATGGTGGGCCTGCCATAGGTGGGTAATTGTGATCACAAGAGAGTCTTCAGGCTTCCTTGAATTAGTGAGGGACTCCAACATTTTGTCCTCACGTTTGTCCCTGAAATACCATTTCAGTATCATAGATTGGAAACAGGTGCTAAGAAAATCCATTGCTCAAGTTATATGTCACCTGAACATTCAGACCTGTAATACACAGGAGTCATTTGTTTTCATTAGGCAATCAACCTTCCTGTAAGAACCCTCCGGCTTTTATTTACAGTATACATTTCTGGCAACAGCAATTAATTAATTGTCAGTCTATTGGTATCAAAGCAACCTTAAAGTGATATTTCCCTGCACAGATGAAAGGAAAACAAAAACAGTTAATCTGAAAATCCTTTTGCTAAAATGTCAGGAGTCCTTAAACCACGTTATAGAAGCTCGTGACAGGAAGGGCTCTCTTGTCTTTGACACGTGACTGGCTGTAGAATGGCACATCTATCTTCCATGCAGACATCTCTGCATATGCAGTCTCCCAGCAATGTTGAAATGATCAGTTCAGTAGTCAAGAAAACATAAATGCATAAACAGGCTTACAATGCCTGCATACTTCTCTCCACCTCTGCATCCCCAAACTGAAGTTTTCTTATCACCTGAGCAATGAGTTTTCTCTTAATCTTTTTTTTTATTGTTATTTTTTAACCTTACTGCTCTCACATTTACACATCAAACAACCATTTTTTTTTCAGGTGACAGGGTTAGCCAATATACAAAGTCCAGGCTGGACTGGAATTCTGCAAGAAAATTGTCAAAGTTTTCATTGGTGCAAAAGGAGTAAGGCCTCAATGTTATACTTATTATGAACCACAACTGTAAAATCGGTTTAAATATTATGTAAGGGTCAGTATGGAAAGTTTTATTTCATTACATTAAGTGGTGGGGTGTTCCAAATAGCCACAACTTGTTGAAGTCTGTGATCACATGGAAAGACTCATTTTTGTAAATGAAAAACAAACTAACAAACAAAAATTCCTAGTTGAAGCAGTTAAGGTAAAACACTTGAAAACATGACTCGAGTTTCTATTAAAAAACAAACAAACAACAGAACACAGAAGACGTGGAGAACCATTCCAAAGTCATTATTTTGAAATAAAAATCTCCTGGGTACCGAGCCAAAAGCCTGATTTTCTTGTGCCTGAGTAATGCCTTTTTTATATCCTCACACTGATTATGTCTAATGCATATCACAACACTCACTGTACCTACATCTTTAGTGTGATCAGAGGGTGTGTAATGAATGCTCAACAAGGGTATGCATCATGCACTATGGATCCATATTATTGACTGCATAATAAAAGTCAATTAGAATATCAGTGAATGCAGTCACAGCCAACACATTTCAGCTCATTGTTCAGTGAACTGTCTGAATGCCAAGAAGGTTCCTTCCATAAAGTTATGGAGAAGGAACTAGGACACCAATTTTGATCATCAAGTGACATAATCATCTTTTGATTGAGAATCTAAATAAGGGCAGTAATTGAAATATAGGTACTTGGTACCCTACTGCTGGATATAGTTTCTAGAGACTACTTAAGATGTAATTTCTGCATCAAAGCCATGTTACAGCTTGCATAGGCAACCTTACACTTTCTGAGCTCTTGACCCAGCAATCCTGTTCTTGTTCCCTGTCCATCAGCACAAGACACATGCAGACATGTAAGGAGCCAAATAAGTTTATTCCTATACGATTAATTTTCAGCCAGATCTCTCAGCTGATCCAAGTTCCCACACAGTCAATATCATAGTTCGTGCTGACATAGAAAATGTGGAGGGAACGTACTAGAAAGCAGCAGTACTGGGTAGGCAAGGATCAGCTGCTTCAGCAGCAGCTCACATATCTGCTTAAACACATCTCAGACAAACTCTCTTCAGGTCCTCTCTAATATTAAAAAGATCCTAGCTACTGACAAGGAAATGTACCTTGTTTCCATTTTGAGGATTTTATTCAACATAGTTTTTCATGCTGAATCCAGAAATGGCTTTGAGGTAGCCTGGATGACTATACTTTTTCCATCCACTTCAGTGCATGCTTTTCATTATGAGCACAGTCAGACATGCTGTTCTCACTGCAACCTTACCCTGGTAAAGAAACTACTACCTCCACCTCCTCCACAATGTCTCATCTCTCTTCCACACCATTCCACACCATTCCAGAAGGTGACTGTAAGAAGTCTGCATCCAAAACTGCAATTTCAACCTGGCTCCAGCACTTAGACTGTTTCAGGTAAGAACTGGTTTAGAGAGCAGATAAGTAAAAGGGAAGGATCTAGGTGTGTTACATTTGCATCAAGTATATAATGATCTAACCTGATCTATATCCTGATCTAACCCCTAGCTTTAAAATGATCTTCTCATTCTCAGTTATATGAAAGTGTCTTCTTGGCTGGTGCAGATGAGATGCTCTGCACAGCTCCATTCCCCACTCTAGGCACAGAAAATGACCTGAAGACACATTAAAGATACGAAGCTCTGTACTGCGCTCATTTTTTTCTCCTGATGAACTACAGGGGGCCATGACAAACACGCAAATTTATAAAGATTCAGTACAAGCAACATTCCCTTGGATGGTTCTATAAGATGTTGGGCCAAGTATGAGCTGTCACTCTACTAGTGCTCTCTAATTAGACAGAGAATAGCACTTTGTACTAGATAAGCATTTCCCTCAGACATTGCAAACATGATTCATGCCTTGTTTTTGCAACAAATTCTGCTGGTCTCTTTCTAACAGGGTGCCGAGGAGATATGTTCCTGGGATAACCAAGTACCAAAGCTGCTCCTGTAGGTGCAGTTACACAGCAAAATCCTTTTTCCAGCACACTGCCTTGTTTCCCTTCTAAGACATTGTTTTGATGCAATGGCATATGGCACAGGCTTCCTTTCTCACTGCATTTATGCTGGGACCATATTCTGGGAGCTTATGAAGTCCCAAGACCGTCAAAGGTAAATACTGCCTTCACGCATCCTCTGTTTCTCTTCTATCAACTTCCCAAGGAAAGGAAATTGCTGATATTAGTACTCAAAAGTCTTAGGAAGTTCATTGTAAATGCATTTACTGGTTGCCACTCTATGGTCCTCATTTAAGCCCGACTCCCTTCAAGCACCAATACCCTCATCACAGCTCACCCAGCCCTGTAGTGCACAGCAGCACAGTTAGCACTGGCACCTCTGCAGATGCTGAGCAGAGAGTGCTAGCATCCCACTAGGTACATTATTTTCTCTGAAAGAGCCAGATCCTCAACACGTGTTTCTCCTTTCACATCACTGGAGCTATACTAGTTTGGATCAGTTAAGGGATCTAAGTCAAGAACTTGTTGGCTCCATCCCAAAGTTGTCTCCTGCTCTGACACCTGAAGTTCTAAGGAAGAACAACCAGACACTTTCAAACTTCCTGTTCTTGTGCTACTCTTCTATTTACTACTTCAGCCCGAATTCTGGGACTGCAGACTGTAGGCACTAAGGAGGACACTGCAGCAGGTTTTTCCTCTTTTGAGTCAATGCTGTTACTCAGAGTTTACTTTTCTCCCAGAATAGTTAAGTACTGGTGATACTATCGTTTTTTTTCCCTCCAGAACAACACTACCCTTTGAAAGCCATGTGACTGGTTCCACAGAAAGTTGTTAGTTTCTTACAGGTGATGCAAAACTTATAATTTACTGTACAGTGTATCTACATCTCCTCAAAACTAAAATAGTCCGATTGAAGAAAAGTTGCAAAAGTCCAGACAAGCAGGGAGACCCAACCATTTTGAATTCCTCACATTTGTCAAGAAGCCATTACTGGATAAAACCCCAGCCCACATGTGTTGTGAAAGCTGGCGTGAATTCCACTTTGGCTAGTAGTAATGTGGAAAACATACCAGAAACTATAGAAAACTCCTTTCTATTTTTCCAAAAGCACAGAAAATCCCGTGTATGTAAACTAATAAAAGAGAAACAACATAGACTACTAACAGGTGAAATGGAAAATAATAAAGTTACAAATCAGCAGCAAGTATTTGAGAAAAGGCTTATTTACGCACTTACCAGAGTAAGTGAAAAAAACTTAATGTTCAGTGTCACTGAAGCACAATTTATTACACATTCTTTTCCAGTTTTCTCAGCTCTCTCCTCTCATTCCATAGCAGTGATTCATTTCGGCTATTTTTTATCTTAAGCACAAAGAGTTCCAAAATGATATATGACATGCAAGACTAGATTCAGCCAGTGCCTAAAAAATTATCTTATGAACTTCATGCAGATGAAACTTTTGGCAATATGTTTTTCTGAGTTGCTCTCAGTCTCCAGGTATGAGACAGACTCACAATTTCAGAGAAGACTGGTTCTAACTATATGCCAAGAAAGTTCTTAGTTATTATTTGACCTGATAAATATCAGCAGTGTTATTCTACAATGCTGAATTATAACCAAATGATGTTTTATTCAACATATTTGGCTATTGATTACATTTTTATTATTACCATATTACTTTCCTTACTTTTATTGTATTACATGCCAACAAAACTACCAACTTGACTGTAAAAAAATCACTTATGCCATGAGCAAAAGCTCATAACCGTATTTCTGCATATGGGATAAGCACAACTAAACTCTTAAAACTATTCAATTAGATCATATACAGATGCCTAGAAATATGTGTTAGAAAAGTTAATCTAACTGGTACACTAATCTTGTGCATCTGAACAGAATAACAAAGAAAATTATTTTAAAAATATTATAAATTAATTACATCGTATAAAAACATCAAGAGATATCTCAAAACACATTCGATGAACATATTCACTTTTAATTTAACTTTTAACTGCACAATTCACATTGATATTTTATGTTTTAAAAAAATGTACAGTGCATCTTTAAAGTATATTGCAGATGTTCTCTGTAGTAAACTTGCTCAAAGGTAAGACAACATAAGGACAAATGCAGTAGCTCTAACTGCTCAACAACAGCCAGGCATCGTAGTCAGAAGTAATATTTGTTAACTTACGTTAACAATGTAGAAGGTGACACACGCAGAAATCGCTTACCTGCCTTGGTTGAATCTCTCCTGATAAGGTTTATTCTGTGAAAGATGCAAGTCTTTACGTATAAATCAGAAGCAAAGGTGTGCGTGGCACATCCAGTTTTCAGCAAAGCTCAAGCTTGTATGCATAAGTAATAAATTGGCTTCTCAAAGTAGCTCAGATCATATTAATTAGAAATAGTTAAAGTCACTGCTTGCAAGGTTGCTGATGCTGCTCCTTCTGCTTTGTGCCTTTGCAGAGAGCTAATGTATGAATAAGCCAGAGAGCAATTCCCTTTCTCTCTCGTTCTCTCTTTACCTTTCACTCCTTCTCTTTAATGGTGACTTAGAGTTCAGTTTATTCTGCAGACGGTGGTAGAGGACAGGCTGACAGGCAAGTGTTGCTTCCTCCCCTGCAGAGACACACTGAATGTGTTGTGAATAAAGACAAAGCCCTCTACCAGTGCACCACATCACTCTGTAGATAAGAGCTGCAAGGATGTGCTGTGCTGTTCTTCAGCATGCAGACAAGCCTTAAGCGCAGCCGGACAAACTCATCATGCTCTCCTCACCGAGGACTTGCTGCAGTAACTTCAGTTGGGTACCACACCTCTCCTGCGAGGGCAGCTCTATCTCTGCAGTTGGCACGAGTTCTGCTTTGCCTTCTGGAATTGCCTGTCTGTATGGTTTTGTTGTTTTTCTAAATCATAAAAGGCAATTTAATTCTAGTCTTTCCCTCTGCCTAATGGATAATGGGATAGATAAACTGCCACTTTTTCATACAGTTATTTCATGTATGATCCTCACTGTGACTTCAGTTTTAGGGCTTGTAATGAAGTTAGGCCTGAAGGATACTTGCTGAAGTTTTTTGCACATGTAAAACTGTGCTTTTCCCTCTGTTCCCCGCTCCCCATTCTTTGTTCATTTTTTTTTTTTTTTTTTCAACAAGAGTGACTGTATACAAATAGTGATTTTAAAAGCCATGCAGAATCCATAGGAAATACATAATGTTTCAAGTTTACCAAAGGTGGGCTTTCAGCAATTTTAAAACGACAAACGTTATTGTCTGTGCTCGTATCTACAAACACTGGCCACTGGCAGGTAAAAAAATAAATAAATAAAGAGAGTCTTAAAGTTGCTTTAAAAACAGAGCTGTTTTTAATTTTATATTTTTTGGACGTGTATATGGATATATATACATGGCTATATGAAAACTTATGCTTGATTACCTGGCGCGAAACTGTATTACCTTTCTTCCTCTACATCCAAGGTAAAAAAACTTCCACAGGAAAAAATAAAGGGGGGGGAGGGGGGAGGGGGATATTGAGGGAAAAAAGAAAATTTGCTTTCCCTAAGTACGTTCTGAACTACTTGGAAAGAACCTCATTCCTGCTCACAAACGACAAGCAGCTCATCACCAAATATTGCTCCATCCTCGCCTCTGAAGTTCAGAAATCTCAAAGGTGCTTGGACTGTGGGCACAAAGGGTATGTTAGGTAAGGGAAGGCTGCAGAAATGATTCCTAGAAGCATCTCTACTGTCCTGCAAAACCAGATTGGATGACTAGGTGCTTACAGAGCCATAAAATATCACACGGAAACCCTGAAACTGGACAAAATTCTGACTTGTGGTGTTATAGTGTGTCAGATTTCTGTAGCACCAGGAACTATAAGGAACAAAGCCACTTCTCTCAGATTTGGATACAATCATCAACATACTGTGTAACATACTATGCAACATACTCTGTAGATCTTTTATTCTTAATAAAAGTCTCTTTGGTCACTGCAGGAATTATGTTGGAATAAAAGAAATTATTGTGAAATTTGAACACACACATGCAATTTTGCATGGTTTGAAAAGATAACAAGCATAAACAAGATAGCGAGCATTAAACACTGAAAAATGCAATTTGTCTCAGGCTGGTATTTCCACTGAAACTGATCCTGCTGTCAAGCACACTGCAATTGTTTTAGTGAATTTCAGTAATAAGGAAACAAAGAAATGGAGCACACAGCAACCTGTGTCAGTTCCATGAGCGCATATACAGAAAACATAACTTTAGGGACAAGAAACCTTTAAAAATAGTTATTTATTTCCCCAAAGATGATCTTTCCAAGTATGTTGCATCTGCTGCTGGGTAACCTGATTTGAAGATGAAATCGCTGTTCCCAAGATAAATATTAAGCAGTTAGCATTCAGCTTTGTGTTTAGAAACAGTTTGGGATGGCTTGAGAACCACCACTGGTACTGAAGCCATTTTGCCTCCTCCTTCCTATAAACTGAAAACTTGAACCCTGGATCAGAGATCCCTTGCTTTTCCATTACTGGATAGTACCTGGCTGTTATGATGCAATATGGTAGTAAATTTTGCTGCAAAGAGAAACACGCATACAAAAAATAATATCACTCAAACATCTCAGAGTGTGACAAAGGCTGCACTGGGCACAGCAGCTCCCAGTTTTCCCAGAGGAAGCTCTTGATTCCCACTGGCTTTCAGAGGAACTCAGCACATTAGAGCCTTGCTGAGCAACTACAGAATCACATACAGTGTAGAAATGTGACCTAAGTCATAAAACACGATTAATCCTCTGCTTATATAGTCAACATCCCAAGGGTTATTGATAAAACTGTAAGGAAGGATAAGCAAGAGATTATTAAAATGTAACCACTACTTTAGAATTTAATCTAAGCCTTCATTATTCCATATAAATGTTTCTGGCTTTTAATGTTCATCTTACAAGTGGTGTTTAAAAATAGAATGTATCAAATGCACTGGCACAGGACTACAAAAAAAATTCAAAGTCTTTCTAGAATTTCTCGCTCTTTGTGATGTGCTAGTGGGAATAAACCCAGTAAGCAGTAAAGAGCAAATAAATGCCCAGCCCTGAGCAGCATGAAGGCCTTATTCACATGAATATTCACAGCCATGAAATTACCTCCACAAAAATTTTCATGCAAATAAACAATCATCAATGTCAGAAGTATTTCACAATGGAAAAATTTTTGCCAGCCACTGGAAAAATCTTTCCTCATCATCCACCTAATAATTTCTGGCATAATAACTAAACAAAATCTTTCACCTTTTGAAGTTTGCCAATGGTGGGAGACAAGGGTGACAACAAACAGGTCTGGTTCATCATGCTGGATGTATCAGTTCTTTTAATCAGATACTCTTACATGAAAGAGCGATGCTGTATATTTTAATTGTGAATTCCATTAGATCATCGCCTTCATCTACCACAGCACCATGGCCCCTATCATTTCTTTAGCATTCTTGTGTTTATAAATGTAGAATATTTCTTTACAGTTTGATATTCTTCATCTTGTATGTCACCATCATATTCAAGGAGCACGAAGAGACAGCGAGAAAGAGTAGGAAAGAAAGTGAGACTCCTATTTACCGCTTGTTGAGGTACCCCCAGCTGCTTTGCTGTACTCTGATCTGTACTGCTTCTGCATCAATTTAGGAGCTGATTAACTGACTCTGTGTGATTTCTGACAGGTATGAGTAGTTTACTGATTCATGTGTTGATAGAAAAAAAGGTCTGACAGAACTCTAAACTTCCAGAGATGGAGGCTTACTAACAAGTCAAACATAGGGCAAAAGGATAGGAGGTTACCTTCCTATTTCTGTTGAGCTTATTTACTGGAAGCAGTGCCACAGACAGTGGCTCCAGGTTAAATGACACAAACCAGTAATGTTGCTAGCACAGTTCCAGCACTGTAAATGTTACTTAAGACACAGGGCTCCTCAGTAATCAAGCCAGTTGCTATCTGGAAAACGCTGCTTACAGTTTCAAGGACCAGATTAAACCATCTCCACCATTTTTTTCCCCAGAGGTCACCATCAAAAATAAAATAAAATGTAATACAATTATGTATTCAAGATGCCTGTTATTCTAGATTTTAATGTGTCAGGTGCTAGAGATGCTCTCAGTAAGCACCATAGGTGTTTTGTAGTTGTCAGTGCTATTGCTGCATTTAGTCAGAGTTTATACTGGATTTAATCATAGGATGTTCAGGAGCAGCTTTAATTTCCTCTTTCCACATACTCTATTTCTCTGTTTTTTTTCATAGATATTTAAGTTCTTTTCATAAGCATAAAGGACATTCTTCAACAAAATAGAAAACACAATCAGTCCATAAACTTTTTTCAGCTATTATGTATGTCAGATTAGTTAGGGATACTGAAATGCAGTTGGATGGCAGAGTTTTAAATTGTCAGTTTAGGAATAATTTCTTGTCTGCAGAGACAGAGAAGAGAACAAAATTCTGGGCCAAACCCTGTATACTTCTTGTACATACAATGTTCAGTGACATGAAAGGCTACATGGGCAGATGAAAAACAAATAATAAGTACTTTCTTTTGTACATTTAGTGATCCATTCAATCAACTGTATCTGGCCTTTCAGAGCTGCGCTACAAGGGAGTACTTTTCACTTTATAGCACAGTAATTTTTTAATAAGCCAAAGGATATTAAACTACTAGCCTCATGTGTTTCAATAATCACAAGCATAACACACTTGGTGCACTTCACGTATTAGAGTCCCAAATTTGAGCAATAGCTTCAAAATCACTAGGGATGGAAATTCTGGAGTTCAGTCTAGAGAAACTTGACGGCAATTCTCTCCATATAGGATACCAGTTTTTTAGCACAAAGTAAAGCAAATACATTAAGCCTAACTGTTTCTTAACAGAAAAGACAGAAAATTGTCATTTGCTTTTGTGATGTTCCCTTTTAATAAAGAACAATGTGTTTGACAGAAAAGAGAATGTGTCAGGGGAGAAACACTTTGCGAGTAAATTTTTACAATTATGTAAGTTGTCAGGTAACTTTTAAATAGCCTGGTTATTCCTAGAGTGTAAAAGACCCAGAAAATCAAGAACAATTCCGCCTTTGAGCTACTGGGATCCTTCACAGGCATTAAATGCTAAATGCACTCATTATGCATCATTGTTTTATTACTATCTAAATCATTTGTGTATTAGCTCAGATAACTGTGCCCCCAAGGGAGTGCTGCAGCTTTTAGGGACTTCCGTCATTTCATAATGGAAATAAAAAAAGTGAAGAAAAGCGAGAGATCAGTTATCAAATATCTGCAAAGATAAAGAGAAAACAGGAGCTTATATAAGCATTGCGTTTAGTCTGAAAATAAAAATAAAACATTTCCCTTTGTTTGTAAAGCATAGATGGAGATTATCATCTCTGGAGTTGAAGTGACTTTGGCATATCTAAAATGAAGGACAATTCAGAATAAGGAGCGTGTATATTGAAGCAGGAAGAAAATCAACCACAGAATCCCATCTATTGGAAAAATGTGCATGAAATACTACAGAAAATAAAAACAAAAGCATGATATGCAGTGTCTTCATGGAACTAGGTATCTACACTGAGATGATTATACAGACCAAAAGAAAAATAAACATTTTAAAAGAGCAATGTGTGACCTCATCCAGGGCAGTTCAGCGCATCTGCTTTACAACACTCAAAGGTGCCTGGCCATAACCTAAACACATAGCGTAATGGGTCTGAAAGACATCCTTCCTGTGGAGTCCTGCAGAGGCCCAAGATGGCTCAGAGAGGTTTAATTTAAACCTCTGTGCATCAGCATTAGTTAATCTGGCCATTAAACTTTAGAGTTATCCACTTCAGAATAGCTCTGCTCTTTAGGTGATGCAATAAATCAAACCATGCCACATTAATGGAAAGCTAATGATAGCGGGTTAACCTGGCTTTTCTACCTGGCTTTCACTGCTACTTGTGTCCAATCAGCCTGTCAGCTCCAGCCATTACCCAGGAGATGAATCCAGTCACTTAGATGGTCCGTCTCTGATCCCAGCCTTTGATTAGTTTTCAGTACCTTCACTACAGCTTCCCAATTTTATCACCAGCAGAATATTCTGAAATCTGTCCTTTGGTTTAGTAAAGGGTGGTATCAAAGTAACTAATCTTAGGTCTCTAGCAAACAATTTGTCATGTCCAGGCTAACTGGTAAACAATTTCTCAAAATTCTTCCTGTGTCTCAGGCTTAATTCAAGCTTCTGAAATAAAAGCGCACAATTGTTACTATGCACAGGTTAGCAGAAGGCTGTGGGATTTTTCAGCATACCTTGTTTCACTAATTCTCTTTCCATGTTGTTTTCCTAAGAAGTTTGATGGAAAATTGCTGAACGTCAGGTTTCAGTAGCTTTTAGATCATCAGTTGCTGTTTTTTTTATATTTATTTATTCGCTTATTTTCCATGGGTGAATGTCCCCTGATTGTGTTTTAAGTCTCTAATTTTTTTCGTCTTTCTTTGCATGCTTTCTCTAACAGGCTGTTAACTCTAAACTGTTTCCAAAAAGATGGATTACCAAACAGTTAAAGGAAAGTAAGACTTCAAGGAGTCTGTTTCCCAATGTTGCATCCAGTTATAACTGCTTTATATAACAAGGAGTGATGAAAGAAATTGTTTCTTTTCATGTCTTCAATATGCTAAATTAATCAAAAAGGTGTTGTTCACATGTACTGACTCAAAAGGAGACTTTTAGATAAAACAGCTTATTGTTCAGCAATAAAAGCTCAGGGAAAGGAGGAGCAAGGGAGGAGATATTTGTGGTCTTCCCAAGTAACTGTTGTGCATGCTCTGGCCCTGCTTTCCAAAAAGTGGCCAAACATCTGTCTCCCAATGGGAAGCAGTCAATGAATTCCTCTTTTTCCTCAACCTGTGTGTAGGCTTCTGCTCTCCCTATTAAATTGTCATTAGCTCAATCCATGAGTCTTCCTGCCTTCCTTCTGTTTTCTCCGTGGCTCACAGGAGAGGAGAGTGAGCCAGAAGCTGGGTGGATGTTCCATTGCTGACTAGGTCATGGCTAGAGATATTAGTTGTAGCTGATCTGTGAAAATTTTTGTTTGGGGCTGACAGAGAATGTCAGAATCCATGCCCTCTGCCATGCTCTCTCCATTCCACAGGACCTGGGAGGGAGCTCACAGTACAAAACCTTCAGACAACTTCTGCATTTGGTAAGAAGACAACATATAAAAGAAGGGGAGTTACCCCATATTCCTCTTCCTAGCCAAAAAGAGGTATGGACTAAGGCCTGAACACATTTGAATTTCATTCTGTTCCTGATAGTATAATTCAACTTCAGTTTAGATCACAGAATCACTGAATCACCAAGGTTGGAAAAGACTTCCAAGATCGTCCAGTCCAACTGTCCACCTACCACCGATGCTTCCCCACTAAACTGTGTCCCTTAGTACAACATCTAAACCTTTCTTGAACACCTCCAGGGATGGTGAATCAATCAGATCCCTGGGCAGCCCATTCCAGTGCCTGACCACTCTTTCGAAGAAGAAAACATTCCTGTTATCCAACCTAAGGGTAGGTCCCTAAAGCCACCACTACAGCCTTACTCTTTGTGACAGTGAAAGGCTGTTTTTCACAATCAGAATCTGATGACTTTTTAAAACTTTGACCCTCTGAAGTTCTTCAACAACTGTCAGGGACAGTGACAGTGACAACTGAGGTCACTGAGGAAAGCTGCCCCTTGTAGAGATGGAAAGAGCTGGGGCAGTCATCAGGTCTAGGACTGAGGCCTGAGGGAAGGGACATGCACAGCCTCTACCCATGCTCTCTGCTCAAAAAGAAAGGCAAAATGGTGTGTTCAGATATGGCTTCAGCTCTTCAAAGATGTCAGAGAGGTTAACCAGAGAGAGAGAGGTTCTTCTGTGTCCCAAAACTGAGATTCTCCAACGTTTCCCTATATCACCCAAGGCTTTTCTACCTCAGGACATAAATAAAGTGGTGAGAATGCAACTATTGGGCCAACCATAATTGATCAGATTAGTCACCTGCTTCATTTGACAGCTAGCTACAAACTGTGCCCAGTTAAGCACTCTTCTTGGGAATGATCTTGTGGGAGACCACCCACTCACATGCAGAAATAAAGGGCTGCTTTCTGCTCGGGAATTAGAATGTTTTCTGTTTTTTTTTTTCTGCATTTGCTGTTACACTGCTCATGGTTTTGTAATGCGTAGGAATGTGTAATTCATTTTGGTATTGAAATAAATTATTGGCTATTGCCTTGCTTCAGTGCCTTTCAGCAGTGAGTTCTGCTGATAAACAGTGTATTGCCACTCATTCCCTTATGGGCTTCAGAAATGTAACTTCGTCTTCACACACTGTCTGGAATAGCACTGCAAACTTCTAGTCGATAATTCCCAAACAATTAGTCCAGAATGTGACTATAAACGTGGCATTTACAGAATAAAAGGAGGGTCACCAGTGAAATGCTCTGCTACCTTCCTTGCTCTTAACACAAGACAATGTTTGGGGGATTCCCAGTGTGGGTTTTGGTCAGCATCAGCCATGATGCTCTCCATGGCTTTGCATGCAATTCCTGCACTGCAGACAGCAAGCTAAGAGGTCAGATCTCTGTGAGAAGAATTCGGATCCACACATCCCAAGAATGTTCTGGGATGTGGTTGAGCCTCATCCAAAGGAGATCAGCCTCGCTTAGTAGTGATTCCCACTGGGTTACCAGTCACCATTCATCCCTGTAGCTCAACAAAATATCCCTTGCTCCAAGTCAAGATAACAAGATAACCTGTTTCTTTTTCAGTTTGTTACAAAAAGCTTCTTATTCAGTAGACACTACTCTAGGACACCTTTGTGCTGAACTTTGAACAAGAATCACTGAGCATCAAGAGGAACAAGAAGAATTATTTTACTAAACTGCATTTTAGACAGTCACTTTTTATCCATCTAGAAACATCCAAACTGCAGTTTTTGATAAGTTAATTGATTTTTTATATGAATTTATTGACTTAGGGTATCCAGTCAGGAATTTTCTTCCTGATTGCAGTGGAAGCTTTGAGTATTTTGAGTCTTTAACTGTCAAGTTTCAAACTGATATTATTTAGAAAGTGACAGGCACAATTTAAACTATTTTCTTTTCCGTGCTCTAACTCTCTCTATTATTCTCAGATGATGTGATTAATTTTAATTTAATCTCCTGCTGATGAGGATCAACAGTAAGATATATAGAAGGATAGATTACAGTTTTGTCTTGATGCAATGAGTTAGTTATTCAACAACACAGATTGAGGAAACCCACAACATTCTTAACCACAGACCTTCTGAAAAGAAGAATCCTATAAGCATGTTCTTTGGTCTTTTCTTCAATAAAAAGGTTTGAGCTCAATTTTTCTGGCTCCAGATGATTTGATAAATCCACTGAACTTGCACAAAGGCTTGAATACACCCTAAAAATAAAAGAAAGGAGGAATACTCTTTTCTCTCCTTACATACCTTTGAGTTCCCCATGAAGAGGCTAGTAGAAGTCAGAGAACACAGCTAAAAAAGCATCACCCTTACAGCCTGTTCATGCTTCCTTTTCACAATAAATAGAGGAGAAGCAGCTATATCTGAAGCATATTCAATCTAAGAATGCAAAATGACTTGGCTCCACAAAGCAGTAACCATGTGAAAATTTTTTTTTCTTTCATTGCAAATGAAATGTTTTAAAGCAGATTATGGTGGGTGTGTGGCAATACATTCATCTAAGGGAAGAACATAGCAGCAGGAGGGCTAAATGTCTCTACTTCTGTCAGCTTTCCTGAAATGTGCTGTGTACAGCAAAAGCCATTGACATATTGGATGACTGAAGAGGAAGCCCCTGAGAACCTGGGGTAAAACAGAGCCAATAACTGCACAGGCCTAAGGTGCATAGAGGATAGTGTGGGTGGGGAAGAACTGACAAAGCATTCCTTGCACAGATGGTTCTGAAAAATACAGACATTGAAATAAAAAGCTCAGGCAGCACAGCATGGGCAGCATGACATCTTTGTGGTTTGCGTTTAATCTTACTTTGTTTTCTTGCTTTACTTTGATGTAAGATGGTCTGATGGCATCAGAGTGCAGTCCTTACCATCCTCTCCGGTTTTATCTCTGAATGGTAGAGGTGACATGATGCAGGGAGGAAGAGTCGAGTCTATTCTCTCTCTTCTTTTAGTTCTTTAGACTTCTTTGTGCTACCCTATCAAAAAGTGTAGCTCAAGTCTTTACTCGGGAAAGAAGGAATCACAGTCAGAGAAGTGGCTGACTCTTCTGGATATTTCCTTACCACATGAGAGGGGTGTCAGGAGGTAAGGCACACTCAAGCCCCTTGTCAACTACAGAAAATACACCAGAAATAGTTCCAGTCTTTTTTCATGCTCCATGAGATGGGAAACAGCTGTGTATTGTTATTATCATCCTAGTCACAGTATCACATGCATTGCAGCATCTATATTCACTATCATCAAAGTGAAAAAACTGACATGCTTTTAGTAGCCCTGTCTTCCATTTTTACCTAACTTGAGCTGTTTGGGCTAACATTTTTATTTACAGAAGCCTACTTACAATGAAATTATCAGAAGAAAATTCATCACTTGTAGGATTTTCATACACTGATACTGGAATCTGCAAAAATAAAGGAGTGCAAAAAATAAAGACAAATCAAAGGCGGACAGCAAACAGCTGGGTGTGGAAAGTGGAAACAAGGATGTGGATAGAGGTGTAGAGCTGGTACAGAAGATGTGATGTGGAAGCAAGCAGAAACAGGAGATTTTGAGCTAAGATGTCCTTGGAGTTGAGAAATATTGAGACCAGCCCTTGACAAGGAGCCACTGTTACAGTCACAGATGGAAACAAAATTGATGGGATACAAACTGATAGATGAAATTCATCCAACTTTGGCAAAAAGAAGGTAGAAGAACATTATCAGATAGACTGGGAGGACCAGAACAGAAATCAATAGTCCTGCAAAAGATACATCCCTCACTGTAAGGAAGTACCTGCAAAACCCACTACTCCAATTTATTTGCCTTGAAAAGATGACAAAATCAGTTTGTTGTGCAAATGCAAAACTGCATGTTACATTCGTCAAAGATTTTTTTCCTTACTAAGTGTACTGAAAAAAAACTGCTTTGGGGTTCAGTCAGGAAGGCTGTTAGAAAGTAAGAACAGATTAATCAGGTCAGATGAAAAGTGTAATCTGGTATCCTGTCTCAGCATGGAGAGCAGTTTATAAGTGTGGAAAAAGTGTAAAAACAGCAAATACAGATGATACTTCTGCCAGAATAATGTCCCAGCTTCCTGAACTAGAGTTTGCATCTGCATCATTGTGTTTAATAGCCCTTGATGGGTCCATGATTTTCTCTAATTGCTTATTGCTCTTTTTATACTTTTGATATCCTAAAAATTGTGAGTTCCACACTTGAATTATGCATGGCATGCGAAATACAGCATTTTGGTTTAAATTTGTTTTATGAGAGTTTCAGTGGTTACCCATTGGCTCTTCTGTTATAAGAGGTGATGAATAATCATTTCTTATTTGCATTCATTTAGAGACCTTTATTGTGTGCCTGCTTCAGTTGTTTCCATTCAGAGTTTTAGTCCATTTAACTTTTCCACACGGGGAATTCATTCCAACATTTTTTGTCATCTCATTATTCTTCTCCAAATCTTTTCCAGGTCTGAAGTATCCTTGCCAGAACTGGAGAGAGACAGCATCTTCTAAAAACATGCCTGTCTTTTTCAGTCATTGGAGGAATCAGGTGGGCACTTTTTTGCATAATATTCTATAGTGACCCCAGATCTCTAAGTAATTTAAAGAAAAGTATGGTATTTCTGATGCTGCACACAGGTACTATGTAACTCAGACTTAGTGTGAAAGTCACCTGCCATTTCTTTCCACAGTGACCCAATGAGCAAACTCTACTTTTGCTATTAATGAGAGTTATTTTTATAAATTTTGAGCTCTGTAACTTTGCTATTTGTTCCATGAATATTTAGAACAGATCCCTACAATGAGTTTTACAAGACTTCATCTCAAGTCCAAGCTGTATTCCAAGATTTTCTATTCTGCTTTTAATCAGACATTAATCTGTAGAAGCAGCAACTCTTTTGACATTACAGCTTTATTTTAAACTACATAGAAAGCAAAATTATCATAAACTTTGAAGAAATCTGTATATGGGACACCAGCCAAGCCAATCCTAACTATGTCTTTTGACTGCTTTAAAAAACTCTAATGGCTTTATAAGGAATGATTTCCTTCCATAAATATATATGGATTCCTTTCCATTACTGCTAATCTTGTCCCTTATTACAGTCTTATAGTACAGAAGACTTTCTTAATGACTATTTCTAGAGTCCTTCTTTATTACTTGCAGAAGCTGGGAAGCGTAGGATAAAAAGCTGGAGATTTCAGGTAGCAGAGGATAATCTCATCCCCAAGAAAGAGGGCAATTCCCTGAGGAACTGAAATCTTCTAGGTTTTTTGACAGTTTGTATGCAGTGTGGGTGGAAGTGATTTCTTCAAACAGTTCAGAGAATGCACAGTTAATCTGAAGGGTTTCTGCCCTCCAGGGAAGTAGTTCAGCACTCAACTTCTGTGCACATCATCTGATACTTGTTGGTATACAGAAGATGATGGAAGCTGAGTTCTAAATGTACAAAAAAACACAAAATGCTACCTAGATAGAAAAAAAAGTTTGTAAATGTTTAAAATAGAACACTCATAGTCACAACTGACCTTAATCTCTCTGTACTTCCATTCCCAAGTGAAATGACAGATAATAATATAATTCATCTCAAAACTATTTTGTGAACATAAGTTCATTGGTTTTGAACTAGTCACATACTTCAGTGATAAATATGATATAAAAGCCCATGAGCAAATTAAGAACACTAACAATGAAACTGGATTTGAATGGGGGAGATTAACTACATATGTTATGAGGCATACATTGAGCAAAATACAAATAGCAAAAATGTTCATCTTCCATTTTGTTCACGAAGTAAAGCAGGAATCTGTAACAGTAACCTTGTGCTACTATGCAATATAAAAATGCCCAACTAAAGACATGCAACAGTAGTTCAGATACATAAGAATTGTTGAAGGGTTGATGAAAAAATAGCAATGATATCCCCTGAACATTATTTTGCATGAAGGCCACACAAAGTATACAACCCTACACCCTTTCTTCTAATTGTAATGTTCAGTTTACAAGTGCAGAAGGATGAGTGCAATCTAACACTAATTACTTCAGGACAAATACTAGAGTCTGACTCATTAATCAGATGAAACTTTCACTGGATTTTAGTTGGCTCTTTGCTTCTAAAGCCTGTGGGATGCACTCTCAGATTTCCCAAGGTCATGGAGAGACAGTTAATAAAGTAGAGAACCTGACAGAATTTCTTATCAAGTTAAGCATTTTGAGTATCTGCTTTCCTCCCTGGTTGTTATTCAACTACTACTTCTCACATTTGTAACTTATTCTCGGCTGGATACATCCACTTTTAGTATAACTGCTACAAAACAGACAAGGTAGAACAGAATGCTCACCTGATTTTTGCTCACTGTGCTAAAGCAAGGGCTCATCTGTGCTATTTAGGAAGCCTTTCATTAAGGTCAAGAAATATTCTGCTATCTGCATAGACACACACAATACCTCTGCTCCTGCTGTCTTTCAGCAGACTGTTTACATACTTCCTTTTCTACCTGAGTATGTTTGGTGACAGGTGAGCAGTTAAGAGACAACATCAGGACTGCATGTCCTGGTGGTATCTCAGCCCCTTAGGGGGTTGGAACTAGATGATCTTTAAGGTCCCTTCTAACCCAAATAATTTTATGATTCTATGATTCTATTGCTATGTATTAACCCAATCTTTTTTTGTGAAGCATGGGCTGTTGAAATAGAAGAAAAAACATCTGTTGAACAAAAGTTCCTAGTCAACCATAAAAAACAAGTTGCTTCTAGCACAGGCAAGAAAAGCAGGAAGAATAAATAAAAACAATAAACAAACAATGAAACACCTTTAACAGATGTTGCAACCACATCACTTTCATTCAACAGCTCAGCTCACAACCCAGGCTAACGGAGACCTGTATTTTAATTCTTTAAGATTGGTTTGACCCTTCATGAGATGGAGCATCTTAATCACCTTAGCATGAGGGAATTAAAATTGGACTGCTCAGAGACTTTCATTCTACCATGCACTGGTATAATATGCAGGAACATAAATAAACCTTCCCCCTTGCCACATAGAGCTCCAGCTACAAGGATAGATGATGAGCAAGAAAGAAAAAAAAGAGGAAATACTTAAATAATAGCTACAAAAAAAGGCAGCACATCCAACAAGTGAAACCGGGAATACTATTTTAGTACAGAGAGAAGATTCCGCTTCTAGAAACAGGACTGGAATTAAACACACTGTGAATTCTATCCACTTGTCATTTGCTCAGCAGTGAAGTCTTCAATGAGCTTCAGCTCTCACATGAGTAGAAACACAACAGAGAGAACAACTTCAAAAATCCCTGCTAAATTATAGTATTACATCATCCAAATAACAACTTCATATGAAATTCAAAATCCGCCAGAAAATCAAGGCAAAATAATGTCTCCACAGATAACTTACAAACCACACCAAGATATTATTTTGAAATATCAAAGAGCCAAATCTCAGGGACTTTGCTCATCACTAGTTGTGCCCTGTAATCTCAAAACTTCCCTCCTCCAGTGCACTTAACACTGCAGCAGATCAAGTGCAACAGAGATACTGAACCCTCGAAGCCCAGCAAAAGACTGATCTCTATTGCCCAACCCACTGATACGACATAGATGAGACATCCTGATGTTATTTCATAGCTGAGGACAGTGCCCTGATCATAAATGGAACTATTACGTATTTTAGTCACACACATTTTAAACGATGGTGAGGGGGTGGTATATTTTCAGTAACATGATCACCCAAATTTAAAATAGAGAGAAAGATGCCTAATGTGGAGTGAGCAGACATTCTATTGTTTATAGCCTCCTAAACACTTAGTGTAGCTCAACTAAACTCTTACTGACAATACAACGTACTTACTTTTCTTCAACATGATGTACTATATTTTATCATTGCTGCTGTTAAGCTCTACCAAAAGGGGCATTATCACAGAGTCTTAAGAGCAAAGCACCCGTTCATAAATGGCTCCACCTTAGAGCTGCTTCGAAAACTCTCTTTAGAGAAAATCTGTTCTCCTTCCTCATATGCAACATTCCCAGTCAGCTGCATATTAACGAAGGCTGTGCTGTATAGAAATAAGGACGAACGGAGTGCAATCCCTACTATTGCATTAACCACTGCAGAGGGCAAGCAGTGCAACACAGATGTTGCACCTCCAGGTACTATGTCCAGCCATTTTCTTCAGCTCACAGGAGAGATTACACATGCATGCACAAGGGAAGAGGGAAAGTGATTACATTAACATTCTGAACTTACACCATCATCTTTTATTTATTAATTTATTTATTTTTACCTGACAGAAATACATCATTCAGCAGATCTATCAGAAACTCTTCACATCCTGCTCACTGTCATTGTTTTTAATTGTTAAAATGCCAAAGAAAGTCTCCACTGCTCATCAATCTAGATTTCAGTTCAGACTCAATGATAGCATTGAACAGTCCTGCTATTCGTATCAATTACCTTTTGTAACATGAAGAAAGGAGAAAGTTACTGACTGACACTGAGGAGAATTTCTTTACATTCTACCCTCACTATCCAAAGGGGCTTTGGGAGTTGAAACTACCAAATTAGTGTCAATTTGAGGTATTTCTAAGAAGTAGGCAAGGAAGAAAAGAACCCTCAAGATGACCTGCATTCATTTTACATGCAGCCCACTGCTAACTTCTAATCATAGGTACTGTCTGTCGCCTGGAAGGACACACTATGTCATTGTCCATATTCTTTAATTATACAAGGAAATAATCTTGCCTCACTTAAGCTTGAAATTTCAGGGATTTCAATATCAAACAAAAATAGAGTTACATCTTCTTATTTTCTGAAATAAACATTTCTTATCTCACAAAGGAAGATGAGTTGAGAGTTCTTAAACTGTTTTGTCTTTCCTCCATAGGCACTTGCCTACCTATCACACATCTTCTCAGTGATTCAGGTTGTGGTTCTCCATGGAAAGTGATGAGCCCCTTCTTCAAAGTTTAACTAAATAAACGTAACCAGTGAAGGACAAATAGGATACTTGTTATTTTACACCGAAATATGCCATATGTAAAGCCATTCTAAAATGAGAAAACAGTGTAATCCAATCCTCCTGCCTGATAGAACAGCAAAGACTGTGTGCTTCATCTCACACATTAGTAAAGTTACTACCTGCCATCTAATATCAGCTTGTCTTGTCAACAATGATAATCAGAATTAACAGAAAATTTCATGCAGCAACTTCTCACTCATCCCTGAACTTCATTTTTTTGAAGTTTAAGCTAATACAATTAGTCCAAATACTGCAGTCATTAGTCAGTTGATTACTGAGTAGTGGATAAAATGACAGGATGCAGTAAGAGCTCTGAATCATTCAGTCCTAAGAACTGGGCTCAGCTGCAGATCTGATGCAAGTACTCAGTCTCTTAACATGGAACTATAGTGGTTTTTGAGAAATTCTGTACCTTCTACTGAGTGTCCTTTGTTACACAGACTTCTTTAAAAAGAAATGTTTCTCATTTTTACAAGAGAAAAATGTGCATTCTAGATACTCCCATTATCAAGACATCCTTATTCAATCAGTATAGCTATGTATTTTGCACTTTTCAATTGACTTTCGCCCTCTGAGGCTTGCAGTATGGAAGAACATTGTATATAAGTTGCTCCAAAAGTAATGCCTCATGTTTAATTCCATGGAAACTACAACAGATACAAAGAGCACAATAACACTATTTGATAGAGCAAATTCTCAGCTACAAAACACTATTTTCCAACATAGTCACCACCAGTAGCCATGCATTTTCACCAGCACTGAACAAGAGTGCCAAAGCTTGTCCCTGGGTGCCCTTTTTTCTGCATGGCGGAATTCATTGACACACCTTTACTCCATATACACTTCCATGTCAGACGCCACTGCATCAGACTGCCCCTCTGCTGCCATCTGTCACACGGCAACAAAATGTAATGGAATACTGATGTGCAGCTTCAGCCTCTACTGCCATCCCATCAACATCTGCCTCTGACGTCGTGGGCCAAAAGAATAAAATAGGAGGCACTACTTTCAGAACAGCCCTCATATATCTTTAGTCCACAGCTGTCCTCACACTGTAGTCAGTTTAGCTTTAATATGGAAAATTAACATGTGTCCACAGCAAACTAGTGGAGTAACCACCACCCTGTCTCTCTATACACAGTGCCTTTTGCTTTCAGGAGACCGGCACTACATTTTAGTTCAGGATAGTGCCAGCCACACGAATAACTTTGCTGATACTGGACCAAGTTCACTCTCTTCTAATACAGCAACATCACAGCCGCACAGCTTAAGTGATGTAACACAATCAACACTTTGTAGTTCAGGTAAAATAGGTGCCCTTCCTCATAAAATGCATCACCAAGGGAAAGCTCAGTGATGTTTATAAATCTCAGAAGCAATTGCCTTTTGTTGTTTTGTATGCAATGTCAAATTGGAAAAGTACTCTTTTAAAATTTTCACACTGAAAGAATTCCACCTAGAAATCTGTCAAGATAATCCCCACAAAATCTATACAGTAAAAAAGGTTGGCTTTGTGCATTTTCCTATCTTACTTAAAAACTCTTTCACATAATTGGACAAGGTTTCTAGCAGAGCCACCATTCTCTAAAGGCATTATACCTATTGTGCTGTTTCACATCCAATAAAATGCACAAAGCTTTATCAAGTAAAGTGGCAAAATGATACAATGCAGCATAACGCGGTTTTGGAAGGATTAGCAAGGTGGAGACAAAAGCATCAGTCTCTCATGCAGTCTGAAAAGAACTGCCAAAAGAAAGCCACGCGTTTAAGATGTTGGACTAAGAGGACCAAATTCTGAGCTCTGTGACATGTCAAAATCTTTAATCCTGCTTATCCACTGTTGTTCACTAACAGCAATCCTAAGTGATTTCTCAGAGATGCTTCTTACATGATGAGGGATTTAAATTACTGTAATTTAAATAATTATTTAAAGAGTCTTTTCTTCTATACTTTTTTTTAAGAAAAACTTGGAAAAAAATAAGAAATTTTTGACACAAAAAATACATTATGAATGTTACAAAAATAACTTCTTCTATAAGGCATTTCCGTATTCAGAAGAACAAATCTTGACAGGACATAGATTTTACAACTGCATTACACTACACTGCTTGTCTCCGTGCAGAAACCGAAGTCTAACAAGCTCTCTACACATCAAGCTGTTTCATTTGCAGGTATGGCCTGAGCACATCTTCTGTGAGGACACACTGAATGCAGAAAAGAACATAGCAGAACACCCCACACTATTACAAGGTCCAAAGAGCTTCTCCACCAGGAAGGGGCAAGAACACTTCCTGCAGCAAACTGTTGCCCTTTTCACATGTCACTAATGAGCCGTTATTTCTTCCCCTTCTTATGCTCCTTATATTCGAGCACTTAGTTTCAGAGTAGGAGTGTTCTGAGAGGTGCTTAAGCGGTGAACTGGTGAAAAGTGAGCAACCTCTGTATTAAATACCTGTACTCACCCAGTGCTCATCAGCTCTTCACTCCAAATCATCTATATATTAACAGGAATCTTTTTTTTCTGTCATCATCTCTTTGTCAGCCACAAGGAGTTAGGGGATTAGAGAAAAATAAGCAAAATAAAAAATAAGTCATTTCTAGATCCCAAATGAAGACGTACAGAGTCCCTCCTTCTACAAATTAGAAGCTGTGATGAACTTTAGTTTCCACTTCAGCCACCCACAGTCAAACTGGTACATGTACAGGCGATACGCTACCCCTGCATAACCTGCTGTATGTACATAAACACATTTTTTTTAAGTGCAGGACTTCATTTAGGATGAGCAAATATTTAAAAGTACGAAATAGAAAATTTGGCAAAGTAAAGTATAAAACAAAAGTGTTCACTTTCCCCCTCCTTTGAAATCCCACAGCCAGAATAACACTCCTTTTTGCTGCCTAAAGTTCCACCTACAGGGGATTTTCTTCACAGCAGCAGAAATCATAGTTATTAATGCGAAATTCCTGTCCTGCAAGGCAGATCAAAATTAAACGTTTCCATAGCTCAGATTAATTAGGTCTGGGAATGCCTCCATAGTTTGAGATTTAGCAAATATTTTCCACCTAGGTAAGTGGGGAATATTATCTTTAGGCAAGATA
Organism: Aquila spilogaster; assembly: GCA_024606505.1. Taxonomy (NCBI): domain Eukaryota; kingdom Metazoa; phylum Chordata; class Aves; order Accipitriformes; family Accipitridae; genus Aquila; species Aquila spilogaster. The sequence goes on from JANHGO010000045.1 coordinate 8,826,549, forward strand.
TTTTCCCTGTCTGACATTACAGATTGACCTGTAATAACTGCTATCTTCTCCCCGGAAACTGGGTGCAAATCATGTCCTGATGTTCTGCTTCGGAAACAGAGAGAGCCTGCTCCTTTCCTACAACAAGGCTGAGCTCTGGAATACTGCGTGCTCCCTCCCATCACAGCTATGAAAGAGTGTAGGAAGAGAAAATGATATTAAATACTGACTTGCTTAGGGAGCACATCTGTGTCTGGCATTTTTAGGAGAAGCCTTGCACATGCTAAGCAGTAATTACAGTCTGGCAAAGTAGCTACCAGGCCCAAAAGGCTAATTCTCAGACAGAAGCAATTCAAAGAAACTCCTAGGAAGAAACTATGTGGTTTGGGTGACAATTACTTGTTCTTGTGAACTGAGATAAGCAGCATTAAAAACAAATTCCCTGGCCAAATGAAAAGGACTGTTAGAGAAAAATCTGAGGAAAGACAACAAAACCTCACACCCCAATTCATTCCCTGCCCTAAGCCAGAATGCAGCACCAAGTTTGGGACACTGCATGAGTACACCATTTACCACCTCATCCACTGCTTTGTTGTTAGTGCTACGTATTATGTAACATATATGTATTATATATCTTAGTGCTAGGTATTATATAACACTATTGCGTTATGTTTTATAAAGTTTAATATATTTTATAAAGCATGCAAAATAGAGGGTCTTCACCTATCACCTGCTTCGTTGCTATTTGCCTTGAAATTACACAAGCAGATAATCACTGAATGAGATCAGGCACATTGCTGTATTAAGGATGGATCTCAGCAGTGCATAGGCAGAAGGAAAAGCAAAGTCAGCAATTCAGTCCTTTAAAATACTAATGCTCTTTCCCCGTAAGTCTAATTACCACAGTTCAGTGCTTAATTAAAGCAAACCAATAGGTTCAGATCTGTTTTTCAACCACCAATCTTCCAGTGAAAATCTTTAATCTTCTTTATCAAGCAGTTTATTCTCCATCTCCCTACAAGGCCTCCAGTTTACAGAACCATTTTTTCCACTAGGATCACACCATCACACCATGGTGGGGAGAGATAGGGCAGCAGGCAGAGATTTAGGCTGCCTTGGACTATAACATTCCAGTTTTAGGATATAAAAGGTCTGGATATCAGGGAGACTTTTGAGATCACACGTACAGCATAGTATGCATCACTGAAATAACATTACCTTTACAACAGAAATTACAATAAAATGGAACACTGAAAACTAGGGTCAATTCCAATTTCTACACATCTTTGGGCTGAAAAGACAAGGGGTATGAAAATCCAAATAAACGCTAGCCTTAAATTCACTTTTGGTGATTCTTGCAGGATTCTGTCAACACAGTGCAGCTACTATCTGTACTCTACAGAGAAAAACACATAATTAGTTGCTCTTTTTACTTCATGTACTATCTTGCAGTGAACCTGTCTTATGCAAGTCATTCATGCTTGGGATTAAGTATTGGTAATAGAAAATCTGCCATTGTCTTCATCCATACACAGAGACATATGGCCAGGTGAGAAAAGCATCTATATGCATAATATGGTTTTTATTTAACAGGAAAATGAACAGAAATGATATCCTATGAAAGGACACAACAAAAAAGGTGAAATGATTCTCTTTATTTTACTCAGTACATTCTCTATGTAACTGCCAAGCTGATTGCCTGTATGTGCATCTGTTTATGCAAGATTTCAAGTATTCGTATCTGTGGACTGTTCAAGATTAAATCAATTGGAACTTAACAGTAATCCTTTACCTCCCCACAGCAGTCTTTAATTAGAACACTGTGGGTGTTTTGGAACTCGTGTTTTTTTTTGTCAAAACAAAATCTGAAGCCTTAGGACTTGTAACAAACTAGGCAAAAAAAAAGAATGAATCTTTTTTCTTAAAAGGCAAGGAATTGATGCTTTGATATAAGAAGAAAGGATAAATATGGCAAAATGTGTAATTAATGAAAATGTGCAACTTCCTTTCTCTTACACTGAAGGACAACGTTAGAAAACAACAAGCATGACATGAAGTAAAGAAAGAATTAGATACAGTCTTAATAGAGAGAAGTTTACCTTCATATTATAGGACTGAAAGCACAAACAGAAAAAGAAAAAACTATTCTTTCTTTTTTTTTTAAATTTCCTACGGAGAACGTCAGCTGATAGATGCTGAGTGCTAATTTGCATCAGTCCCAAGATTATAGCTAGAGTATATCCTGCATTCAGCCAGCTTATATAAATTGATTACCTTCCTCCTTACACTGACGGAATTCCAGGAGATTCATTACAGCTATTCATGGTCTGTATAAGGAGAGAGATGAAGAGCAAGAGGGATGCTTATTGTTTTCTCTATATGTTGTCTACACTGTCCCAAAATACTCATTTATTCAATCAATTTTTTTTTTGCATATCTTGCCAGAAGTCTGAAAACTGCCAGTCCACTTAATAAATGGAGTATCTGTCTTCTCATCTCCATGTGAAAGATGTAGAAAAAAACTGTTAAATTTTAAAGGCTGAGCCGGCTGTGGTCTAAACTGGAAGCCAGATTACTGCATAGTAAAAGCAATCATTAGACGCTTCTGAAATGTCCTAAGTTAAACAGCTTTGGTTCATCTCCTGGCGAATGTTAGACCTTATCTCCCATTCTATACACAACCGTTCCAACATAGGCCATGCAGCTTCCAGCTCCAAAGGAGTGTGAAGCATAATAATATCCAGGACAAAGCTGGATACTGGCAAACTGCTTTGCTCTGCTAGGTGCTATTCTGACCAAAGCTGAAATTCACCGTCACAGAAGTTAAGGGCTCATACACTATTCATCTACACTTTGTCTGCCCTATCTCTATAAAATATTTTGGCCCTCTGCTCTTAAAATAACTCTCACTTGGCAGAGATATACCCATTAAAAACAGATGGATGAACAAGCGTGCAACTATGAGAAAGTAGGAGTTATTCTGAGTTCATTTCTAACAATGAGATTAAACACCATTGTATTCCAATTGTTAAAGCAACATTTTTTAGCAACTGCAAGTCATTCAAACTAAGAATGCTGGCCGGGATTTGTAGCAGATTTTATGACAACTAAGGGCCACTATGCTACAAAAATGGTCACCAGACTATTTGTTGGTAGCTCTTCATTAGATTAAAAATCAAGGAAATGATCCTTATTACATTGCTTATGAGTTGATATGAAGAAGATGATTGCACACACAGACTTTTATTTGCACAACAAAAACAAGTTATGGAGGAAGGAACGGAAATGCATAGCTTTCCAATCATAATAATCTTATAGCGAGTCATCTATTTTATCTTATAGAATTCCAACTCACAATGTAATACAAATAATCTGCAATACAGATAATAGCATCAGCCAGTACTTAAAAACAAATACAGGTATCACAGACACAGACTGTATGGATTCATGAACTCACTCAGGTTTTTTGCTAATTCACTTTGTTTCACTCACAGGTGTTTTATTCTTCTTTTAACTAAAATTGCATATTATTGGAAAACAAATAGAAGTCATACTCAGAATTCCTGCTCTTAAATAAGATGGAGTGTTAGCAAGCAGGGATGCATGCCTCAGAATTCCTCTCTGCATCCTTCTGAATCCAGATCAATGGTCTACACTCAATCTGTATTTGCAAGGTAGCCTATAAATTCCTTGTGATAGGGATAACACATCTACTATACCTAGAATTCAGACTGACAAAAAATATTGGATACTGTAAGTTTATAGATTCCAATGTTTTTGTCAACTTCAACATATAGTATATGTAGGAATCCTACAGGTATGCTTATTTGTACATATGCAAATACACACATGAGTATGTATGTATATATGTACAGAGCATAAGCTCTTACTTGCCCTATCATATGCCAAAACATCACACGGCATCTTACACCAGAATATGCAAGACATGAGCACAATGCCCAGGTGAAGACCCTCTCACAGTATGTGGAGGACCTTCATGCAGGTCCTTCATCCTCACGAGTGAATTTGTAGGACCATGTAGGACCCATTTTTATGACAACTCTATGAAACAAAAAATAAACTTTTTCTCAACTTCATTGTCAAGGGATTCTCGAACACTTTAGAAGCTCATTACCTGAGTATGCTGCATATTAACAATGATAAAATATCAGGGAAATAACTTCTAAGGAGAGGCATTTTAACGACACTCACCACAACATGTAAAAAAAAAAAATATCTATATGTAGATTCACTATCTTGATGGGAAGTAGATACCCAACTTTATCAAGAGCATTGAAAAAATGGAATTGAAAATTCCTGGCCAGATATTTAATATCAGATCCCAAATTTACTTTTTTTTTTTAAATCCAGATAAAGTGAAAAGTACTTATGTATAAAAAAGGCAGCTGGGGATATGCAGTACAGAAATTTAAATCAGGTTTATTAGGATGCAAGTGGTGCACAGAACCGAGGGTTTCTTACTATCAACATGATTATATTTTGAGCAATATCTTGTTTCCTCAGGGATCTATATAAATCGATGGGAGTAACAACTAAGTAAAGCTCTGCCCACTTGATCTCACCTCCACTGTTAAGTAGACCTCACATTCACTTCATTAAATAGCTTCAGGCGTGATCTCTTTCTTCTTTTCATCACTGCATTTAACTTTCTAACAGAGTTAATTCTATAAGGGTGAGAAATGAATATAACAACTTGCTCTAGAGATACCTTCTCAATGCACTTACAACTTTGTTACATATAGCCTTTAAGTTACTTTATGTGTGCTAGTAGATTAAGCTTCAGATCACAGGAGTACTAACAGCTATTTATTTTGTACTTTCATCCAGACACTACAGAAATGGTTGAACAAGATTGTTCTTCACATATAAACACATCAGAAAAGTAAAATATTAGAATTAACTGATAAAGAAATTAGGCCAAAGTGCCCTAATAAATATCTTAAAAGAAGTCACTGATGAATCAGAAAAATGGGCCACACTTCATATCTAGTTTTCTAGCTAACATATGTAAGGGTAGCTCTAAGGAAGTCTATCCCAGCTGACAGGCCAGCTCTCTGAATTAACAAGTTAACCCTACTCTCTACTGAATAACTGTATGATATGTAAATGAAATTTTCATCATTTTATCAGGTATTACACCAACAAGTAGACATAATCCGAATATATTTATTTAAATGTGCTGCTTCTATCAGTACTGAAAATGTGAAAAAATGAGCCACTGTAGAAAAGCTATTTATATTGTTACAAGGAAAAAATGTGAAAGAATTAACAAAAAGGCCAACACAGAGTTAGCACGTAACTTAAAAAGTACTGCAAAAGTCAGCGTAAGAAAAAAGTATCATACTTGAAGGAACAGCTCATACCTCAAAATATTGGTAAGACTGCTGAGTGGACTCCCAACAACAATCTGTCTGGTCCTGGATTTTTTCTCCATCGTGATGTTTAGGGTTAAGAAGCAGGACAATGCATACATACTAATATGGGAAATTTCAGCGTTACTGGCAGTAACTGGTTAGCTTGAATTTACCATGTGTAACTGTAGAATAATAGATCATGTTTTTCATTTCTCAACTTCTACAAACTTCAGACTTAACATTATGCTTTGTCAAAGTATTCTATCAATTTTAAATCCAATCATTTGGTAATCACCTTGTCATAAAAAGCATACAGTAAAATCAAAATTAATTTAAGCACAGCAATTATATGTGTCATTGTAAAGATCTGAGCTATTTTTTAAATGCAAAACAAATTCAGAGTACTGTTCAGTTTTAAAAAGAATCAATGCCTGAAATATATGGCTGTGTATGGGCTACACTTGATGCTGCTACACTAAACAGATCTACTGAGATATTTAATAAATTGTAAGACTCTTCCAATATGTTATTGCAGAAGGGTAATTCAAGTATAGCATTTACAAGGAAATCAATGATTGGTTTGAGAAAAATGTTTTCTATCAAAATGAGAAATGTATGACTTTCAACAAATTAAAGAGGTTTTTTTTGCTTCTCCCATTATCCTCCTCCTCTATTTTTTCAGTGTAGGGAAGGAGAAATCTAGATGACAGAAAAGAAACTTTCTGTGCTGAAAATTAAAAAAATCCTCTTTTTTTTTCTTAATTACATTACATTTTTATCCAGAAAACCAATATATTGCTCAAATTCAATTGTCTGTAAGTTTGCTTATATTTCTTCTACTCAGAAGAACTGAGGTAATGCAGTTCGTTAAAAAAAGAAAAAAGAGAGAGAAAAAAAAGCATCTGTTAAAACCTGCTTCATCACAATAGAGGACTTCAGAGGTTTGAAGGAAGTGATTGTTTCTCTCTACTGAGCACTCATAGGAGGCCACACCTGGATTACTGTGCCCTCTTTTGGGTTCCCCAGTACAGTTCAAGGACACTCAGAAGCTGAAGTTCAGAGAAGACAGTGATACGAGAGAGCCATGTTCATTCAGTTCTGAAAAGTGAAACTGAATATGAGGGGAAAATAAAAACATAATGAGCTCGCTAAGCACTTGTACAAGTTGTCCAGATTCTCTAACGCTAAGAGTCTCAAAAACCAGCTGACAAAGGCTCTGCGCACTTAGAAGCTGACCTTGCTTTGAAGGTTGAACTAGATAGCCTCTGTTGGACCTTTCCAACTTGTTTTTTAACGTGATGCTAGAAACTCAAACCCTCATGAACAAAATGAGAAGTGTTGCCAATTCAGAATGACATGAAAAAAAATGTTTTCTTTAAGATTTTATATAAATTGCCACCTTAATCTTTGGAAAACAAATTAAAGTACATGTAGCTATTGTGGCCATACAGTAGTGACACAATGCTAGGATACATGAATCTCTAGACAAAACCCAGTTTATTTCTAAATAGTATTACTAATATATAATGAAATCCATATGGCAGTGACGTTTTTAGAGCAGACTGAGACTTTGGTGTATATCTGACAATATGTATAGTATATGCTGACAAAAGGTAGCTTTGTATGCCTTACTGTAACCAGAAAATTTAAGTTGAACATATCAGTAGTGTAATTATTAGATCACAGTCATTGTGCTATTAGTTGTACGTATATTTGTAGTTACCTTTTCTATTTCATGTGAATTTCCAATGTCATGAAAAGTCTGGGAAGCCTAAAGTATCAGGGCTATATTGAACTACACCTGGAAAAACATAATTGTTAGGCTATATCTTTGAAGAATCCTAATTTGAATCTGAAGTAATTTACTTGTGAGAAAAAAAAAAGGGACGAATTACCTTAAAGGATGGTCTACAGATAAACTGGACACTAAGTAAGAGAAAGAGGGAAACAAAATGTTATGCTAAGAAAACAGGAAACTTTTATGGAAAACAAAAACAAATGAACTTTTTATAGGAATTGCCTAACTTCGTGATGGAGAAACCCACCACAGTGCTAATAGCAGTGGTGGATCACTGCTAAACTGTGCATATAACTTTAAAAAATATATGTATATACTATTACTAAGCTATGCAAGTATCCCTTTTTTTTTCTCCCCAAACTGGATAAGTAGAACTGACCACACTGATATTCCATACTATAGTACTCCATATGTAAATATCACTTTATTATCATTAAAGAGGAAAAACGTTTCTAATGTTGCTACATATACTTGCTTGACTCTGGTTAGTTGGCCCCAAGGACCTGCCATAAGAACTGAATGAAACAGACCTCACAATACCGCTGTGAGATAAATTTGAAATACTCTCCAGAATGAGCAGATGGTCAAACAACAGAATAGAGATTAAATACTGTTAAGATGATCATAATATGAAGCAGAGCTGGGCAAGATATTTTACAAGAAATGTAAAACCCTGATGACAATGTTTTTAAAATTATGTTTGAACACATCAAACTAAGCAATGATTCCAACTTCCTAATACAAAAATGGTAAGACTAAAAAAAAACAGAACTGCTCAACTCTTCAGTAGGAAATGCTTGACAATGTAACTTTTATCTGAAGAAAAAAGAAAGCATAACTTCAAATGTTAAGGGGAAAAAAAATTTGGCAAGGTGGGAGAAACAAATCTCTCAGAGGTTAAGCTCTAGCTTCTGTTGGCAATGTATTAGATTTGACAAAACACAGTTTTACTTATTCTTACAATTCCATTACAAGGATAGTAAGCAGAATTTACATAATATTTAAAGAGCCTTCTAAATCTCTTGATATATTCAGATCAAATTGAAAGTGTCTTTGCTGTATTGAGAGCTCTAGAGACCTGAGAAGTTACAGTGAAGATGGAATAAGCCACAAGCTCTTTTTTTAAAGCTAAGATGTGATCACAGTCTTCCCCGCCTGCCTTTCAAGCTTTTTTTGATTTAGAAACACCCCTGATTCATGCAATCTGATTAACAGTTTACATGAAGATTCATTATTCTCTTGCCAGCAATTGCTTTTACATAACTGCTTATAGAGCCCTCCTTACCTGAAACTGAGCTGAAGATTTATTCACTTAGAGGAACATCTTGATTAACATAATACTTCCTCATCAGTCACCTTCCAAAGTTAACTTACACTATGCACAAACTGGATACAGATAAACTTTTAGTCATGAACTAAGCAAGGCATGCTTTACCTTTCAGCTGTTTAATCACCTATACTTCCAGAAGACTTTCTGTAAAAAATAACAGGGATGGGAAACATGTCTAGGCAGGTAACAATAAAATGAAACACTGAACGCCTGCCTATTTCATACAGCTATATGAAAATTAAAGTTGGTAAAATTTATATTGTTTGCTCAGGAAAAGAATTCTGCATGAATGAAAAGGAAGCACTTCCCTATTCATGTATTTATTTTTAAAGAAGTAATACGTCTGGGTTTAGTTCTCTGCTTTCTGCTCTTGTTTCATGCAGGTGTCACTCTTAAAAGACATTCAGCAACCTCACCTGTGCAGCTCCATTCACATCTCCTGCAGCTTAAACACTCTGTTTATCGAGATAAATCTTCTGAAATCACATCTGATTATGCAGGACATAAATCTGATAAAATGTCACAATGGAATTATAAGACCGTCTCAAAAAATCATTACAGAACCTATTTTACGGTTGGAATCAAATACACACTTTAATTACCCCAACATTATTTAGAGTTATGATGCAGAAATCTATTGTGTTTTGTATTCTTTGCTTTGTTCAGACTGTTTCCTGCATGCTTCACTCAAGTAATATAGTTACGAATTAGAGCATTATTTTACAACTGCTGTGGTTAACACCATTACATATATTGAAATCATTTTACTCTTACACTGCTGATCCTTTTAGTCATTTGCTTATTAACCCCCTTTTGCAATACTGCAATCAACAATGCAACATTCTAATGGTCTAAGCACTGATGACTCAGGCTGAGGCTTCCTGGGGATTAATGACCACTTGGGAGAAGTTGATGTCCCAAAATATAGCTTAGGGCCATTTACTTCATTTGTTCATTAATCTTTAGGAAATGCTTCATGATGAGGTTGTTACTTCTATTACAGACTGAAGACTTATATAGGGAGATATTTTAAGTTCCTCATATTTCACTTAGCAAATGTCAGACACTTCTAGAGGATTTAATGATCCATACTACTCTTTAAATTGTGTTTCAAGATTATGTTATTTGTAATCTAGGATTTTAAAATAAGAAGTGTAAAGACTCATACTATGAAAAAAGTATCAAGATAAAAAATATTCAAAATATGAAAACAAGAAATATGTAGTGACTGATTATTTCAGTACCACAGAAGTATATACAGATGTGTATTTGGGCAAAGAGGGTTACTAATGGCAGATACAATTTATGTCTGGTACTGTACAGAATAAAAAACTGATAGAGGCTATAAGGACTCTTCTCATCACCCTCAATCCTCACCACAATATGAAGGATTAGTAAGATCAGCTATTTATTTCCAACAGCCTGGTATCACCTCAATCACTGAATCAGTTTATTTAGACTTAATTTCTGAGTTTCAATCTGATTTGAAAGATAATGAGCATTGCAGAATATGTCTCCTTGCATAGGTGAAGCTAGTGAGAACATGAGTAGCAGAACATCACCCCTGTTTGGAAAAAAAGTAGTTATTTCAGCTTTTCACAATCAGATTCCAGAATTTCCACTCCAAGATAAAGCTAGAAATTACAAAACACACTGGACACGAGCACTTAAAATTCCTGCTGAAGATAAATTCCAATGTCTAATTTTAAGCAACTCAGATGATATCTCATACATTAATTGAACTAACACGAATATTGTAAAAGTTTGAAAGCCAACAGTTTTAGTTCAGTGTTCTTAGCTACAGAACTCAAAGTTTAAAAGCTTAGTTTCTAATTCTAAACTCAAACCATTAATTATCAGATCTTGCTGTGAAGACCGAAAGCTTGAAATTGTAAACTGCCTCACACTGTGAGTCTCAGTGTTTTGGGATTGTGGCCTATACAACATCTTTAATGATGAACTCCAGGAAAGAAAAGAGTTGGCTAAATCCTCCGTGTGAGTGGATTCACTGATAGAGAAACATTTCTAAGGAATATATTCATTTTATCAATGCCAAAATTGAATATTTTTGAGCAGCACAATCAATAATTTTAACAATATCAAACCTTCATCTAAAAATCCTGTTTTGACAACTAAGCAAACAAACACCGGTGATGAGAATGTATTCTACTAGCTATCTGAAATTAAATAGACTCTTGCTCCAAAAGTGAGTCGAATTTTTGATCCGGTATTAAATCACAGAATCACAGAATTGTAGGGGTTGGAAGGGACCTCTCTAGAGATCATTGAGTCCAACCCCCCTGCCAAAGCAGGCTCCCTGCAGCAGGTTGCACAGGTAGGTATCCAGATGGGTCTTGAATATGTCCAGAGGGGGAGAATCCACAACCTCCCCGGGCAGCCTGTTCCAGTGCTCCGTCACCCTCACTGTGAAGAAGTTCCTTTGCATGTTGGTGCGGAACTTCCTATGCTCCAGTTTATGGCCATTTCCCCTTGTTCTGCCCTCACAGACCACTGAAATGAGGTTGACCATGTCCCTTTGTCTCCCACACTTAAGATATTTGTAAACATTAATAAGATCCCCTCTGAGACTTCTTTTCTCAAGGCTGAACAGACCCAGGTCTCTCAGCCTTTCCTCATAGGGGAGATGCTCCAGGCCCTTTATCATCTTTGCAGCCCTTCGCTGGACTCTCTCCAGGAGATCCCTGTCTTTTTTGTACTGGGGAGCCCAGAACTGGATACAGTACTCTGTACTCACGTGAGGCCTGACCAGGGCAGAGTAGAGGGGGGAATGACATTCCAAAAAAGTGTATTTTGTCCTCAAAGTACCAAATAATTACAGCTAAAAGGAGGACATTTTATATCACGCTTTCATTGTAACTGCTAAGTCACCTTCTCTAAAACAAATATTATTTTACACAAGACAGAACACAAAGGGAAGATAAGCTCCACGTAATCAGTATGGTCACAACCATATTTGGGTTGCTGACACTTTCTTTTCTTTCTATTGTCTGTGTGTCAGACACCTTAGGACACACTAACAATAAACTTGGTTACAATGTGGAAAAATATCCCCTTATTCAGATCTCCATACATTACTGTGCAACAGCCTCTTGACAGAAGTGAAAAAAATACCAAATTTTCACTGGAAATTTAAGTAGTTTGGTGACAGAATTCCATCAAGATTAGACAGGTGGTTATTTACATCTCTGTGGGCATCCCACCACTCTCATCTCTCACTGATTCCTTACATACATTTGCCACCTTGTGTAAGGTGCATGCTTCTGCTTCTGAGAAAAGGCACTAACATTGGAGTGACTAGCAGAGACTTACAAAGGTAACTGGCAATTAGAACTTGGGTTCAGAATGTTCCCAAACAGTATGCATTTTGTAGTTTGCTGCAGATCTGAAAGTACTTGAGCTTTTCAAGCTCAGTATTAGACCTTTTCCAAAAAAAGTCCGACTGCTTACTTGAATTCAAGTGAACTTTACAGAACATTACTAACAGCACCATAAAATACAAGGATTGTATTACTGGACCGTAGCCTACCAATGCTAGCTGACCGCAGGCTCAGCACTTCTGCAGTTACCTAATATCTACGTAGAGCATTAACAAAAATTGTACACTTGAAGTATTCTACTTAGCTAATAAGACAAATAAAATTAGCAAGGCTTAATAATTAGATTGAGCCTTATTTGAGACAAGAAAAGTTAATGAAAAGCTATTATATCAAATGTGGAGAATCAAACAGGTGATTTTATAGTACATCAGATGACATAATTACTCTCTTCAGATGAATGTCAAAGTGTTTGCAACATCAATGAGGCATGAGATAAAAAATGTTTCTCTGGGTTCCATGGAAAGATCAATGTGGAGAAAAGATGCTACACAGGTCCTCTGTTTCACTTCTGGAGAACTAGTGAACTGGTTTAAGAAGAACAAAGGTAATATTATGCCTCGGAATCCTCATACGAGCTTCAGAACAGTCATAAACACTGCAAGTACATTATTGGTATTGGACATTTTTCAGGCAAACTATTCTGGATATGTAATGACAGAAATTATGAAATGGGAGACAACACTTACAAATCTTTTTTTTAAGTAGTTGTCTTTTACAACAACCTCATGTGAAGTTCACACTTTGGAAAAAATGTCATTTTGACTGTAATGATGAAAGTGAATATATTAATATTTCACAGTTGTCAAGGGTATCCCAGCACTTCACAACTGTAGCAGAAAAGTCTCAGGAAAAAAAAAAATGGTTTAGGTGAATTACTGGGTATTACTGGCAATGCAAGGTGCGTGTCTTGAGCCAGTATATATTTCCATTGGTGTAGGGATTCTGCCCTAATGAATAACACAGTTCATGTCAGAAGAAATCAAATAAATAAATGACCGTGGAAGACACTGTTGTGTTGACATTAATTGGATACAGAAACTGTAAGACATGAGGCTCTGTACTGCAAAGGAGATTGGCCTTTTTGTACTCAGCTCTACAGCTGGGATGCACTATGTGCTTAGTCATATCATTACATTCTTCTGCCCATTGTCTTTCTTTTGTAGCCTTTCAAAACTAGAAAAACAAACATAATTTCAAAAAACCCTCAGGAAGGGTTTACAGGTTCTGTATACACAGTCCCTGATAATTCCTGTCCTGAAGTAGTTAAAGTGCATACACAACAAATCAACACTCAACAAAAACAACGGGATTATTCATCCAGCTGCCTCTCAGATAGTCTCAGTTTATTACCATGAAGCAACTGCCCCAGGTGAGCCTGACAAAATAAGTGTCACTGACTCAAATTTAGCATCCATGGAGAAATATCTCACTCTCTCTTCCCTGGCATTATGGACTCGCTGAGCAGAACCAAATGAGAACATGCTGCTAACTGTTCAATACAATGTACAATGTTCAATACAACTGTTCAGTGTACGTTCAAATGAAACAGAGAGATGGTGCAACTTAACTCATATCCAGGTGCAGGCTCAATAGTATCAATAACATAATATGCAGGTTGTACCAAAAGTTATGCCTCCTATTTATTTCCATGGAAACTACAAGAGAGACAAAGAGCGCAATGACAGTTTTTGATAGAACAAATTTTCAGCTACGAAACACTAGTTTTCAACACAGTCACCTACGCATTTTCACTGGAGATGAACAAGAGCCTGCTTGCCACACTTGTAAAAGTGTGCACCAGTGGAGACAATCCACTGTCATTGCACCACTGCTGAAATGCACCACCCACCACCTCACTGTGCTCACATCCACTGTTTGGTCTTCAGAAACAATCAGCAAATGTCGATGAATGTCAATGGGTGTCATTTTTTCCACATGGAAGAATTCAATTCCACACCTTTGCTCCATACACGCTTCCATGTCAGACACCATTCTGTCAGACTGCCCTTCTGCTGCCATCTGTTGCGTGGCAACAATGTACAGTGGAATATTGGTAGGGAGGTTCAATCTCTACTGCCATCCCACCGACATCGAGCATTACTTTCAGAGCAGCCCTCATAGGTGTACAATGTTTGAATTTTCTGATAATGAAGGACAATCTGGTACTAAAGTGTAGCTTAAAAAAAAAAGACTGAAAACAAGTCAAACAAATGTAACAGCATTCAGAAAACATGAGAATATCTCTTTTTTTTTTTTAGAATTAAAATGGGCATAGTTCATGCAGCTTATGTTAAGCGATGTTTTGTATCCTCTCTCAGGCACTTTAAGCAGAAAATACTCAACTACAGAAAAGGTTTATTGTTAAACTGCTCTGTTAGCTCTTTTTATTAATTTACTTCCATTTGCTTTTTCCAAGGATAATAATACTTTTGATTTCAAGGGTCACATTCAAATGCCTCCATCCCAAGGACTAAGTAGAGAAAATTTAAGCACAAGCTAACATCTCTCTGGGATTTGCAGAACCTTCCGTAAAGTAAATAGGGCCCTTGTGGCTTATCAGTCATTGGTGTGTTCAGCTCCTTAAACTAAGAGAATTGAGGGGATTAGTTAGAGGAGAAATGAAATGTACCTAATTAATTCCCCAGATCCCTGTAGATTATACGGCATGTTTGTAACAGCAGGAAATTGTGACTGAAATTAAAAACACATACCTACAGTGATGATGAAAAATGCAGCCTCTCTTCCTATTACTGCAGTATCATTGGTATATTAAGACGAGCGACTACATTTTAGAATTTTTCATTGCTTTCCAAAAAGATTTTCTAGCTATGAGTTTTTTTATTTTTATTTTTATTTTTTTTACAGAATTCTTAGAATTCTTTTTTAGTCTCTGACAGATAGAAGAGAAAAGTAATGATGGGAAATCCTGGCATAGCAGCACGGAGCTGTGTCAGGGGAGGGTCAGGTGGGGGTTGGGGAAAGGTTCTGCACCAGAGGGTGGTGGGCATGGAATGGGCTGCCCAGGGTCATGGTCAAGGCACCAAACTGCCGCAGTTCAAGGGGCATTTGGGCAATGCTCTCAGACACAGGATTTAATTTTTGGGTTGTCCTGTGTGGAGCCAGGAGTTGGACTCAGTTGGATCCTTATGGGTCCCTCCCAACTGGGGATATTCTATGATGGATATTATTTATCCTTGAAAATTTGTAATGCTTTAGCTTTGAACTATTTGCTTCTCCCTAGTCTCCCCTCCTAGGTTTTTCTGAGTCTGATGCACAAAATATCAACTAGATAAGGATATTTTCATTGACAGAGAAATAAACTTGGAAAAACTAAAATCCAGATAGTTGTCTAGACTTCCCTAAATAAGGACAAAAGAAAAGTAGAATTCAGAGCAAAAAGGAGGAGTTAAATAAAGAAGAGTAGCTCCAGAAAGGTAAATCTGAACTACCGAAGGTCTGAAGTAAGTTTTTATTTTATTTTCTCATTCTGTCACAGCTTGGAAGAAGTTACTTAACTGCCTCTATGTACTGCCACTTAATAATAAGGCAAAAAAAAAGAAGTGCTGTTTATGGACCACATTACAAAACTTTTCAAAAAAATTCTCAATATGAGTTTACATAATACATTCCAAGTTTTGCTGCTATGCACCCTTTCAAGCCGCGTAAACCGAAATTAACATATGTGTTTCTGCAGTTCCAGTCATTTTAAAGTAATGTTTACCAGGTGCTTCTGCCTATGTCCTGATTATATATTTTTTAAGGCTTTTCATTAATGTGGAGTATAAATAAATAGTCTTGCTTGCTCTTCTATCATCTTTTGTGGTCCTCCCACATGCTCTCATCCATGGAATTAAAGAGCCACTAGGGATGAAGATTATGTTTCTGTAGGAGCTCTATATAATACCATTGTCAGTATACTACCAGGAAATAGAAAGATTTAAAAACAGAATTTCAAAGAAAGGGGTTGTAACAGCAAAGAAGGAAACTCAGCAGTCTTCTCATCGACAAATAACGTAAAGCATGGAGAAGGGTAAAAACAAGATCTGCAAAATGTTAGGATAAACAGTCATAGATAGATAAGAAATCATGATTTTTGATGCATTCTGTAAATGAGGGATGTAGTTTGAATTGACCACAAGGAAGGACAGACAGGAACTCAATGAAATGATTATTGTGTGAAAAATCACTCAACAATATCAGTTCCCACAGGAAAAAGTGATTCAATTTGCAATCCATCAATCATTTGGCATTATAATGGAAGTAAACACATCATAGTGGAATGCTGCCATAGGATCAACGTCTTCTGCTTTGGAAACAACATTTCAGGATTGCTCCAGTATTTATTTTCCATAAAAGAGGTAATTATAAAATAAATAAATGGTTTCACTGTGGCAGTATGTGGCAGTAGGAAACCATTACTTGGTGACATTTTATTTCAGCAACATTATTTCTAAAGAAAAAAAAAAGTTGAATGTTTGTGGATTTGTCTGGCACACATTCCATTTCATTAAATAACAGCTACTGACTGACTACACATAACACTATTTTATCAGGAATCATAAGACAATTAACTAAATACGACACACTTGTCTTCAGCTGTAGAATTCTGGGCTTTTGATATTTTAGAATGACATCTGTTACATAACACCTACACACTTCAGAAAAGAATCTAAACATTTTCAATAAATAACCTGCTTGTGTTTTGCAGCACAACTCAAGCTTGCTGTAGTAAGGTATCGGTCAAGACATTTTTTTTGTATGAATGTATGCTGAAGTGTTTTATTACTAATGTCAACAAATACATAGAAAACTCATACCACTAAAAACCCTGTCCTCCTATGTTTCAATTCGCTAGTGCTAGCAAAGCAACAGTTTCAGTTCCTGAAATGTATGGATGTATTTTGTCAGTTTTTGAGAAATGTTGAATTACTTTGCATTGCTTCCTTTTCTTCTGATTTCACATCTGGATAAACTAAATAATAGTTATATTAAATTAAGTGAAAACTAACAAATGCTATCAGATTTCAGGTGCTACTCAGATACTTCAACAGAATAAAAATTCTGCTCTTTTTAATAACTTAACTCAAACTCGATGCATCTGAATTCAAGAAACTCAGGTCAGCCACATAAGCTTGCCGATCAAAAAGAAAAGGAAGATATGGTCCTGCCTAAATGACCTCTCTCTAGCAGTAGTCAGAACCCATAAAAACAGATGAGAGATGAAGTTATCAATCAAATGCCTTGGAAATGCTATTCTCAGCTTTGGTTTACTCCAGTTTGGGCCAGAAATCTGCATTCTATTATATCATTCAGGTCTTGGCAGGTAACACCCTTCAGTTCACCTTTTGTTTAGTCATTTTGTGTTACTAGTATTCATTTAACAAGACATGCTAGCGACTTCATAAACCTCTAGATCTTCCCAATTAACTGTTTTCAGAAACTTTTTTTAAGCATCTGCTTAGCTCTCATAAAGCACCTGAAGACATATCAGGTTGAGCCAATGATCTACTGGTAATCTAAAGAGGCATTTGGACAATGCCCTTAAAAACATGCTTTAACTTTTGGTCAGCCCTGAAGTGGTCAGGCAGTTGGACTAGATGATCATTGTAGGTCCCTTCTAACTGAACTATTCTATTCTATTCTATTCTATTCTAATTTTACGTACTCGGACTGTGGCCATTTTTATTTTGTTCTTGTCTTTCTGATGTCATAAAGTCAGTATATTCATTAATCCTACTTGTTACACTGTGTTGAATCTTTTTTGATTTTTTTGCTATCTTTCCTCAGAGCATGTTTTAATTGATCTTTTTGCTGTGACTAATGCAGTAAAACATTAGTATCTTTTTTTTGATCTCTGTGGCAAATGCATTTATTTCTGAATGGAACTATAATGTTGTTAACTTTTGTAAAGACTTCATGACAGAATAATAACTAGGATGGGCAAACAATTTAGATTTAAAATGAACAAATCAGATTAGTTTATACTTTGCCTTCTGTCTCGCATGTGTTTGTGGAAGGTGGTCCTGACTTTCCTCTTAGAGGAGTTATGGAGTTCCTTTGCTAATGTGGTCCCACTCTTAATTTATCACAGTTGAATCATTTCGGAAGCCTAAAATGTGACATATTTTATCTTTTCCTGAAATCTGTCTCCTCCCACCCTCTGCTTAAAAACCAAAGTTGTTTCACCATTTCATTTCATAATTAGTATATTTAGACCAGGATGTAATAATGTATGTCAAAGTGTAGAAGACTTTATAATTTTAATTACAGTTTAATTAGCACATTCCATATGCTTACATCAAACCTCTAGGGTTGTCTTTTTTGTTTTGTTAAAAAAATATTGGGTTTTTTTAGATGCTGTGCAACTAAGATGCATGCAGGGTAGTGATATTCAGTTATACTGGAAGATTGCTGGCATGTGCTGTGTTTTGCAGATAGAATCCAGGAGTCCTTAGATAATACTTACAAATCTTTTATGATATTAAAGTATTGTGCTGTCGATTTGGGTATCATAGTGCAGTATTCGCTAAAGTTTTTAATAGATGTCAGACTTATGAAGGTGGTGTATCTGCAATAAACACCTGGTTCTGGTGCTTTTTTGCTTTCCTTTGTGGGATAGAAAGCATATGATCACACAAATCCTTTTATCTGGACTGCAGGCTTCATGTTTTGATAAGAACAAAAAAATGTGCATCTTGGAAGACAAATGAAATATTTTAAAGTGTTACTAGGTTACTAGGTACAAGTCATCTTGGTTATTATGTAGAGTTCTTCCTCTGTCTTTTACATCTTTCTGATCTTAGATTTTGTCTATAACCATTTATTGCTTAAAAATTGAATCATAGTTGAACTGGAAAGTATTAAGTCAACAAGATTTGACTTTTCTTTTTTTTTTTGAAAGATCCAGTTGTGCTTTTGAGATGAGAGGCTAGAATAAGTGATCCTCTCTCTCTTCACAGTACTTAGAAAAAGCATATCACTGTATCATGTCTGAGCTGTTAGGCATTTGAGCAATGAATAGTACCATGCTCCATTAGAATAACTTAAATGCTTTCTCCTTATCACACTGTTTGTATTTATTTGTATTTATTCATATGTATTTATTGCATTTATTTGTATTTATTCATATGGCTTAATACAAACTAATAGACAACTGTTTTGTAAAATACTAGAATTACAATTTCTAAGCATTATTATTAAATCATTATTTTAAACAGAGATGAAAATCTCAATAAATGAGATTTCATTTTGAAAGACTTGAAAAATGCAGACAGACAGGAATGTCTCTAGAGAATCGGTTGCAGAATAGGAAGTGCTACATGTTTAGTTTTCTAACTCAGATCTAGCCTATATTAATAGAAATTGGTGTTTGTTACTGCTCACCTGTTCTTGGTTTTTTTAAAAGGCATTCTCAGCCCAAGGTCTAGTGGATAGCCATTCAGGGTATGAGTCCCTCTTTTTGCAATGAGATCCTTGTGCCAGCTCTATTGATTTACTTGGAGATTTGCCTGCCTGCTGAAGATAACTTTTTCTGAAGCTCCTTCTGGAACTGTGACAATAATCTGTAGCTGTGATGTCATCAGAACTCAAAGATGCATGTCTGAATAAATCTAAAAATATGTTTACACTCTGCTTAAGAGATGTGGTTATACTACAGTAGTGTTGTGGATTCTGTAATTACTTTTCCTGATGCAGCTTGAAGTTTGCATGTTCATTCAATAAACATAGATCATTATTCACATGTGCTCACAGCTTGACACATTCTACATGTAAAAATTTTGAACTGGAAAAATAATCAGGGTTGCAGTATGAATATATTATAGTTACAGTAAGCATGCTATAGCGGGCAAATAGGCAGGAGTAGGTCAGCTGTTAGCTAACTGGGCACCAATCTTTAAAATATTGACATCAAGTAATGTGGTTTTTTAATAATATTTAATTAACTACTATTTAAACACCTCTGCTCAGATTGACCTACATGTTCTAGTTTTAAAAGTTCAGTATAGATAATAGATTTGACATGCTCGGTGCATAATGGTTTCTGAAAGGAAACAGTGTGCAACACTGATTTCTGAAATTCTTTGTTTCTAAAAAGAGGAACAAACAAATGCACAATACTAAATATTGTCTTGTTTATTTTTCAGATTAGCACTGTACGTATATGAATATCTGCTCCATGTAGGAGCACAGAAATCAGCCCAGACATTTTTATCAGAGGTATGTTTTCCCCCATCATTTTTTTTTCTTCCATAACTTTCAAGCATGTGAAAGTGAAATAAATATGTTGGTTTAAAATAAAAAGCAGTGACAACCTTGACTATCACTTTACATTGATCAGCATAGATTTCTAATCCTGTGCAAGCCAGTTTGCTATGTCATTTTACATGCCGTAGTATAATTATTTTTTCTATGATTTGTTACCCTGTTCTCTGATTTGCTACTACACTGAGAAAGATTCCCCTATTTTCTCTAATAAATATGCATGTTAGACAATGCATCGATGGTGCTCCTTTTTGATGATATTCTAACTTATTGTTGATACCTCCAATTGTGAATAATGGAGCCATCCTAAATACACAGCAGTCAAGTATTTTACATCCTACTGTCATATATGTGCAGTTCTCATTCTCTTGAGCATTGTTAATCTCCATATATAGTCTTACCATGCTTCTAACCACTTCATTTCTTTTCATCTGGTGAATCTAATATGACTATAACCATTTATGTCCTGATTCTTAAACACTTTTTAACTACTAGTAGAATTTTTACTATTACACAATAGTTAGTATTTTTTTATGGTCTTTTAAAGACTTGTATATATCTTTTGAAGATTGAATAAATGATATCTCTTTAGCATTTTATATTTATTCTGGAATATAAAACCACCTGTGTACCAAACATACTGAAGTATTTCACAATATTGTTTTTAATAAATCTTTCTTTGATGAGAATATTTAAGATTATGATGATGATGATGATAATAATAATAACTGAGTAGTGAGCAGAAGTGAGGAAAAAAAAGGCAGAATGTTGTACTAGGATAATTTGCTGCTTCAAATGATACTTCTTGTATTGGGTTTACATGGCAAAGTTTTGGTAGTGGAGGGGCTGCAGGGGTGGACTCTGTGAGAAGAGATCAGGAGCTGCCCCATGTCAGACAGAGCCAGTTCCAGCTGGCTCTGAGACAGACCTGCCACTGGCCAAAGCTGAGCCAGTCAGCAAAGCTGGTGGTGCCGCTGTGATAACATATTTAAGAAAGGGGTGAAAACACTGTGAAGCATCTGTGAGACAGAGGAGCAAGAAAAAAATGTGAAACAACACTGCAGACACCAAGGTCAGTGAAGAAGGAGAGGGAGGAGGTGCACCAGAGCAGAGATTCCCCTGCAGCCCTGTCATGGTTTAACCTCGGTAGGCAGCTAAGCCCCACGTAGCTGCTCACTCACTCCCCCACAGAGGGGTGGGGGAGAGAATTGGAAGGATAAAAGTGTGAAAACCCATGGGTGGAGATAAAGGCAGTTTAATAGGTAAAGCAAAAGCCGCGCACTCAAGCAAAGCAAAATAAGGAATTCATTCACTACTACCCATTGGCAGGCAGGTGTTTTGCCATCTCCAGGAAAGCAGGGCTCCATCATGCATAACAGTGTGAAGACGAACTCCATCACTCCAAATGTCACCCGCTTCCTTCTTCTTCCCCTAGCTTTATATACTGAGCACAGCGTCATATGGTCTGGAATATCCCTTTGGTCAGTTGGGGTCAGCTGTCCTGGCTGTGTCCCCTCCCAACTTCTTGCCCATCCCCAGCCTACTCGCTGGCAGGGTGGTGTGAGAAGCAGAAAAGGCCTAGACTCTGTGTAAGCACTGCTCAGCAGTAGCTAAAACATGGATGTGTTACTAACACTGTTTTCACCACAAATCTAAAGCATAGCCCCATGCAAGCTACTATGAAGAAATTTAACTTTATCCCAGCCAAAACTGTACAGGCCCATGGAGAAGACCATGAAAAAGCAGGTTGTCCCCCTGCAGTCTGTGGTGGGTTGACCCTGGCTGGACGCCAGGTGCCCACCAAAGCCGTTCTATCACTCCCCCTCCTCAGCTGGACAGG
>JANHGO010000045.1:8848630-8871968 GCA_024606505.1 Aquila spilogaster
AATCTCTGCTCCGGCACCTGGAGCATCTCCTCCCCCTCCTTCTTCACTGACCTGGGGGTCTGCAGGGTTGTTTCTCTCCCATGTTCTCACTCCTCTCTCCAGCTGCAGTTTCTGTCCCCCAGCAACTTTTTTTTCCCTTCTTAAACACGTTATCCCAGAGGCGCTACCACCATCGCTGATGAGCTCGGCCTTGGCCAGCAGTGGGTCTGTCTTGAAGACAGCTGGCATTGGCTCTGTCAGACATAGGGGAAGCTTCTAGCAGCTTCTCACAGAAGCTACCCTTGTAGGCCCCCCCCAACTACCAAAACCTTGCCACGCAGACCCAATACATCACCCTACAGCTGTGGAACAATCAAGAAAAGCTGGGATGCACTGTGTGCTTGTTCTAATCATTGGTAATGAACACAAGATGAAAATATTCTGCCTATTTTCTTTCTCTTGTAGCTTTTCAAAACTACAAAAACAGACATTTAAAAAAAAAAAAAATCTCAGAAGGGATTTACAGGTTCTATACACATAGTTCCTCAATAATCCCTGTCCTGAAATGATTAAAATGCATACACAGCAAATCAGCACTCAACAAAATCAATGGGATTATTCAAGCAGCTAGCCCTCACCCAAGTCAAATAGTTTCAAGTTTACAACCATGAAGCAACTGTCCCAGGTGAATCTGACAAAATGAGTATGTGCCACTGTCTGCCCTTAGTATCCATTCAAAAATATCTCACACATTCTTCCCTGGCCTTATGAGCTCATTGAGCAGAACCAAATGAGAGCCTGCTGCTAACCTTTTTAGTATGCTCAAAAGAAAAAGAGAGCTGCTGTGACATAGCTCACATCCAGGCACAAGCCCAACATTATCAATACCATAGTACAGATGCATAATTTTTTTCAATTCTCTGATAACAAAAGATAATCTGATACTAAAGAGTGGTTTAAAACCAGACTGAAAACAAGTCAATTTAATCAACTGTAACTACATTCAGAAAACATGAGAATATTTCACTGTAATTATTATTTTTGGAAATGAAATGGGCACAGTTCATACTGCTTATCTTAAATGATGTTTTGTATCCTCTCGGAGGCACTTTAAGCAGAAAATACTTGGCTATAGAAAAGGTTTATTGTTAAACTGCTATGGTTGTCCTTCTTATTAATCTACTCTCATTTGCTTTTTCCAAGTGCAATAATACTTTTGATTTCAAGGGTCACATTCAAATGCCACTATCCCAAGGACTGAGTGGAGAAAATTTAAGCACAGGCCAACATCTCGCTGGGATTTGCAGAACCTTCTGTAAAGTAAATAAGGCCCTTGTGGCTTATCAGTCGTTGGTGTGTTCAGCTCCCTAAACTAAGAGAATTGAGGGGATTAGTTAGAGGAGAAATGAAATGTACCTAATTAATTCCCCAGATCCCTGCAGATTATATGGCATGTTTGGAACAGCAGGAAATTGTGACTGAAATTAAAAATACATACCTACAGCAGTGGTGCTGAAAAATGCAGCCTTTTTTCCTACTACTACAATATCACTGATATATTAACAGAAGTTATTACATTTTAGAATTTTTTATCATTTTATGAAAAATTTTCCTGTCATGCTTTTTTTGGAAAAATATATATTTAATACAGAGCTGAGAATTCTAAGTTTCTGACAAGCAGAAGAGAATAGTAATGTTGGGAAATGGATATTATTTATCCTTGTAAATTTGTGATGTTTTAGCTTTGTACTGTTTGTTTCTCCCCTCTCTCCCATGGTTTGTTTTTCTCTGACTCTTCATCTGTTACATAAAATACCAACAAGATAAGACTTTATATGCTACTCTCAGTGACAGAGATATAAACTTGGAAAAAGTCAGGGGAGCCTAAAAGACTTTATCTGGATTTAAGTAAGGGCAAGAGAAAAGCAGACTCAAACTTGAGATTTCAGGCAGAAAAGAAGGAGGAGGTAAATAAAGACTAGTTCCAACAAAACAAAAATGAAGGCAGTTTGAATTTGTGAAAGTCTGAAATTAATTTTATATTGTATTTCCTCATTCTGTCTCACTTTGGAAGAAGTACTTTAGCTGCCTCTACATATTCTCACTTCATAGCAGGGAAGGAAAAAAAAAATGCTGTTTATGGAGCAAATTACGGAACTTTTCAAAAACTATCTTCAGGAGAAGATTACATAAAGATTTCTCTAAATTCATGTTAATATCTTCAGAGTTCTGCTGTTATATATCTTTTCAAACCACATAAACTGAAACTAATACATAAGTTTCTGCAGTTCTAGTCAATTTTATAGGAATGTTTGCCAGGTTCTTCTGCCTGCATCCTGATTATAGGTTTTTCATGTTTTCCTAATATGGAGTATAAATTAATATCTTTCCTTGTTTGTCCATCCTCTTTTGTGTTTGTCCATCCTCTCACAAGCTCTCATCCATGGAATTGAATACCCATTAGGGATGAAGGTTATTCTTCTGTGGGAGCCCTGTGTAACACCATTGCCAGTAAGTAGAAACATTTAAAAGTAGTTTCAAAGAAAGGGGTTTTAACAGCAAAAGAGGAACCTCTGCATTCCTCTCACCGACAAACAATGTGACAGCATGGAGAAGGGATAAAGAATACAAAAACAGTTAGCTCTGGAAAACATTAAGAGAAATAGTCACAGATAGGAAATCAAGTGCTTTTTCATACATTCTGTAAACAAGAAAGGTAGTCTGAATTGACCACAGGGAAGGACAGACAGGAATTCAACAAAACCAGTATTGTGTGAAAATCACTCAACTACATCAGTTCCCATAGGACAAAACGATTCAATTTGCAACCCATCAATCATCTGGCATAATAATGGAAGTAAATACATCATAATAGAGGGCTGTCACAGGATCAATGTCTTCTACCTTGGAAACAAACAGTTTGGGATTGCTCCAGTATTTATTTTCCATAAAACAGATAATTATAAAATAAATAATTGGTTTTACTATGGCATTTATGTGGCAGCAGGAAACCATTACTCGGTGACATTTTATTTCAACAGCATTATCTCTAAAAAAAAAAAAAAAGAAAGAAATGGAAAAAAGGCTGAACACTTGCAGATCTGTCTGTCACACATTTCATTTAGTTAAATAAGAGCCACTGACTGACAACAAGTAATGCCATTTTAAGGGAAATCAAAAGGCAGCAGACTAATATTATGCAGTTGTCTTCATCTGCAGATTTCCAGACTTTCGATATTTTAGAACGGTATCACTCATATAAGACCTACACACTTTTTAAAATACCTAAAATTTTGCAATTAATAAGCTACTTATATTTTGCACCTCAACTAATGCTTGCTGTGGGGTAGAAAGGTATCTGTTGAGACATTTTTGATAAGGATGATCGATGAAGTACTTGATTACAAATGTCAACAAAAATACAGAAAAATCATACTCTCGAAAATCCTTCTGTCCTCCCATGTTTCCTTTCACTAGTACTACTATAATTCAGCAGTTTCAATTCCTTGAAATTCTCTCAATTTTTGAGAAATACTGAATTATTTCAATTTTATCCATGTGACATCTGAATAAACTGAAAAATAATCTGTGTTAATTGAAAACTGTCAAATGCTATCAGATTTCACATGCTACTCAGATGTTCTAAGAGATTAAAATTCTAACTCCAATTTATAACTCAAGTCAAATTAAACTGAAACTCAATGCATCTCAAAAAGTTCAAGAAACTCGGGTATTGTGCCTAAGCCTATAGATCAGGAAGAAAAAGTATGTGTGGCTCTGCCTATAATGAGCTCTTGCCTGTGGCAGACAGAACCCATAAAAGATTGATCCATTGCGAGAGATGGAGTTATCAGTCAAATTCCTTGGAAATGCAATTCTCAGCTTTGGTATGCTCCAGTTTGGGGTAGAAGTCTGGATTCTATGCTATGATTCAGGTCTTGGCAGGTAATGCTTTTCAGTTTACCTTTAGTTTAGTCATTTTAAGTTAGTACTGTTCTTATAATGAGGCAGGCTAGCAACTTCAGACACCTCTAGATCTTCTCAATTAACTGCTTGCAGAAACTTGTTTAAGCATGTGCTTAGCTCTCATAAAGCACCTGAAGACATACCAGGTAAGTCAACCATCTACTAGAAATCTGCATAATAATTTAACAGTGCAAATGTTTCCAAAGGGAAATATATGTAGTATGACCAAAGTATTATGCAAATTTTGTTTTTACAGTGATTTAGCCCTGCCATAATATCTTATGCCATTATACAAGCAGCACATTAAGCCATGTCATTGCTCACAAAAGCAGGCAGGAGCTGGACCAGATATCCTGCAGCCTTAGCCTGAATGTATGGATGCCTTTGGGGCACACTACCTATTAATTTAAAATTCTGAAACTAATTATGTATGTCAGGGTGACCTCTTTCTAATCTACATTCATCACAGAACACAAGCCTTCTGTCTCCGTTGTTCCCATAATAAAATAGCTGTTGATAGACTTATATAATTGACTGTATCTGAAGTGGACTCATACCATGGTGCTACATTCAAATTGTATGTAATCCCAGCTGAATAAAGATAAGCAAAAATAATCCAACTATCTCAAGTAATTAACTTCTAAGGTTTCATAGTAACATTGGAAAAAAATTATTACCCATGATCCTAAAAACAATGCTGCAGAGTATATAGAAGTCACATTCACTGCCAAGCTAGCAAGAAATTATTTGCAACATTTAAAGATGCATGTAGTGCAAGATATATTCACTCCTATTTATCTCACACATAGCTTGCCTTGTTAGAAACACATAGATGAAATATGCACCTATACCTAGAAAGGCCCCTGAACTTGACACTGGGATTTTTAGAGGTGCCTAAAAGAATTAAGTACCTAATTCTCATTGATTTCTAAAGGAAACGGAGAAGAAAAATTCCAGGTAACACTTTAGTAACAGGATAATTTTGTTAGAGCATGCATCTTCCACTGGACCTCCACCCACATTACAATGAAAAATAAAGAGAAAAAAGAGCCTTCTTCTCCAGCCTACCTTGGAGAACTCCTTGGAGTTGCTCTTAATCACATTAAGATAGGCCAGACTTACAAACAGCCCATTCATATGCCCAGCTCAGAATACTAACATGATGAAATCATGAACATCCTCAAGTTCCCTTTTCTTTGGCACTGTGATTTTCAGTAAGGCTTGTGATCAAGGGAATTCCCAATGATTTTAAAATAATTTAGGCAGTGCTTCTAAAAGCATCCAGCTCTGTACACCTGCTCACTTTGTAAGCAGTCCCACAAACTTAAGCCAAGCTACTGAGATACATGTTCATAGGATCATGTTTCTACTGAAGTGAAGAGCTTAAAAAGGCAGCACTGGAAAAAAAAAACAAACCCCAAACAACATCACTGTATTGCATGTTTGAACAGCAAGATGAAATTGAAAGATCATCATTAAACCGAGATCGATCTCTGAAATATCCTAGCCCAATGAGCACATGTACTTTAAGGAGACCTCAAAACTGCAATACAGACTGAGGTACAGAATGCAATAAGCAATCAACAAAGCAAGCCTCATAATAATAATATGAGGAGACATGACAGATACATCTTTTTTGAGGCATATTGAATTTCTAGTGTTCAGGAACAGACAGTTTAGTGAGGCAAGAATTCACCTGCTTTTCCTCTTAGAAAAAAATCATGAGTACAGCTACTCTACAGAAAACTGGAATAACACATTAAAAGATGTGAAAAAGATTCAGCTTGAAAGTAAAAAATATGTTTATGCTTGGAAATAAATATTAACTTCTATTGTAAGGAGTGCATCGGATCAATGTCTTAAAAATCACAAAAGCAGACTGTTCTGTACAAATGAGTTGCAATGAGAAGAGGAGGAGAAGGTAAACGCATTAACCAATCTGTGTGATACCACAAATATTTGATTTAATCAGTTAAAAACATTAATTTAACATTTAATCATCAGTTAAAAACATTAGCATTTTCAATAAATAGGTCAACATGAGCTCCTATGATAAATCTCTGAGCTATGACTGTAAAACAGCTACATGCTTGAACTAAACCAAGGCTTTCCCGCTTCTATGTATCTTATTCACCAAATCAATTCTATTCTGCAGTAACATTATTCAGTTTCTCTCCTATTTACAGCCTGATTTTCCCCAATATTTATTTATGCTAATAATTAAATATTCAGACTTATTGTTTCACTGAAACATGTTCATTTGCACAACGGAGTTCTCCACTAGAACCTACCTCCTCTGGAAATGACAGACACTCGACTTTTTAAAGGCTTTGTGCTTTTCTAGAATAGAAGAGACACTTCAAATAAACATGTTATTTGGCTCAACAAAGATGTAGCTGGATGAAGTTCTGTGGTATCTTGCACAGAGCATACTAGATCTAACAATCAGCTTTGGAGGAATCTAGCCCAGAGCTATGAAATAACTCCATAGGTCTAAGGACCTATGTTTGCCACTTCTGGTAAAGATGAGGGTTTTTTGACCTCACCTTCTCCAACAGATGCACTTGTACATCATTTCCAAATAAGGCATTCCCCTGAATACATTTTCTGCATGGGAGAACAAGCACATGTAACCAACTGCACTGCACTGCACTGCTGGTAGGATCCAAATACTATGGCAACAGATGCAGTGCAAGGACAGGACAGAACAGCATAGCATAGGAAGATGTTCTGTGCTATAGGCCTTAAAACCTGAGGAACCACTACTTTATGACTAAGGTTAATTTTCATACAGTTTAGTTGCATATTTTGCCCATTTGAAATGTCAATCTCTAACATTCTAGGAAAATATGAAGCGATCACGTTTATTGAAAAACACATAAGAACTTTACCAAATGCAAAGCTGAGTTCCTGTAACAATACTACGAAATGGGACTAGTGAATCTGGGTTACCAAACTCCCCATTTAGCTTCAGAAAAACCACAAAAGTCAACTATGCACTCCCTGAAGGAGTTACTCTGTAGAAGTCACTTTTGACATTTCATACTTAGTGGCATCTCCAAAAACCAAAAACATAGCATTTCAGAAAACGTTCACAAAATATCAAGTACTACAATAACTGAGCAAGTATTTCTTCAGATGACCGGTCAGCTTATCTAATGTTTATTGTTTATATTCTTTGTGTTCTTACTATAACTTCCACAAAAGATGGTATTTCTCTGTGAGATTGCAGTGCTTTGGTTTTTAGACCTTCTACGTGTAAATTTACACTTTTCTTAAGGCACAGTTTTACCTCCTTTGTCTGTTTGCTTGGGGGATTTTTTGTAAGCTTTTGTTTTTACCTCCAGAATGTTTGCACCATTGCCAAAGTCTATATATTTTCATCAGTTCTATACAAGCTTCCTTCCAGTACTTTTCACCACTGCTGTATCAGCAACAGTTCCAAATTACAGAAAAATTTCTCATTAGAAGAACACATTCTTATTTCTTTCATGACTGACAAAAACATTTCTAAGGAAAAGTGCAAGCAAATGATACATATGTCTGGGTGGGATTTTTGAAGCAATGGCTGCAGGACAGAAATGATGAGATCCTACAGACCTTTAAGATATCTAGATGTGCAACTTCAGAGCTGAAGTTTTGTTCTCATATTATGCAGCTAAGCTAGCAATGAAGAAGCTGAAATTCCAAACTGTGACGCATCCAGAAGTCACAATAGACATACCAGTCTTCTGTCTATCCTTTGGACATCAATATCCCTACTGAAGCTCTCCGAAATTTTCTACTATACCAGACAAGTTCTAGCATGTAAATAACCTTATTATAACATTGATGGGTTGGTTCACTTCTTGCTAATGTAATACAACAGTTGCTAATATAGAAATCATTATTAACACAATGGGAACATCATTAGCACAGAATAGTTTTAATTTATTAACAACCTGCTTCTATCTTAGCAATTCTGGTGTAATTTAAGCAATGCCCCCATTACAGTGGTGGATCATGTTTTCATTAATACAGCAAGAAAGCCATCAATACAAAAATTGCTTCTTCTGTATCACATTAGGTAATGTACTTATCATACTACCTAGGGGTTGATTTTAACCCACGTACTGAGCAATCCGTGAAGCAGCAGCTTCCAGTGGTGTCACCATCCCAATGTTTCCATAGTGGCTTTTATTACCCTTCTGTGAAGAGTTCTGAATAATTTTTAAGACTGCACGAAAAAAACATTGTTTTCCAGGAAATATCTCTATATTACATGCACAATGTTGCATTTAGGAAACCCCAAAGTGTACCTATCTCTTCTCATAGATAAGAGATGACTCCTAAGAGATTTAGGAATGAAAGCCGCCTTGAAACTTATTAGAATTTGAGGTCCTGAGTAAAATGAATTATTTTTACATCTTTAAAAAAAAAAAAAAAAAACACAAACAGAAAACAAAACCCAAAACTAAACACATAAAGCATCTGTGCTCAGCTCAGCATTCAATGAAAG
The DNA here is from genome assembly GCA_024606505.1 of Aquila spilogaster. Taxonomy (NCBI): domain Eukaryota; kingdom Metazoa; phylum Chordata; class Aves; order Accipitriformes; family Accipitridae; genus Aquila; species Aquila spilogaster. The sequence goes on from JANHGO010000045.1 coordinate 8,857,074, forward strand.
GCAAATACTGGCAACCCCAAAGTTTTTCCCTTAACAGTAATTAACTTCCTATTCTCAACTTTACGTTACAGCAATGTTCTCTCCAAACGTTCTGCTGCATACATCTACCATGACATACGATAGCTCTCTTCTGTAATTCCCTTCCAAAATCAATCCCTCGTTCCTTGCACAGCTGTAGTCTAATAGTTTTGGGCTGTGTAATGTGAATACATGGAAATAATAGCATGAACTCTTCATGAAATGTGTCTTCACCTCAGAGTATTTGCATATATTTTCAGCACTTAGGAGTATACACTAGGCTAAGGAATGAGTCTTAATCAGCAACCTTAACTTTTTTTTTTTTTTTTTTAAAAACAGAATTCTTTTGTCAACCTACTTTAAAACATGAAATGATGTCTATTCTGATAAGAATTTTCTCCCAGAATTATCACTACCAGTGGCAAAACAGCATGGTAAGTCAGAACTTTACCATCCACAGTACGACAGAAAGGCACATCACCTTTCAGAAGCTTTCTCTGGTTCATGAGGCAAATATTTAATTTGGTCTATGGTAATGACAACACCCATGCACCGCAGACAGAACTAATCTGGACTTTACTATATGTAGTCCACCAGGGTATCCAGAGCTTCTTTGGGCTATTCCTTGTTTTTCTTCCCCTGTTCTCACTAGCATAATGCCAGATAACTTCTTAAATGAGATTTACATTGAATTCCAAAGTAGTGAGCGCAGTGATCATCAGGCATTTGCATTATATTGCATTATAATTGTACTTTTGAAAGGAGGTAGAATAGCCATTCTCATCAGGAAATTAAAGAAACACCTGAACACAACCTCTCTACACAACTGATCTGTTGTGATTAGGATTCACTGCTGAATCTCTACATTTATTTCCTAGGACTTAATCCTGAAGTCCAAAGTTAAACTTCTAGGCATAAAGCTCAAGAGCATTCAGAAGTAGTTGCAAGGCTGTATCAGTGCCTTCAACTATCTCACTGATGAGAATTCAGAAAGCCACAACTATTTTTCAAACTCTGTCACAAGAACTTCAACAGCTTTTAATGAATTGTCTATAGCACCTCTCTATAGCATTTGCACTTCTTTTGTTGCAAACTTAATTTTTTACTAATCAAGACTAGGAGCTACATACCTACCTACTTCTCCGTTAGCAAGTGACTGACGATTCCTGAAGTAATTACCATTACAGTCCTTTACAAAAAATAACAAAATGGGGATTTTGTCTTTTTCTTAAAATGGATGGTACTTTACAAGTTCTCATATAACTTTATGTAAGCCCTTGCAAGTGGGTATCTTGTCATCTCCTATAGGTAAAGACTGTCCCTACCTTTTTCTTTCAATGTCAAAGGGCTTTTGTGTGTGCCCACTTGTTACAATCATGCATAATTCTAGGTTTGTCAGTGAAGAGTGTAGAGCCTTGCAGAACATAACAGCTTATATGTGAGTCGTGTGACTGATCCAGCTCCGTCGTTAACTTACACCTCCCACAGTACATACAGAGCCAATGCCATGCTCAACATATACGTACAGTTTTCTCACAGAAGACCATGGACTGATGCTTACAGTTTTGCTGAGTTTGAACTGTTTGGTGGAAACTGATCATGCCAAACATCTGCTTTGGCTTACTTTTGTTTATTTATTTTATTTAATATCAGTCAAAACAGTATCACATTCCTGGAAAACACACTTTTCCAAGAACAAAGTGGTAGGAAGAGACACGTGTTACTACTGGTGTTGAAATAAATCTGCTATTTTTATGCTAAGAAGCTACAGAAGTACCTCTATGTTTCACAGTGATTACCTCACAATGAATATACACAAGGAGCTGTTTTACTATTGTGATTTCATAATTTCTGCTTGATTTTGCAACTCTTAATGTTACAATGTATTTGTATACTTTACACTGTATGAGATGACACCAATCAATGTAAGGTTTGAAAACAGATGTTAACAAATCAAAAGAAATGCTAGTACTTTGAAAAAAAATCAAAAACTTCATATCACTAATAAGTAAGTTATGCAGAAGATTTAGTACATACCATAGGCAAGCCATATGCTAATAAATTACACAGCAGACTATACTTCTTTAAAGTTGCATTTTCTGCTGTAGGGGCTTGTGTAAGAGCTAGTCGGAAAGAAAGTATATTTTATCAATTTTTCCCTTCTTCCAAGACAGAGTAAGCCATTAAAAAAATAATTTCTTGAGCTAATTTGAAATGGTTCAAGTAGACCTGTATGCTGACTGGGAGTAGATTTTTTTATAAATCTACATTTTTTTTTTTTTTTTTTTTTTTAAAGACCCTCCAAACAATATATTTTTCCTTGTAATCCACTATTTGTGATTCTGGGTGGACCACGTTATAAATGTAGCAACAACCACACTTCTAGTATAGCCTGTTCACACAACTTAAGACAGGTAGGAACACAGGAAAATAGGGCACTAGAGCTTATCGATGTACAGCTGTCAAACCTTTTATTCATCTCAAGGTTTGGTGGTTTCTGGACAAATGCACTATGGTTGAAATCCCATTGCAGAAGTAAAGCTTTCAAGGTGAAATAGTATTTCATTTTCATTATCATGAAAGAAAAGAAGAAATGTCTGCAGTAGCAGAATGCCACAGCAATATGTTAAGACTGGCAATTTTGTGACATTGTTAAGTGTAAATAGAATGGTGTTCATTGCTGTCTTTTCCCTTCCTCCTGATCCCCATTTGTTTCCTTTTCTTTCTCTGCACTCTTCCAGTAAACTGAAGTTATGAACAAGAAACATTGCACCAAAAAGATGTGATTTTGAGGCATTATTCAGAACATCACTGCCTTCTCTGGAAATAAAAGCCATCGCTTTGTCTCAGGTACTTTATGAAGAAAGGCAGAAAATGCTGAAATAACCTTATTGTTACATATTATGCATAACAGTATTTTTACATATTAAAGAACCAAATTGCAACATTTTGTCTGGTGCAAATCAACTCTCTTCTGGAAGAAGGCTGCCCTCTGTCCTTAATCCTATAAATTTGTCACAACACTGTTCCCAGTGCTGCTTTACTAAACATGAAAAGAAGCAGCCGAATCTTCACTGTAGCAGTAAAGCAGGGGCTCTAGCTGCCAGTACTCTACGTCCTTTGCATTTCAGTTAGCAGGGTCCTCTGCTGAACAACTGTCTGGAGGGAGCACTGCCAGACAACATGCATTTTATGACCGTATCTACCCATCAGACTGGCACTGCGCGGCAGAAATAATCAACCAGCCCCAGTACTGTCCAGAACAAACTGGTAATGTGGAGAAATTCCCCCCCAAATTCCTCAAGAGAGAATTAGCATTATATATTACAGAAAGTTCCCCAGATTTGGTTGACTGAAATCATGAACAGGAGGTCCACTACAGATACAGTAAGCACTTGCACTATGAAGTACATTTTTTAATCTGAACACCAGGCTTCCCAGGAGAAGCCAATATTGGGCTATGTTAGGAGGGGGTAAAAAAAATAAGGCAGAAGGATTGTTAAGACAATTGTTTTCTTACCTTTTCTCTCAAGCAAGAGGAAGGTCTTTTTAAGCTCTTGAAGAAGTTAATACAGAACTGCTTCGTCTGAAAAAGAAGCAAACAGCTTTTAAAAAATAAAATAAACTAGGCTTTAAAGCCTTTATTTTCTTTCATATCCCAAGAACTGATCATAGTAAAGTGCTTCTATGATGAATTTCACCCATTTTTCTGGGTTTCATTTTAATCTGCCAAAACATTTTCTTTTGCTGTTTTAGGTTTAAGCAGATGTACCCATGCTTTCTGGTTGTTAAGGAGATAAGGTTCAGGCAATTGTTTCTGTATGAGTTCTCTGTGTTCATTACTGTTGCTTGACCTACGTTTTCAAGTATTTGGTTTTCAGCTTATAACGTAGTTAATTTGGTCACATTATACTGGTTATGTTTCTCTGGTGGAGAACTGAAACATCAAACACACCCTTGAGTAAAATTCATGCATTGTCATTCATGCCTGCTCACATATGATTACATGCATTCACACAAAAACTGGTAAGTCCTGATATTCAAACAGCCAAACATAAAAGCAATTAAAACAAAAGTAAACACACAGAGAAAATCTAACACCCTCCACCTTTACCCCAGCAAGAAATGTTTCCAGAGGCCCTTGTTGCAGATAGAGTGAATGTAAGTCTCATGAGCTTCTGAATCATGCTAATATACTGTGTTAGAATTATAAAATAGAAAGGAAGGTAATTAATAGAGTGAACCCACTGAGAAACAGCTCTCACTCACCATTCGTAGAAGCAAGGCAAGAAGTCTGAACATAAGAAAATGAAGCAGAAACTTTCAGACATCCTAGGAGGAAAACAAGCAACATAACAAATCAGTACACACAAAGACTACTAGACAATATGGATTTGCTAGCTCTCCACCATCAGCAGAACAAATAAAGACATACATTGATGCGTATCTTATTTTGGCTAGGCAGGATATGATGGGAAAAAAGGAAGAGTAGGGATAAGCATGGAGGGAATGATACAAAAAGATGTAGGCACTGAAGAAAGGATTTTAATTACTTGAGAAAAAAATAATAAGACATGGCCATGTTAGGAAAGGGCGGGGAAGTCAGTGGGAGGAGAGTCAGAGTCAGAAGGGCCAACTTCAAACCCTGTGGCTCCTGACCATAAATAAATTTATGACTCATTATACCAAAACTCCCAACCCAGCCTTATCAGGGATTATTTTCAAAACTCAGTCATCGATAGATTCTTGTTTCTAGAGGAGGAAACCCGTGACATCTCAGGAAGCGAGAGAACTGAAATACCTAGCTAATAAAGTACCTCAATAATACAGTATCAGAGACCCTGTGGTAATCACTACAGTAGAAGGGAAGAGATTTATTCAGGGTAAAATCAACTGTTATCTTCCAAATAATGAAAATATAACCATTAGGAACAGAAAAGAAGTCAATGCAAAGGAAAGCAAGTTTATCCAAAAGTCCTTCCCAGGAACGATGCCCTCACCCAGATTCAATGGAAGCGACCCAGGGCCAAACACGACATAAGACAGGCGCAGCAAGGCTGTGCCAGTTGATCTCAGGATCACATAAAGGTCCCCATTTCATTAAGAAATAAAGAGTTCATTTAGTAGTACAGAGTCTGGCCTGGAGGATATCTGACCAGAAGCCGCCCCGGCCATCTGCAGAATCAGCCAGAAGTGGCTTTCTTGACATGGACTTCCCTGCTGTACCTGTTTGGCTGCAAAAGAGGGGGGTCGGGACTGCCAAAACAGCTAGAAAAAGGCCTGTGACAGAGCTGGTGCCACCTACCAAACCCTGGGAAGGCTTCATGGTACAGAAAGCAGCCACCTCTCCTCCCTCGCTACAGGCCACAGCCAGCCTAGCGGGAAGAGAGGGCGACTCTGACCCCCCTTCCCCTCCCTGCCTCCTCCCAGAGACTCATGGGGGTCTACAACACCTCTCCTTCCTACCTAATCTGATTTTATAACAAAGCACAGCTTCAAAGTACACTTACAGTCTATTGCTCATCGTTTTGCAGAAAATTTTGGTATTTTTCATGACCTTCTGGATGGCGGTAACGTGAAGTACCATTTCCCACACGCTGCTGAGGGGAGCAGCCTGCAGCAGGTCCTGCTCCCACCACAGCCACACGGCCTCTGCCTTCTCCTCAGCAATGTCGCCTCCTCTTCCTCAGCAGGCAACTGCCTCTCGTTACCTTTTCCCTCCGAAGAGGGTTACATTTCGGCCACGGCAGGAAGAGGGAGGCGCAGGACACCCTGAAAAGGCAGCTGGCCGTTTCTCGACAGCGTGAGAGCCGCTGCCCTGGCGGAGGGCATTAACTGCCCCCTCAGGCTGGAGGCCGCCCGCACAGGGCCCGCCCGTGCCTGCCGGCCAGCCCTGGGCAGGGGCAGCCTGGCAGAAGGCAGGAGAGCTGGCGAGGGCGGGACGGTCCTGAAGGGCTGCGCCGAGGGAAGGAAGCCCTGGGCCTTGCTCGGGGCCGCCAGCCGTGAGGAAACCTCGGGGGACGCGCTTGGGTACGTGGGGGCAGGAAGGACTAAGATTTAATTGCGGCCTGGTTTAGTTAGGTTTCTCTAATCTACTTAAATTCAGCAGTATCATTTTTCTCTCTGTCTTTACCACGCCCCCATTTATTTTTGCACATTCCCGTCATTGGGCGAGTTTTGCGTCTCTGCTATGTGAGAGGAACGGAAGGAGGGGCAGCGCTGCACCAGCCTCAATACAGGGCCCTGGCAAAAAGACATTATGTTCACAATAGTGCACAAATACCTGGGAACACATTAACAGTTTGAAATATTCACTTAGGCAGCAGTGAAAATGCCGCCCCAGACATTGTATTTCTTGGCTGTAGTCAGCGCTTTATGGCACCCAAATGTTTATTGCTATAGAGGAAAAAGAAAGAAAAAAAAAAAAAAGATGAATCTATATCATTCCCATCAAACACTGAGAGCCCTACAATATCACTGCACTGTATTATTAATGGATGGAGATTAATTGCTTGATGTTGCAATTAAATTTGGGACAGCTTTTCATTGATCTGAGAAAAGCAAAACACTTAAAATGGCAACAAACTGCATCTCCAAGACACAAGAAACAACTCTGTTCCTAGGCAAGTTTGTCTCTGACCTCTTGGATACATGGTAAAGGGTAAGCCTAAAACATCTGCTGCGAGATAGGCTTCAGAGAAATCTAATTAACACCATGTCCAGGAATGATGAGAGCAGATGTATCCTGGATAAAGTTACTGACAGGAGATCACTTTGTTATGCCAACACAATTTTAGCTTGGAAAGAAAAAGGTTTGGAAAAGTCTTCATTGAAAAAAACATGTAAGATTTAAATGACAAATTATGGCAAAGGAGGAAGAGAATCACATATTTAAAAAATAAAAAATTACACGACAGAAAAAGAAGCTGAGAGGAGGGATCCCATCCTTACTTACACCAAACCTTGCAACTGTGAAGGTCAATATATTAAAAAATGGCTGGAGACATCCTAGTGAACAGACTAGTGCACTGAGCTGATATGAATATTTTAGAGCCTGCTGATGGTGTTCACTGTGATTAAAGCCCAAATAATGGCCTTAAAATACTGACAGCAGATATCAGTGTCTTTTCTCCCTGCATTCAGCAGCAAACCAAGCTGAAAAACATCTTGGAATCTGCATGAGTTCATTGCTAACGTTGTTCAGGATAAGGTCACTGCAATCTACAATAAACTGCTCTGTCACCTAAACAAGAAGGAACCCCATACTTTTTTTTTTTTTTAACACTGCCGTTTTACAGCTTTGCAGCCCCCTTAAATAAAAACAAACTCAGACCCATTTTTGAGTGCAAGAGATTAATCTCTCACTGTTGCATTTATAGCATACCCTTTAAGATGATTTTCACTTTATTGATTGGCATTACCCAAATCTATTTCATTGCCTCCTCAAAGGATTGAACTCACAGAGGGAGATAAACAAAAAATACCAAGTTCATGATGTTTAGAACCATTTCTCAGCATCTGTGCTGCCTCTCTTCTCAACCACCTTTTGCTGATAGGCTTTTCAGAGTCATTTTCAGAATGACTGAAAAGATGCAATAGCAGCCAGGTTTGCTCTAAGTTTTGTGATATGTGTCTGAAAGATTAATGTTTTGATTAAGAGAACCTTGATTGAATTTTCTGATAGAAAATTGTTCGTAAGCACACGTGCCCCTTATTTTTTGATCCTAGGTTGGTTTCCGTGCTTACAGTGGGACACTATATGTAGAGGAGGAAAAGAATGGAGATGCTAAACCCAGGCAGTGCTCAGACATGTCATGGTTAAATGGTAGGAGGCAGCACAAAACAAGCTGGCAGGCTCAGGCGTTCATTTTAGTGCCAGCTTGGACAACAGTCCTCCTCCTTGATCAGAGTTCACAGGTTCCCATAAATAACAAGTGATTTCATTGTACTGTCCACTAAATATTTTACTTATGACAGGTCATGTTTCAGGAATGAAAACAGATATAACAGATCACAAGTAACATGCTCATTCATTTTGACTTACAATTAAAAAATTGTCACCTCAGTGTTATTAAATGGTTCCAAGGAGATTGATTTTTTCAGGTTTTTTTTTTCAAGTAGAGGCATGTACTAGAACAATCTTTTGATCACATATTTATGGAGTAACTAGTGTCTAGTGGGTAGAGAGGAAGCTGGCAATGAGGCTTCCTGAATTTTACTTTTAAGCTCAGCCATTGATCTTTATGTTGCTTTTGGCAAGTCACTTTTTGTATTAGAGTTGATCTAAGCATAAAATACTGTAAATAATGCAGGTGTGCTGAAGTCTATTTAATCTCTGTAAATCATTTTGCAAGATTTAAGCAAAAGAGATGTCCAAACACTACTGGGATGGGAGAGATATAAAATCCCAACTGGACTAGAAAACCCAGTACTGTGTCTATTGAGGTTTCAAGGGTCAGTCTCAAAACAAGCAATTTTCAATTATCATTCGCATACTACTTGCATCTCCCTGATTTTTTTCATTAAAATGTTTCCTTCAGTCACTGACAAAATGACAGATTCTGTTAAGTGCTAATGGTAAGGGCAGCTGATTTTTTTCTTTTTTAGTTTCATGCCTGATTTTCCATCAACTTTAATCCTGAATAGTCCTTTTACATTATGATTTCGCATTCACTTTGAACAGACATAAATGAGAATCTGCAGTTTAAGGTAGTGAAGAAGTAAGCTTTTGATGCAAAAATTTGAATAGCTCTGCAACTGTTATTTAGCTTTCATTTTAGTATCCTGAGATGGGATGGAAGGAGACATCCCATCTCCAGCATCCCATAATTGCTACAAATATGAAGGCAGAAGGCTATTTTCAGTTGGTAATTTCTGTGCTGCTTGTATGTAATAGCAGTAGAAAAAGAAGAGATTAAGTTATACATCAGCCTTGGAAGGATGCTCCATGCTCAGGAGACAGTAAGAAAGAAGTCTTCAAGATGTTTAATGAAATACAGACATTGCCAAAGAGGAAGGAAGCAAGGTATCAGTAAAAGAAACTTGGGTTTGGCATTGAAAGAAATACAGGCTAAGAAGATATTAAAGTAGGGATGCAGGGTGACAAAAAAATGCAGAAAATAAGGAAAACTTGGGGACAACATGTCTTGAGTGAAGTAACAGATTACAAACAGGCAGCAGTTACAGTTTGACACAAGAGGCAAACACTGAAAAAGAGAGCTGACGACACTGCGTAAAATAAGTAGAGAGATGGGGAAAAAAGAAGAAAGAGGAGTAAAACCAAATATACAAACCATTGTTCTTTCTGAAATCCTGGCTTTCAGCTTTTTGAATCACCCCTTGTGGTATTCTTTCTTCATAACTCTTATCTTTCATACCCTCACCCTTTCTGCAACATTTAACAAGAGTCTCTCGCCATTCTGCCCTTCTTCTGTCCCACATTCTCCCAAATGTTTCCTCCACAAACACAACTCAGGCTCCATCTGTGATGTCTTGTCATTCTTCTCTATACTCCAGACCTATCTTTGTTCAGACTACAAAAGTGAGCTGCATCTGTGACCTCTCCTCATGGATCTACATGATGCTACTTCCATAGAACTACCTAGATAACTAGAAGAGAGCTCTTAAACCCTCATACCTGACATCTTCCCTTATCTCTCCCATAAAACGAATCAACAAAGCACCTACAATCTTCTCCGCATCCCTATCCTGTCCTCCTCTTGGGGCCCAGGGCATTCTTTATAAATCCAACCTCTCTCTAGGACCTCATATCCAGAGCATGCCAAACCTTTATAGAACTTTTCTGCGTTACATGCAAAACATGTATGTAATCATGCAACCTTTCCTACTAGTCTCTGAAAACACCATTTTCCTAACTTAACTGTCTTTCCTAAGTGCCCTTTCTTCAGGCACTTCCTCCTCCTCCTGTTACCTCAAACATGATCTGCTTATCTTCATGTTCAAAGCCCTTCTTAGCCTGTGTCTATCTTATTTGGTTCTCATCGAGTATTAGAAGGTCAATCCCTGCCTCAGGTTAGCCCATGACCCCATCATTATTCATCTGCTTGCTACATTTTAAACAAGCACTTTCTCCCCTACTGCTCTCATACTGGGAAGAGGTCCCATAAATATCCACCAAATTATTCCATTATACATCTTCAAACACCTCTTTAAACCACACTATGATGCCCACAAATATTTTAACAAAGCACAAGCCACTTGTTTTATAAAACCATAGCCAGCTAATACTGTTTCATATGTTCCTGTACATCTAAATCTGTTGTATCCTGTCAAATACTTAAATGAAATGCCTGTATAGTCTCTTTTTGATCTGTGTTCTTACTGTGTCTGGCATATATAGGTGAATTTCCAAATGCTACTACATAGGGCTTTTATTGTTAAATATATAAATATGTACTTTACTAAATCATGCAGGCATAAAGTCCTATCATAGGTAGAATGCAGTCCTTGTCAATAAAGCCAAGATTTAAATCACTGACTTCACAATCTGGGCTTTTACAACAGCTTTATTTTTGTCATATTGCAAGTATTAAAAAAGAAGCTATACCTCAGTTTATGGGGAAGCACTAATGAATTGTAACACAAAACAACAGATACTGATTTATAGACTGACATGAAGAAAGCTTGTTGGTATTATCGGTATATGATTAGACTAACATTCACAGTTATAAGAAATGAGTAATTTCTTCCATTTTCTGCCTATTGCATGTTTATAATCCTTTCTCTTCCTAAAACAGGAACTGTGAAGCAACCTGAATTCTAATTTGGAGCAGAAAGTTCATTTCGAGGAGATGTGCTGTGTTTTTTAAATATCAACAATATGCAGGGTTTTTATTATAATCAAAATTTAGTGTAAATGAATGAACAAAACATTAAAGCTTCCAGTGCTTCAGAAGACCTCAGCAGAATGGAGATTCACTTATTTACCAGACTTTGACATATGTTTGATTCCTCAAAGTCATATTTTAAAATAAGCGATAAGTCTGAAGAACCTCAGTGTTCTAAATGAAATCATTATTCTGCAGACTGAACCTAATGTTGAGGTAATGTAGAGTCTGACCTTTCCAAATAAATCTCTCTTAATAAATGTTCCTCTCTGGTCTCTGGAACAACAGAAGCCTCTAAGGCAGCAACAAACTAGGAACAAGGGCAAGATGCAAGAGCGAAGCAAGAGGCAATGTGATTTAAAGGTGAAAGTATTTGGACATGACCCTACTGGGCAAAAAGAGGCAGAGAGGCTACATTTTTCATGAGTGCCTAGGGCATCTTGTTTGCAGAGTCTGAACCTCTGGTGAACAGCTCACTGCAATTCCTGTCTTCTATTTTTGAATTTTATCAACCTGATTTTTATGTCAGAGAGATGAGATGTACACCAGCTGCTGTACATCAATTTTCATCAGGGAATTATCACTACATATACTAGCCATTCATAATACCACTAGAGGTGCTATTATTTTTACCAGCATCAGTAAGTTTTAATTCCCAGGTATAAAGAACACTTCTTTTAAAAAGTTCCATACAAATATAAAATGAAATAATCCCACATAGACCCATCTTTGGTAGGATGATGCTTCACTTTTCTGGTAAACCAGGGATAAAGGATTGCAACAGTGGTGAGACAGAAATGATGCTAATAACCCAACTGAAATGAATATTTGAGAAGAGATTTCCGGAAAGAGGATTAAACAAAGGGGCATAGCAGGGGAGCCATCCAGAGTCTACAGGGCAGCACTAAGAAGCCACTTAGGGCACTTTGGTGGAGTCCTTAAACAAATTGCGCCACTTACTGAGTCCAGGAAAAGTTCCTTTCACATGTAATAGGCTGTAATGGTTCCTTCTTTGTTAGCCTGAGTATTTCAGACAAAGCAACTCCAGTTAGACACTGGTTCTGATTGGACACCTGTAGAGGTAATAGCATTCAATGACACATCTTCTGAGTGACAGGCCAAACACAAAAGGACTTTTCAATTGCATCTAGGATGAGGTTGATACACACACACAATCACACACAGCAGAAATGCTGACAGAGAAGCACAGCAGAAAAGCAACTTGCTCACACAACTTAAACCCCAGAACTATGTAGTTATCCTGAGATTTCAAAGTGATGCTCTCTGCTCAAAGCCATGCTGATGCTTCTTCTAGTAGATCTCTGCTATCCAGATGGACAGCAGCTATATACCAGTGAGGCCCCATACTGAAGTTCAGTCAGTTCTTACTCAAGAGTTTATTCAATGAGTTCATACTCAAAAAAGAAAATTCTGGATGGATTTTCTTTATCTCCTTCGAACACGGAAAAGATTCTTTAACAGTACGCATATGAGTACACTGCAATGTCCTCTAAAATTCCTTCTAAAGAAAACATATAAATAAAAATGCCTTGTATGTTTGGTAACTTTACTCCTATAGAGGACACAGAGAGACCTATGCTGAGGTAATACTCCAGTTATGCATTCCTAGGTAATGAGCTTTATCTCTCAGGATCAATTTTCCATTAATAGCATTCAGTGTTCCATCCAACTTTCAAATTAATGCGACCTGTGAACCTGGGGTGTTCTGATGCTGCTTTTTAAACTACTGGAACGTAATGTCAACATAACACAGAAAAACTATAGCAGCAAGACTTTAACGGCCAAACTGATGCTTACTAGAGAATTTTAAGGGAGTTTAATGGCAAGTAGACCACGTAAATTCAGAAGACACTAGAAAAAAAAGGAGAAAATTTTTTTAATAGGGAGGTTTCTGCTTTTTCTACCTAAGCTGATGAGTCAGTAAGATAAGCAATCTAAAACTGCATTTATCAGGATTGTCTGAGGCAAGAAAAGAAAGAATGCTATGCTATTGATCTGCAAGAAGTTTATTTCTTCCACTCTGCAATGTTAAAGGAATCAATCTCTTAACTAAAGAAAAAAAACCGGTATTGATAATCAAAATGATGGCTTAGCTTTTGTAGGACAATGAGTGGGTTGTAGTGGTAGTGTAATAGCATAACTGCCAGGTTTGATTGTGTCTTTGACATGCTAGCTGGTAGGTTATGATTACTGGAATCAATTCTTGACTGTGAAAGAGACATCTCCAAAATGTTCAGTGGGACAAGCAAGTTAGTAGAAGACTAACTGCATTAATCTCTCAGTGTTGTGCATGGCACAGGTACATTTTACTACACATAGTCCAGAGGGCTGAGAACATACTCAAGTGAATGCAAATGAAATAACTGTAGCCAATATCAGCTTGAAGTACATTTCTAGCCCTGTATCTGTGGCTGTATACAGGGGTTTACATTCCTACCTGCTCTATTTAATTTTTGTTTTGTTTTTTTTTTAAGGAAGGTTTCTTAGCAGGCATTGTTTTGGTTTAAAAAACAAAATCTGCTATACCAAAAAAAGAGTTTATTGGAAAAAGATGCTTAAACTTCTAGAATTATTAGCTTTGCCAGAATCCAATATCTTGTTACTGGAAAAAAAAAATATTAAACTGTTTCCACTTATTTAGAAGTGTACAGCAAAAATATAAGAAATTTCAATTTTTTTTCTTGAATTTCTAATAAGGAAGTAAATATCACCAAACATCAATCAACTTTTGGAATATCAAGGGTTTGGCTGTGATATCTAAGTTACAACTGGTTTAAGAGTCACAGTTAAAGATGCACACCGATGAATTGAATTTTTGAAGGTACTGAAAATACACTGTTGTGTTCCAACAAAAATATTATCTCAAGGAAATAGTCTACTTTATCATTGAAAAAAACAGGACATCCCAGTTTATCAGTGAAATGAGAAAGTACAGGCACACTGAGAGTAAGTACTGCAGATCTCTGGGTACAGGGGGCTATCTGGAAAGGATAAAAACAGGGGGTTTACTGTAAAAAAAGTACACAGACCTTTAGAGTAACAATTCAGAAAGCCTGTCTTCTATGCAATTCATCAATGAACCAAGGCACAGTAACAGCAAGTAAGATTACATGGAACAATACCTGACCTTTTCACTCTAGTCTGACCCACAGTAATCATCTTCCTGTAGCTATATCTGCATAAGAATTACAGCCTTTTTTGTGGTTTTTTTTGGTGTGGGGTTTTTTTCCCCCTTTTTTCTCTCCTTGGCCTTTTGGAAGATGATGTAACATGCTATTTTAATTTAGGGGATGATCTGTCTTTACACCCACAGCAAAGGAGAACAAACAGTAGGTACTACACAGTTGAGCCTAACAAAACAACATACTTGGGAGCTCCAATGACCCACATTGCAGCCACAGAAAGGCACAGTCACACTAAGATTTCCAGAGCTGGCAGCAGCCACAATAGCAATACCATCAGGTATTGGAGAATTCAGTTCATAGCTTTAGGAAAGTTCACGGAACCCTTACTTTCTCTAGGATGTCCACAAAAATAAATATCACTCATCAGGCTAGAAGACTCCCACCCTGCAAAAAGGTGTGCACTCTCTCCCCCTTCCATTACAGCAATGCGCTATACCAGGAAAAGCATCTGCAAGGCCTATGAAAGTTACAGCTACGACAGGATGCTGCAATACATCTCTTCTGCAACAAGGACTACCATGTGCACTTGTAAATTGTCCTCTTTTGTTTCCCAGAAAACCTCCAACCTATTACATCTGCTTACTTTTCTTTCCTCAGGGAAAGGCAGATAAGTATAACCACATGACAGATATTAGGTTGGATCACATGGTAGGATGCTTCAACACTAATGGGATACTTATCCTTCTATCACTCCAGTGTAGAGCATGGGAAAGCATGCTTTACAGAACAGATGATAAATTTAGCTTGTTGTCCTAGTTTCAGCTGGGATAGAGTTAACTGTCTTCCTAGTAGCTGGTACGGTGCTCTGTTTTGAGTTCAGTATG
>JANHGO010000045.1:8872068-8897271 GCA_024606505.1 Aquila spilogaster
GTTGCTACATTCAAATTCTTTTTAATCCCTGCTTAATAAATATAATAAAAATAGTCCAACTATCCCAACTAATTAACTTCTAAGGTTTCACAATAACAGTGTTTAAAAAAAAAAAAATTATCCATAATTTTAAAAAAAACAACCATGTGCATAGTGTATAGAAAACTCATTCATTGCACTTAGCAAGAAATTATTTGCAACACTTCAAGATGGATGTAGCATAATATATTCAGTTCTATAAATCCAACATGCAGCTTGCCATGTGTTAGACACTCAAAGATGAAATGTTCACCTACTCCCAGCAAGGTCCCCAAATCCCCCAAATCTAACACTGGAATTTTCAGAGGTGCCTAAAAGGTCTAAGTACCTAATTCTCGTTGAATTCTAAAGAAAACACAGAATAAAATCTTAATTAATACTTTAATAACAGGACCATTCTGGTAGAGTACGCATACACTAGTCCTCTACCCCCATTACCACAAAATATGCAGAAAAAAATACCTGCTAACATGTTGCTGCCTTCTCCAGCCTACACTGGAGAACTCCTTGGAGTCGCTCTTAATCATATTAAGAGGATAAGTGAAGTGCTTTAAAAAGCACCACTGGAAAAACAAACTTAACAAATTCATTGTATTGCATGTTTGAACAATGAGATAAAATTGAAAGACTGTCATTAAGTGGAGATCTATTCATGAAATATCCTAGTCCAGAGGGCACACTTGCTCAAAGAAGACCTCAAAATTGCAACATAGACTGAGGTTCAGAATGCAATAAGCAATCAGCAAAGCCAATCTCATAATATGAGAAGATATGACAGATTCATCTTTTTAGACGTTGAATTTCTAGCGTTCAAGAACAAAGAGTTTAGTGATGGAAAAATTCATCCACTTTTCCACTTGGAAAGAAAATCTAAGTGCGTCTACATTTAAGAGAACAGGAATGACACACTGAAAGATGTGAACAAGATTCACCTTAAAAACTGAAACTGTCTTTATATTTGGCAATGAATATTAAATTCTATTGCAAAGAGTGCACTTAAAGATCACAAAAGTAGTTTGTTCTGTATGAATAAGTTGCCAAGAGGAGAGGAGGAGAAAAATCTGCTAACTGACCTGTGAGATATTATTCCAAAAGTATCTGGTCCAGTCAGTTAAAAACATTAGTACTTGTGGTAAATAGGTCAGCATGAGCTCCTAAGAGAAAGCTCTAAGCTGTAACTGTAGAACAGCTACATACTTAAACTAAATAAAAGCTTTTTCACTTTTATGTGTATCTTACTCATTGAATCAATTCTACTTTGCAATGACATACTTCATTTCTCTCCAATTTACAGCCTGATTTTCCCCAAGATTAATTTATAATTTCAGATTTATTGTCTCACCAAATTGTGCTTATTTGCACAGGGAAGTGCTCCATTAGAACCCAACTTCTCTGGAAGCAATAAGCACTTCAGTTTTCAAAGGCTATGCTACCTAGTAGAGACACTTGCAAAGAGACGTTATCCAGCTCAACAAAGAAAGTAGCTGAATGAAATTCTACTGTATTCAAACTTTATGTCTAAGGTTAATTTTCTTACTTCAAACTTACAGAGTTTAGTTGCAACTTTCGCCCTTTTGAACTGCCAGTCATTAATATTCTAAGAAAACTTGAACAGATCATGTTTATCATAAAGTCCACGTGAACTTAACTGAATGCAAAGCCAAGTTCCTGTACCAATTCTTTTAAATAAGACTAGTGAATCTGGGTTTACACAATTACCCATATTTAGTTGCAGAAAAAATATCAACTTACTTTCTCAAAGACCAACATTATGCTCTCCCAGAAAGGTGCTCCTCTAGAGAAGTCACTATCGATATTTTATAATCAGCAGCCTCTCAGCCAAACAAAAACATACCTTAACAGAAGAGGATCACAAAATATCAAGAGCTACTATAATTGAGAAAGTACTTCTCTGGAAGATTATTCAACTTAGATAACGTTCTTTATATTCTTAATATAACTTCCACAAAAGATGGCATTTATTTCTGAGATTGCAGTGATTTATTTATTTTTAAACTTCCTACCATGCAAACATACACTTTTCTTAAGTCACAGTTTTACCTTTTTTCTTTGTCTGTTTGCTTGTGGGTTTTTTTTTGCAAGCCCTTGTTTTTACCACTTCCACACATTTCACGGAGTTCTATACAATTCTCATTGTAGTGTTTTTCACCACTTCGCAGCAGCAGTTCCAAATTGCAGAAAGTTTTCCAAATAAAAAACAGAATTCTTACTTCTTTCATTGACAAAAAACAAAAACAAAACAAAACAGAAAAACCAAACAAACAAAAAAAAAGAAGGTAATAAATTGTGCAAATGACACTTTTAGGATTTTTGAAAAAACAGTTGAAGATTCAAATTCTACAGAACTTTAAGAGATTTAAATGTGAAACCCCACAGCTGAAGTGCTGTTCTCCATTACAGTGCTACACTAGGAAAACAGGAAGCTGAAATTCCAAATTTCCACTCATGTAAAAGTTACAATAGACATAGCAGTCCTCTGTTTGTCCTTTCAACAGTAGTGTCCATACTGAAGAGCAGCACTCAAAATTTTGTCTAATATACTGAAGAAGTTCTAGTACTTGAATAACCTTACCATAACATCAATGGGTTGGTTCAGTTCTTGCTAATATAATACAACGTCTGTTAATACAGAAATTATCCTTAACACAAAACTACTGTGTGCCGATGACATTCTTATTATTTTATTAACAACCTGCACCACATTAGCAATTCCAGTGTAATGTAGGTGAGGTCCCCCACTAGAGTGGTGAAGCATGCTTTCACTAATACAAGAAGAAAGACATCAAGATGAAAATTTCTTATTCTGAATCACATTAGGTAACGTGCTTATATTATCTGAGGGCTGATTTTAATCCAGGTACTAAGCAAGCTGAGAAGCAACAGCTTCCAATGGCATTATCATCCCAGTGTTCCCCCAGTGGCTTCTACCATCCTTGTGTGAGGAGTTTTGAATCACGTTTAACACAGACTACCGAACAAAACACAAAGTTTTCCAGGAAATATCTCTCTTTTACATGCACTATGTTGCATTTAGAAGACTCCAAAGCATACCTATCTCTTCTTGGAGGTTAAAGATGACTCCTCAGAGATTTAGGAACAAAAGTCACCTTGAAACTCACTAGACTTTGGGGGCCTGAGTAATTTGAATGATTTTCTACATCCTGTCCTTCCTTTTTCAACTAAATATATCAAACATCTGTGCTTGGCTCAGCATTCAATTTCAGGTACATAATGACAAACCCCAAAGTCTCTCCCTTAACAGTAATTAACTTCCAGTAATCATCTCCACCTTAAAGCCATACTCTTCTCCAGACATTTTGCAACATAGGTCTATGGTGGAAAATGATGTAATTCTCTTCTAAAAGCAATCCCTCATTCCTTGCATAGCTACAGTCCAACAATTTTGTGGCTATGTAATGTGAATACATGGAAGTCATAGACTTGAACATGAATACGTCTTCAGATCAAAGTATTTGAACATCTTTTCATCACATGTAAGTACATATTAGGATAAGGGATGGGTCTGAATCAGAAAGCTGGACTTTCTTTTAAACAGAATTCTTTTGTTGACCTACTTTGAAACATGAGATGACATCTACTCCAACAAGAATTTTCTCCTGAAAGTATCGCTACCAGTGGCAAAACAGCATGATAAGTCAGAAATTTACCAACAACAGTACGAAGAAGAGAATGGTCTTTCAGAGGCTTTCCCTGGTTCAGGAGATAAATATTTCATTTGAAGCATAGTAATAATGACAACCACACACTGCAGACAGAACTAATATGCACTTCACAATATGAAGTCTACTACGGTATCCAGAGCTTCTTTGAACTGTTGCTTTTTTTTCTTTCCATGATCTCACTAGCATAACGTCAGATAACACTTAAAATGAGATTTACATCGGATTCCAAAATAGTGAGGAGTGAAAAATAAACATACTGAAGTTTTAAAGTTCTAAGCACAGTGGACATCAGCCATTTGTATGACATTACATTATAATTGTACACTGGGAAGGAGAGAGGATAATTGTCTCACTGGAAAGTTAAAGAAAAAAAATGTCTTGCAGAACACTCCTCTGTACAACCAATCTGTTGTGATAATTCACTGCTGAATGCTTATATCCTAGGACTTCATTCTGATGTCCAAAATAAAACTTCTAGGTTCAGCTTAACAGCAGCAGAAGTGGTTGCAAAACTATTGTTGTTCCTTTCAATTCTCTCTCTGTAGATAATTCAGACAGCCACAACCATTTTTACAAAACTGCTTTTCAAACTGTCACAAGAACTTCTTCAACAGCTCTTAATTAATTTTAATAGCGCTTCTCTATAGCATTTGAACTTCTTTCATTGTGATTTCTTTTTACTAATAGAGGCTAAGTAGTTGTACACGTTCCATTAGCAAGTAACTGATGGTTCCTGCAGTAATTACCATCACTGTTTTTTTACTAAAACAAATAAAACTGGTCTTTTCCTCAAAATGGATAGAATTAACAAGTTCTTATAGAACTTAAAAAATACTTGTGCAAGTGGGAGTCTTGTAATCTCTGATAGAAAAAGATCAGGTTCCCCCTACCAATTTCCTTTAGACTGTCAGGGAAAGGGCTTTTGTACGACCATTTGTCATAATCAGGTATAATACTAAGTTAATCATTGAAGAGCCTACAGCCTCACAGAAATCAACAGCTTATCTGTGAGTTGTGTGACTGATCTAATGCCATCACTGGACTGCTGTTGGCAGTTTTTTCTAAGTTTGAACTACTTGAATGAAACTGATCTTTCTGAATATCTGCATGGGCTTATTTTTGTTTATTCATTTATTCAATATCAGTCAAAACAGTATCATATTTGTAGAGATCATAGTATTTGAAGAATGAAGTGAATAGAAAAAGCCTATCACTACTGATGTTAAAATACATCTGCAGCTTTTATTCTAAGAAGCTTTAGAAGTAACTGTACATTTCACAGAGACTACTTCACAATAATTGTATACAAAGAGCCATTTTACTATTGTGGTTTCCTAATTTCTGCTTGACTTTGCAATTCTAACATTGTATCTTACAATGTAACTGTTATACTTTACAGTGTGTGAGATGACACCAGTAAGATTAGCTTTCAAATCTTACATTTTAACAAATCAAAAGAAATGCTAGCACTTAAAAATTCAAAAACCATTTGTATCACTAATAAATACATTATGTAGAAGATTTAGTACATACTGTAGGCAATCCGTAAGCTAATAAATTATACAGCAAACTGCATTTCTTTAAAGTTTCATTTTCTGCTGTAGGGGCTGGTGTAAGAATTGGTTGGAAGGAAAGTATATTTTATCAGTTTTTCCCTTCTTCCAAGACGGAGCGAGCCATTAAAAAATATTTTCTTGAGCTAATTTGAAATGGTTCAAGTAGGCCAGTGAGTTGACTGGTAGTAGACATATTTTAAATTGCATTTTTAAGACCTATTTTTCCTTGTAATCCATTATTCGTGATTCTGGGTGGACCACATTATAAATGTACTAATAATCACACTCTTGGTATAGCCTACTCACACAATATAAGGCAGTTAGGAACATGGGAAAATAAGGCACTACAGCTTATCAATGTACAGCTATCAAGCCTTTTATTCATCTCAAGGCTTGGTGGTTTCTGGACCCATTCACTATGGTTGAAATCCCACTACAGATGTAAAGCTTTCAAGGTGAAATAGTTCTTCATTTTCGTTATCATGAAAGAAAAGAAGAAATGTCTGTAGCAGCAGAATACCACAGCAATATGTTAAGACTGGCAATTTTGTGACATTGTTAAGTGTAAATAGAATGGTGTTTATTGCTGTCTCTTCTCTTTCTCCTGAAGACCAACTCAATTTTTTCTCTGTTCTCTTTCAGCAAACAAAGTATAAACATGAAATGCTGCACCAAAAAGAAGTGCTTTTGAGGCATTATTGAAAATATCACTGCCTTCTCTGGACATAAAAGCCTCTTTTTTTCCCCGGTACTTTATGAAGAAAGGCACAAAATGGTGAAATAACCTTAAAATTACCTATTTAACGCTTCCTTGCTTTTACATACTAAAAAAAAAAATCAAATAGCAGCATCTTGCCTAGCGCTAATCACCTCTCCTCTGGAAGAAGTCTACTCCGTCCCTAACCCTGTAACTTTGTCACAACATTGCTTTAGCAAACATGAAAAGGAGCTAAATCTTCACTGCAGCAATAAAACAGAGGGTCTAGCTCCCAATACTCCATGCCCCTTATACCTGTGTCAGCAGTACCCTGTGACATCTGGGGGTGCACTACCAGAAAACATGAAGTTAATGACCATATCACCAAACAGGTCTCTACACTGCCATAATGAAACTGAAATATGTATATACCAACCATTCTCAGTAGCGCCCAGAAAAAACTTTCTTAATTCCTCAATAGAGAACCAGCATTATGTGGCACAGAAATCTCTCCAGATTTTGTTGTACTGAAATCATGAACAGATGTATTATAGACATAAGAGCTTGCACTATTCAGTACATTTTTTAGTCTAAATACCAGGCGTCACAGGAGAAGCTCAGATTATGCTACATTAGGAGAGAACAAAAATTAGGCAGAAGAAGTAAAACAAGTGTTTTCTTACCCTTTCTCTGAAGAAAACGGAAGGTCTCGTGAGCTCCCGAAGAGGTTAGTTTAGAACTGCTTCTTCTGGAAAAGAAGCAAGAGATGTTTTTTTTTTTACAAAGTCAGACAGACCAAATTTTCTTTCATATCCCAAGAACTGGCTGTAATAACGTATTTTCATTGTGCACTTAGGCAGGTTTTCTGGGTTTCATTTTTATCTGACAAAATATTTTCTTCTGCTGTCCTATGTTTAAGCAGAGGTGTCTATTCTGTCCGGTCATTAAGGAGATAAGGTTGAAGGCAGTTGTTTCTGTACATGTTCTCTGTGTTCATATCATTTGTTGGACCTACGTTTTCAAACATTTGTAATTCAGCTCCTCCTGCTTCACTTGGCCATATTATACCGGCGCTGTTTCTTTGGTGAAGAACTGAGACGTCAAAAAAATATTTGAGTTACACTCCTGCACCGTCACTCATAGCTGCCCATGTATGGTCGTACATTTGCACAAGAACTGGGCAGGCCCAATAAAAATCACAGAAGAGCATGAAAGCAATTAGAACAGCAAACACACCAAGAGAATCTAGCACCCCGGCGATAAATAAAAATACCACCATCACCTGTGCACAGCGCACCTGACACTGACAGAACAGGGCTGTGGCCCTCCTTCCTCTCCTGGTTTCTCCCAGAGAGTCACAGCAGCTACAATATCCATCTTCAGTACCTCAACTACTCTTATAACAAATCATTAACTACACTTACAGATCTATCGTCCATTATTTTGCAGGTAAAATTAGCATTTCCCACAACTTTCTGTACCAGAGCTGCTGAGGGACACGGCCTGCAGCAGTTCCCGCCCCAAGCGCTGCTGCCTCCCACTGCCCTTTCCCCTGGGAAAAGGCTGCATTTGGGCCATGGAATTGGCAGGCGCAGCACAGCCTCAGAACAAACACCTCATGAGCCACACTGAGTATCATAAAATCATAGACAGAGTTGGAAGGGATCCTTAAAGGTCACCTAGAGTCCAACTTCCTGCAGTGAAAAGGGACACCTACAGCTTGATCACTGCTCAGAGCCCCATCCAGCCTGACCTTGAGTGTCTCCAGGGACGGGGCTCTCACCACCTCTCTGGGAAACCTGTGCCAGTGCTTCACCACACTTATTATTAAAAACATTTCCCTTATATCCAAGTGAAATCTCCCCTCTTTTAGTTTGAAACCACTGAAATCATTTCCTCCTGTCCTATCAAGACAGACCCTGCCAAAGAGTCTGTCCCCTTCCTTTTTGTAGCCCCCCCTTTTGGGTCTCCTGGAGCCTTCTTTTCTCCAGGCTAAGCAGCCCCTTGTACAGGAGGTGTTCAGTACTCATGTATGTGGAGGCTGAGGAAAGAGTAAAGACTTGACTAGTGTCTGCTTATTTAGGTTTCTTTAATTTACTTAAGTTCAGTGGCATCATTTTTTTGTTGTTGTTGTTTTTATCATGACTCCATTCATTTTTCTGCATTCTAGTTGTTGGATGTTCTCTGTTAAGTGAGAAAGTGCAGCAGTAGTCAGCGTAGTTCTGCACAAGTCTCAACACTGGGCCCCAGCATAAAACATTTACTTCAAAAAGCTGGGAACATATTAACAGATTGAAATATTCACTTAAGCAGTAGTGAAAAAGCTGCCCCAGTGCCCCAGACATTATATTTCTTGGCTGTAATCAACACTTTTTAGAACCCAAATGTTTATTGCTATTCTGAAGGGGGTTGAAAAAAGAAGAAGAATCTATGTCATTCCTGTTCAGCACTGAGAGGAGCCCTAGGACATCACTGCACTATAATATTAATGTATAATATTAATAGATGAAGATGAATTTGCTTCATGTTGCAATTAAACTGGGGACAGTGTTTCACTGATCCACGAAAAGCAAAATGCTTAGAGTGGCAACGAACAACATCTCCAAGACATCACAACCAACCCTGCTGCTAGCAAAGTTCATCTGATACCTTTTGGATACATGGTAAGAGGTGAGCTTAAAACATCTGCTGCAGGATAGGCTTCAGAGAAATCTAATTAACACCATGTACAGGAATGACGAAAGCAGATGTATCCTCGATAAAGTCACTGACGGGTGATCATTTTATTATGCCACCACACTTTTAACTTGGAAAGAAAAAGGTTTGGAAAAGTCTTCCTTGAAAAAACCATGGAAGTTTTCAATGACAAATTACATCTCAAAACCCCCCACAAAAATTATGATGCAAGAGGAAATAAAGAAGATGCAAAAAGGGTTCTCATCCTGATTTAAACTGGATCTTGCAACTCTGAAGGTCAATGCAGTTAAAAATGGCTGGAGACATCCTAGAGAGCAGAGTAGTGCACTGAGCTGGAATGAATATTTTAGTCTTCTGATAGAACTGACTCAGATTAAAACCATAATCAAGGCCTAAAATACGAAGAACAGATACCAGTGCTTTTCTGGCTTGCATTCATAGGTAAATCAAGCTAATAACTAGATGGAAATCTGCATGATTTCATTGCTGAAGATGATCAGGATAAAATCACTGCAATCTACAATAAACTGTTCTGTCACCTAAACAAGAGGGAATGCAGCACCATTTTTTAAATACTGCCCTTTTGCAGCTTTGCAGTCCTATTAAATCAAAACTAGCTCAGCCTCATTTTTGGGTGCAGGAGATTCATATTTTACTGCTGCATTTACAGCATACCTTTTAAGGTGATTTTCTCCTTATTGATGGCCATTGCCCAAACCTATTTCACAATCGCCCCCTAATGGATTGAAACCACAGAGAGAGAGAAGTAAAAAACATCAAGTTAATCACATTTAGAATCATTTCTTGATATCTACATTGCCTCACATCCCAACTACCTTTTGCTGATAGGTTGCAATCACAGAATGACTCTAAAAAGATACAAAGGCAGCAAGGTTTTGCTGTTCTCTCTGTTCTATGTGTCCGAAAGATTAATGCCTTGATTAAGAGAACCTTGATTGAATTTTCTGATAGAAAATTGTTCATAAGCACATGCCCCTTATTCTTTGATCCTAGATTGACATTCTCACTTACAGAGAGACTACATATAAAGGAGGAAGTGAATGGAGATGCTAAACCCAAACAGTGTAGAGAACTCATGGTTAAGAGGTAGGTGGCAACACAAAAGAAGCTGGCAGTTTCAGATTTCACGTTCATTTCAGCGCCAGCTTGCACAACAGCTCTCCTCCTTGATCAGTTCACAGGTTCCCATAAATAACAAATGATTTCATTGTATTGTCCACTAAATATTTTACTACTGACAGGTCATGTTTCAGAAACGAAAACAGATATGACACAGATCGCAAGTAACATGCTCATTCATTTTGACTTACAATTAAAAAATTGTCACCACAGTGTTATTAAATGCGTCCAAGGAGATGGATTTTTTTCAGGTCCCCCCACCCCTTCCCCAGCAGAGGCATGCACCAGAGCAATCTTTTGATCACATATTTATGGAGTACTAGTGTCTGGTGGGTAGAGAGGAAGCTGGCAGCAAGGCTTCCTGAATTTCACTTTTAAGCTCAGCCATTGATCTCTGTGTTGCTTTTGGCAAGTCACTTTTTGTGTTAGAGTTGATCTAAGCATAAAATACTGTAAATAATGTAGTTGTGCTGAAACATATTTAATCTCTGTAAATTATTTTTCAGTACTTAAGCAAAACAGATGCCCAAATATTACTTGATGGTAGAGATATAAAATCCCACCTGGACTAGAAAACCCAGTACTGTGTTTATTGAGGTTTCATGGGTCAGCCTCAAAACAAGCAATTTTCAATTCTAATTTGCATGCTACTTGCATCTCCCTGATTTTTTTTTTTCATTAAAATGTTTCCCTTGGTTACTGACAACGTGACAGATTCTGTTAAGTGCTAATAGTAAGGGCAGCTGGCTTTTTTTTCTTTTTCTTTCAGTTTCATGACTGATTTTCTATTAACTTCAGTCTCCAGTAGTCCTTCTACGTTATGATTTTGCATTCACTTTGAACAGACATAAATGAGAATATGTGGTTTAAAGTAGTGGAGAAGTAAACTTTCCATGCAGAAATGTGAATAGTTCCGCAACTGTTATTTAGCTTTCATTTTAGTATCCTGAGTTGGAGTGCTAGGAGATATCCCATCTCCAGTACTCCATAATTGCTACAAATACACAGGCAGAAGGCTAATTCCATCTGGTAATTCCTGTGCTTATTACATGGAATAGCAGTAGAAAGAGAAGAAATCAAGCTATACATCAGCAAGGATTAATCTATAGGTCAGAAGGAAGCTCCATGCTCAAGAGATGGTAAGAAAGAAGCCTTCCAAGTACTTAATGAAACACAGGCATCACTAAAGAGGAAGGAAACAAAGTATTGGTAAAATACATGGGGGTAGACAAAGGAAGGCAGTACGCTGAAGAGCTGTGAAGCAAAGAAACTTGGGGTTGGTGTCAGAAAGAAGACTAATAAGATATTAAAGAAAGGATGCATGGTGACATAAAATGCAGACAATAAAGAAAACACAAGGACAAACATGGCTGGAATAAAGTGACAGATTCCAAACAGGCAACAGTTGTATTTTTAAGCAAGAAGCAAATGCAGAAAAAGAGAGCTGATAAAGTTGTACTAAATAAACCGAGAGATGTAAAACCAAATGAATGAACGAATTCCTTCTGAAATCTTCTCTTCCAGTTTGCTGAGTGACTTCTTGTGTTATTTATTCTCTATATCACTGGAATCTGTACCCCTTCTACATTTGGAAGGAGTCTCTCAGCAATGTCCATTTCTGTCCCAAGCCCTCAAATTTTACATTCACAAATGGAATTCAGGCACCTTCTATGTCTTCTTGCTCCTGTTCTCTTCTATACTCCAGAACTACCTTTGTTCAGACAGACAGCTGCATCTGTGTTCTCTCCTCGCAGACCTATATCAATCTACTTCCATGGAACTACCTACCTAATTAGAACAGAGATCTTAAACACCCTCTTTCCTATCATCTTCCCTTATTTCTCTCATAAAACAAACCATGAAGGTATCTATAATCTCACTATTTCTGTCCATTCCTTTGAGCCCTGGGCACTCTCTTTCTAAGCCAATTTCTCTCCAGGTTTTCATACGCAAAGTGTGCCAAACCCTTACAGAACTTCCCTGGATGACATGCAGAATGTCATTATGTAACCTTTCCTACTAACTTCTGAAAACAACATTCTCCTGACAGTCTTTCCTACACAATGCTTCTCTAGGCACTTTCTCTCCTCTATTGCCTCAAACTAGCTGCTTATTTTCCTGTTCAAAGTTTTTCTTATTTTCGTGTTCAAAGCCCTTCTTACCCTGTGTCTATCCTGTTTGGCTCTTACTGGGTATTAAGGAGGTCAGTCCCTGCCTTAGGTTAGCCCATGACCCCAGTATCTTTCATCTGCTCATTACATTTTAAACAAGCACTTTTTCCCCTACTGCTCTCACACTGGGAAGAGGTCCCATAAATATCCACAAATTATTCCATTATACGTTTTCAAACACCATTCTAAACTACACTGATGCTCAGAAAAGCCTTAACAAAGTATATGCCACTGTGGTTTTATAAGGCCGTAGTCAGCTAATACTGATTTGTGTATTTCTGTATGTCTAAATCTGTCGTATCCTGTCACATACAAGATGTCTGTAGAGTTTCTTTTCAATGTGTGTTCAACCTGTGCCTGGCATACATACGTGAATTTCCAGATGATACTGCAGGCCTACAGATCCTATGTGCCTCATTGTTAAAAATATAGTATGTGCATTACCAAATCCTGCTGGTATAAAACCTATAATATGTAAATGAAGTCTTTGTGAATGAAGCCAAGGTTTAAATCCTGGACATCATAATCTGGACTTTTACAACAACTCTCTTTTTGTCAGATTGTGCAAGTATTAAAACAAACAAACAAACACTTATCAACAGTACATAGTGTTTTTCATTGTTTAAAATCAAAATTTAGTGAGAACCAAGCTACTAAAGCCTCTAGTGCTTCAGAAGCACTCAGCAGAATGGAGATTCACTCATTTACCAGATTTTGACATGTTTGATTCCTCAAAGCCATATTTTAAAATAAGCGATGTCTGCAAAACCTGCATTCTAAATGAAATCATTATTCTGCAGACTGAACCTAATGCTGAGGTAATGTAGAGTCTGACCTTTCCAAATAAATCTCTCTTAAAAATGTTCCTCTCCTGTCTCTAGAACAACAGAAGCCTGTAAGGCAGCAACAAACTAGGAACGAGGGCAAGATGCAATAGTGAAGCAAGAGGCAATGTGATTTAAAGGTGAAAGGACTTGGACATGACCCTACTGGGCAAAGAGAGTCAGAGAGGCTACATTTTTCATGAGTGCCTACGGCATCTTGTTTGCAGAGACTGAACCTCTGGTGAACAGCTCAATGTAGTTCCCATTTTCTATTTTCGAATTTTATCAACCTGATTTTTGTGTCAGAGAGATGAAAGTTACACCAGCTGCTGTACATCAGTTTACATCAGGGAATTAGCAGTACATATACTAGCCATTCAGAATATCACTAGAGGTGCTATTATTTTTACCAGCATCAGTAAGTTTTAATTCCCAAGTATAAAGCACTTCCTTTAAAAAGTTCTGTATAAATAGAAAATGAAATAATCCCACACAGACCCATCTTCAGTAGGCTGATGCTTCACTTTTCCCAGTAAATCAGGGATAACAGAGGTGAGACAGAAATGATGCTAATAACCAAACTGAAATGAATATTTGAGGAGAAATTTCCAATAAGAGGATTAAACAAAGGAGGCATAGCAGGGGAGCCATCCAGAGTCTACAGGGCAGCCCTAAGAATCCACTTAGGACACTTTGGTGGAGTTCTTAGACAAATTGGGCCACTTACTGAGTCCAGCAAAAGTCCCTTTCACATATAATAGGCTGTAATGGTTCCTCCTTTGTTAGCCTGAGTATTTCAGACAAAGCAACTCCAGTTAGACACTGGCTCTGATTGGACACCTGTAGAGGTAATAGCATTCAATGACACATCTTCTGAGTGACAGGCCAAACACAAAAGGACTTTTCAATTGCATCTGGGATGAGGTTAAGATACACACACAGAATTACACACAGCAGAAATGCTGACTGAGAAGCACAGCAGAAAAGCAACTTGCTCATGGGACTTAAAACTCAGAACTATGCAGTTATTTTGAGATTTCAGAGCAAAGCAGCCTACTCAATGCCACACTGGAGTTCTTTCTAGTAGGTCTCTGCAATACTAGGGACCAGCGGGGCCCCATACTGTTTAGTAAGCGTATACTCAAGAGTTTATTCAAACTTAATAATAATGATAAAAAAAAGATATTTCTGGATGGATGTTCTTTTTCTCATTCAAACATTGAAAAAAAGTCTTTAACAGTTTGGAATCACATACACTGCAATGTCTTCTAAAATCCTTCTACGGAAAACATAAATCAAAATCCCTTTGGTAGGTAGAGGACACTGAGAGACCTATGTTGAGGTAATGCTCCAGTTATGCATTTCTAGGTAATGAGTTTTATCTCTCAGGATCAATTTTCCATTAATAGCATTCAGTTTTCCATCTAACTTTTAAATTAATTTGACCTGTGAACCCAGGGTGTTCTGAGGCTGCTTTTTAAACTACTGGAATGTAATGTCAACATAACATAGAAAAATTACAGCAGCAAGACTTTAATGGCCAAAATGATGATTACTGAAGAATTTTGAGGCAGTTTAGTGGCAAGTAGGCAGTATAAATTTGGAAGATACGAAAAGAAAAAAAAAAGTTTTTTCCTCTAAGCCGTAGAGTCAGTAAGATAAGCAATCTAAAGCTGCATTTATCAGGATTGTCTGAGGGAAGAAAAGTAAGTGTTGTATTATCGATCTGCAAGAAGTTTATTTTTTCCACTCTGTAATGTTAAAGGAATCAATCTCTTAACGGGAGAAAAAAATAATGGTATTGATAATCAAAATGATGGCTTCACTTTTGTAGGACAATAAGTAGGTTGTACTGGTAGTGCAATAACATAACTGCCACGTCTGATTGTGTCTCTGACATGCCAACCGGAAGGTTATGATTACTGGAATTAATTCTTAGCAGTAAAAGAGACATCTCCAAAATGGTCACTGCGACAAGAAAATCGTCAGGTGACTATTAATCTCTCATGGTTGTGTGTGGCACAGGTAAATTTTAATACACATAGACCAAAGGGCTGAGAATATCATCAGGAGAATGCAAATTAAATAACTGTAGTCAATGTCATCTTGAAGTACATTTCTATCCCTATATCCATTGGTATATATATATATATGCAGTCCTACCTGCTCTAATTAATTCTGGGGGGGGTGTTCTATTTTTTTTTGTCACTGTTGTTTGTTTGTTTGTTGCATCAGTCATGTGCTAGGAGGAATTCCTCTGTTTCCAGTGAATCATTTTTTTATCTCACAATATCCTTAAAGAATCATCACATCCTGAAGGGCAGTCAATGTCATAAGAAAGTTCAGTATAAGCCCTACTTCTAACAGTATTTTAGTTTGTAGTATTAAACTACATCTCATATAATTCCTTCAGAATTTCAGAGATCCCATTTTATTATGTGTAGAACTGTCAAAAATAACATTTGCTGAAGTTAGAAAAAATATTTTCTACTACAGAGTAGAAAAAGATTACATTTCAGGTAACTTTTAATTCATTATTAAGATCATTATTAAGAATATATCAGGTAGTAAACCTTCAAATATGAAGCACAGAAAATAAAAAAAGAAGATCTATTCAAAAGAAGTTTTACGATGTCTCATTATGATAGGAAGTCCTATTAAAAATCCTAAACAGAACATAGCAATTTAGCAGCTCTTTTTGCATTTCTATGACACAGCAAGTCCCCACTGAAATGGGAGAGGTTGTAGCTAACATCACTCTTCCCCTTTACTGGGTGGTTAATCATCAAGTTTTGCTTTTAAAACATGCAGAATGACTCAGTTTGTATGAGCTTTTGGATGTCAAGTCCTATCTTCATCCACTCAGAAGGAAAAATAGATAACAGTTGTTAAGGTTTTTACATAAAATTTATAGCAGTCACTGAGTCAGGCTCTTCAATAACATAATTTTATCGTAGCTGATTATCTTAGTGGAATTCAACTGTTGCAAGGCAGTAAAACTAGGCACTATAAATATGTTTTCCTCCAACATTCAATATGACTGAAGTATTAGTTTGAATAATACATGACTTAGAAATAATTCATTTCAAGCTAAACTTTGCTTTATAAACAATCAATTGAAAGAAAATCACAAAACTGGAAACATAAGAAAATGCGATACTGAAGCCCTGTCTTACATGGGTTTTATTTATTACAGCTCCTGAAGATAATCTGTATTCAGGAATACTGAACCATAGCAACTGATGGATTTGGATCATTACTTATAGGAACCTAAAATAACCTGCCATCATAGACAAAAGCTATACATTTACTTAAATGGACAGAATTATTCTATCTAGTGCACAAAATGCTAGTCCACTACACATCTTTTTAAAACTAATCACTATGGTGATTAATTCGTATTTTTCTGAGGTATCAGTTCACTTATTTACATTGTGTGCTTAAAGAAGATGGCTTATTTTACCATTGAAACAAAGCAAAGATGCTTTAACAGTTCTTTGCCTTCAGTGTCTCACACTGGGAGAGTCAATGGGAAATACAGAGATTTCATAAAACAAAGTATGCAGTCGGTCACTACCCTTGTTATGAGAAACCTTTCTTAATAATTTCCAGGATAAAAAATTGTTACTGGAGGCACTTCAGTGTATGCTTAAACAAACAAACAAACAAACAAACAAGAATTTGTTAAACTGAGTAATGCTTTCTACACCAAAGAAGTACGCTGCTCGTAAATGTCATATTAAGTGGACCTAACTTCCAATAATGGCATTCAAATCTAAACTTATTATTAAATTAACCACTGTAGAGTTCAGATCCCCTCTGTTTTAGACACCATCCCTTCATTATGTAGGCTCTTTCTGAGGCATGATTTAGTGGATGTACTGAGTTGTGAATTTACTCAGTACCCTTCTTTACTGTGCCAAAAAGTAAAATGGCATCATGAATACAGACAGCAATAAGCCCAACATCATTATTCTTCCTGTGCCAAGAACAGCTGAAATGGTTAAACAGACCATCATCAGCTACTTACCAGCCAGTACCTTATCCCAGAACATCAACTGTACTTAAGGAGAAAGTAGTAGTATGACTCACTGTTCTCAAGGCCTGTCTTTGTCTCTTATTCTCAGGAAAACCAGCTAAAAAATATAGATGTTACCTATATTTTTACATTGCCTAGTGCAATGGGGCTAGGGCCTCAGAGAACCCTTGCAGTATAAATAATACTGAGTAAATAACAATGACACATACTTTTTAACTGCAGAAACCCATCAACCATGCTAAAACATACATCACACATACTGCTACCATCTCTCACTGTTCATTAAAATGGAATGAATCCTGAGGGAGACATCATCGAATACAGATACG
This sequence comes from Aquila spilogaster, assembly GCA_024606505.1. Taxonomy (NCBI): domain Eukaryota; kingdom Metazoa; phylum Chordata; class Aves; order Accipitriformes; family Accipitridae; genus Aquila; species Aquila spilogaster. The sequence goes on from JANHGO010000045.1 coordinate 8,889,265, forward strand.
TTTCCAACACACCAAATCATATCCTGAGCCTGCAGTAAAGCTAATAAAGCCATATTAAATACGTTCCAAAAGTTCCCTTGGCTTAGTCCATACCACTTGGGCAATTTATAATTTAAAGGAGAATATGAGATTAGAGAGAGATAGAAATAGCACGATCTAGAATCTGAAACAACAGTTTAACTGTTCTGTTATATGCATAGGATATAGTGGTTTACAGTAAATATTACTGAAATTTACTTACAGAGAACTTGGAAGTTTTCTACACTTTCACATCCACAAATTGTATGTACAATAATATTGGACTCTCAAAAAATGATGAAAATATACTATTTATAAAATTAGTCCTGTCAAACCCACTACATTTCAAAGATATCTATGTGTCACAGTGGTCACATATATATACATTTCATCCACACTAAGAATCAACAGCATCCTTACTCTCTGTGCTGATGCAGTTTTTAAGTAGCAATGCCTGAGACGCACTCTCTTTGCAAGTGCTTTGAACTTCCAATTGTGCACAATACAGTTTTATTATTTTAATCGAAGAGCTCACCATATGATCATTCAAGAGGCTTTTACCATAAATATTGATTCTTTATTCATAAATGCACTGATATTCAGCTTCTGTAGACTATTGAAGAGGAATACAAATTCCTTCCTGGGTTTTCTAACTGATCAAGATTATATTACCTCTCACTTCTATTCGCGAGCAATAGAACTGATGCTGTCCTGATGCTCTGTGTATACACCTCCTTTTCGGAGCAGAGCCACGTGAGTTCTCCTGAAGGCTGACAAAACAATGTTCCTGTATACACTAGAAAAATCTAGAGATTATATATATTTATATAAAAGACTGCTTGCTTTGACTTTCCAGAGAAATATAACTTCTCAATATTTTCTTCTCAGAAAAGATTCTGTATTAAGTGCTGGTGAGATCAATAAGCTTGGCGTGAAATACAAATGACAACTTTGCGTTTAGACTTTTTTCTTATATTCTACTGCAAATACAAAATTCATTTGAATTTTCCATGGCTCAACACACTGATCATGCTTTGTACTGACTAGAAGTAAAGGATTTTAGATGGAGCTGATCGGTAAATCCTAAAGCTTGTTGTTTTAAAAGGAGTATGTCCCTTTGAGAATAACAAGAAAGATCCATTTGGGGTAACGAAAGCTTTTAAAACCTGTGCTCATATTTATAGACTAAACTGACATGGAAAATTAATCCAAAAATATGCAAAAACCTAGGTACTCTTTTCATCCACAACAAAATAATTCTAACACGCTGTACGCTGAGCTGTACCAGGGGAAACATTTGGATTTATTCTTTCAGATTAACACTTTACAACAGGGTAAGGTGAGGGGTAAAATAAACTTGCACATGTTATAGCATCTAAATCTGTGAACACTCTCTTTCAATTCATATCAGGTATTTAAAAATCTGGGAACTCTTAAAATAAAACTATTATTAATGTTTGAATATGCTAAAAAACAAATTTTACCAAAGCCACGTTAATCTAACATTAGCTGAATGTCTTTCAAAACTAAACAATACACTGTTTATAGCTTTTTCCACAGCAACTACAGAACTTCTCAACCATAAGATTTGCTTATTCAAATAAACAGATGGAATGGCTGCTAGCTGTATTTTCCTATCTGAAGATTTCAAAAGCAAATCTTTATTGTAAATTTGAGAGACAGGCTTATCCTAGTCTTAGAATAAGCTGCTTTTCACACATACATTATCACAAAACAATGAAGTGGGGCTTTCCTTGGTGCTTTTCATTTGTTCAAGGATAAGATGTAAAAAAATAACTGTGCGTAGCTAGCAACTGCATTGTCAGCTAATGGTTGAATGCTGACAGGAAAATATACTTCACTGAGTACTATGGATATCATACAGAAGGAACCGTAGAAAATTAATTACTCTCTGAGCTTATGATGTTGACATATACTCCTGGCAAAAAATTCAGTCTTACTGTTCCTTGAGTCAGTACCAATTTCCAGGTAATAACACAGTGCAAATAGGAAGCCTAATTCCTCGCTGCCTGCCACCAGGCTGCTCAGCACTGTCACTGGAAGGGAAACACTGTGCCTTGGCCTCGCTATGCTGAGAGAGCGCTGACCTCCTAACATTCATTCCTCCAAGTGATTTGGCCAATAAACCTATGAGAAAGTCATGGACTCATGAAAAACCACGACTCATCCATTTCATGAGTATTTACTTAAGCAAATTCTTGACTTCCTTGCTACATAAGGTCGAGTTCTACCTTCACATACTCCTGAGCCACAAAACAGACCTCCAGATCAGAGGGAATTAACTTCTAATCACATAGCCGTTACTCTTAGTGGTCTGTATTCTCAGATGCCGTAATATCAGCAATACAATTTAGCACGTACTGCAGTTTTTTGTTTGTTTGAACACAGCTGTATCAGGGCACAGTCACTATCATCCAGCTAGTGGCTCCTCACAATCATTACGGCTTCTCAGGGCCAGCATGACACTGCTTTTTTAAATTTTACCCTGAGCATTTAGTAAACACAACACATGTGGAGATGTGCATCAGCTTCACCTCTCTTTCCTTGTGGCCAAAATCTTGGCTTTGCTGAAGGCTACAGGAGTTTTGGCACATCCTTCAGTGAACCAGTGATTCTTTCCAATTCCCACATTTCGTTTCCAACAACTTCTTACACTGATTTTTGGCCAGATAACTTCCACTGATAGGATCCTTAATCTGATCAAGAAACACATCTGAATCTCATAATTAAAATAATATCAAAAAGTGCCGCCCTGTACCAACTAGAACAGCTCTGTTTCATATCACATTATACTTCTTTGGCACTTTCAGTCACAGTTCAGGACGAGGCCATTGTCACACATTTCAATGGTATTTTAAGAAACATACTAAATCATTGTTTACCATTGCCATAATTTTCTTATCTGCAGTTTGTGATGTTTATCTGCTCCCTAAACCTTTTTAAATCCTTTAAAATCTTTTAATTGAGATGTAGGGAGTCACATGATACAACTGTCTCTTGCTTTCTTTTTTTTTTTGTTTAAACTACTCAGTTTCCTCATATTCAACATCATTTACACTTCCTAAATGCTTTCTGTTTATCCTCATGACTGTTCTTCACAGAGGCTGCACAAAGGCTTACCCGTTCTATGACTTATATCTGAGATTTAGAGTGAATAATTATGAGAGATCTGGAGTGATTAATTAGGTCCCATTGTTGCCTATATACTTTCCATAGTTGCAGCCAAAAGTTTATTCCAATCAATGTCAAGAAATTCTCCTTGCTGTTTTTGTTTGGTTGGTTTGAGATCTTCAATGTTTTAAACAATATCGAAATATTTGCAACCACTTTTATAAATGCTCACAGTTAACTCATCCTACACAGATGTTACTATGAGGTCTGCAGAACATAAATGTACATGTACTTGAAATATAATGTCTGTCTTGCTTTTGTGAGATCCCCACTCCAAAGTGTTCTCTGCGTGCTACTAAGTTGTAAAGAAATGTTCTTTCATTTTATCTTTTATACCATTAACTCAGCTGTAAGAAAGATTCCAACTATTGCTATTCAAAGAATTGCTACTCAAATTTTCCAGATCTGGCTCCACATTATCTTCTTCCACGACACTGTCAAAATCACTTTCACTGTGGTTTGTACAAAGCACCAGAAGACTGAGACTCACTCTGTACACAATACTGCTCTTGGGACATAATCAGAAACAAAGTAGCAACCAGTTATAACAAAAAGAAAATAATCAATGTAATATTAATATATTAAATAATATTAAATTGTGAACTTGTTGTCTTGGGTTGCTGCAGTAGCTTCTTTTGTGCTTACGATGCAGCAGGAGTGCTAAGAGTTGCGATGTTTATAGCCTCTGCAGCACCACATCTGCACTGATCCCCAGAAAGCTCTTTGTAAAACCTTATCTACTGAGGATACCACCTATAATTTTCATTTTGTTTCTGAAATTACACATGTTCATCTAGCACAGACTGCAGATTACTTAAGTTAACTTCATATTTAAACCTATACGCATATTCTTCTCTATATGTGTCTGAATACAACACAGTAACATAGGCAAACCATTCACAACTACATTGCTATATCCTAGAGATTTCTTTTAAGGGAAAACTCCCCTCAGGGCATCTGCTTAGCGTGAAACATAAAGACTTCAATCTATTCTGAACTCAAAGCATCATACTTCTGTGTAGCTTTACCCATTAGAAAATCCAGCTACTACTCTTCTTTGAAATTATATTGCACTAACAAATCTGTAATTAAAAATAAATTTAAGAATGATACTACAAATCACTGCTGAGCTCCATCTGCTTTGATTTTTTGTGGTTTTTTTTTGTAAATAAAAATGAACTATTTGATGTTTACAAGCTGCAAAATGTATGAAATGGTGTACAGTTTTACATTGACACTGACACTTGTACATTATGATTGCATTTGTCAATGGCATTTAGAGCAGTTGGCTTTTTGAAATAAAGCATGTATTCAGTGGAGTATCATTAAGAGCAATTGAATTGCCCTTCATCTGTTTCTGAAGCTCTAAAGACTAAAAAGCACTGTCTGGAAGCTTTATGGGCATTAGCTGCCTTTTTGTTTTGTTCTGCTTAGGCAGCCTTGTCTGTGTTTTCGTACATTAGACAAAAGGATTTCCAGCCATAACCTTCTTCTGATGAAACACATCTATATCTACTGCTCTTTGTTTCATAGTAAGTGATGAAAAAATCCTTTATGGGTGTAAGCTTACTTCAATCAATAGCAACTCCTCCATGCACAACAGTGCTTTGGTGTGTGTTCATCAAAATGTCTGCTCAATAGCTGCACTGTCAGTGGGAACATTCACCTGTCCGAGTTAAGCACTCTGCTTAGTGCTGTAGTGAATAGGGACCTACTTCTTTATGACTCTAAATATGCCAAATATTCAGGTTTTCAGGCTTATTGCTGTCAGGGGCAGGGCCTGGTTTATTTGTGATGGCAGCAATGCTACACTCAAAGTGAAGACAGCTGGCAGTCTCTAATAACCGGGCAGTCTGTTGCCCACATCACAGCAAGTGCCACCTTACCATCTATCCAGAAAGTGGCTGGTACTTGCTTCCCAGGAAACTTCTCTGAGCTCGTAGGCTGGGCTCAGACCCAGGTATGTGTCCGTTCAGCTGCCACTGGCCTCCCAGTCCAGACAGCTTGCAAAGTGATTAGTATATAAGTATGAATTACACACCTTGAACGCAGTCAGTTGTCTTTGGCAGTCCCACAACCCCGTCTGTGCCTGCTGGCTCTTTTGACCTCCACTCTCTGGACAGCATTTTATATCACACTTATTGGATATTTAGCTTCTCATTTTCCTTGCATAACTGCTCTAGCCAGCCAGTCCAGTTCTCTCTGACTCCATCCTGCCAGTGAATCCCTGCTGGGCCAGGCGAAGGATATGCTCCTGACATACGGTTAGCTGGCAGAAGAAGCATAAAGCACATTTCGGTGAACATCTGGAGGGAATACCCCAAGCATAATGACTTTGGCTGGAGTATGAGAAGTGCTCATTATTATATCACTTGAAGCCAGCTTGTTCAACTGGGCATTTTCAAGGCCAGGTTACAGTGCCTAGAGCAACACAAGTACTGCAAAGATCTGTCATTGGCAGGAGAAGACACTAACTGGAGTTCTGTTCAAGCCCAGCTTTATGTCCCTTCTTTTAAACAGGTGATACTCACCAGTCCTCAAGCATCAAAATCCTCCTGACATACACTATTAGAGAATATATTTTATCAGAAAGGAAAAAGGAAAAGAAAAAGAAAAGAGAGAATGAGACATGCCTACTAGAGAGATGCCAGGGACAGTTTGTATCCTCCCATGGAATAAGCACGAAGTTTTCTGGAGCACTGGATGCAAAGGGCATCTTCTCTACTGTGACCCCCTGAAAAGCTGCAGATGCTGAAAGGAGATACAAAAAGACCTCATCCCCAAACCTGCATCCTGGTAAAAAATTTGATATAAAAAGCAATTTCCGTACAGCTCTCCAATTTATTTGAAGTTACAACAGCTTTTTCCCAGGAAGTGATTGATCTCAGGTAAACACAGAGGGTTTCAACTAGTCATTAGCTATTTTTCCTCTCTTCTTCCCATCTATTAAGCACAGGTGCCTTAATGTGGCTGCTGGAGGATTGTCAATGTGTTTAGAACACAAATACGTACATCAGTTGCTAAGTGTGGTCATACACCTTTTGGTATGCACTACCTTAGATGTGAAAACCTTCTCCTCTAAATCACACTGCAATTTTTAAAAAGATTACAGATTTAAAATTCTCCCAGATTACAATTCAACTTGGACTACCATGTGTTGTCTGCCATATTGTGCAGCTACAGTTTACTGGTACATTCTCAGCATTTACTCTCTGAGATGGGCAGAGGAAGGGTTCCTACCAGTGAAATCTGAGCAGTTACTGCACTGGTGACAAGAATAAAAGAGAAAGTCACACATAAACTGGAAACAGTCTGTTGTTGAAATAAATTATCTCTGAGGTCCTCTGAGACAAAGCCCAGAACTCAGCAATGAGCAGGATTCCTGTTAGCCTTGTGTCCTGCAACCGGCAATTATCATCAACAGCTGTGTCACAGCTAAAAGGACTTCTCCAGAGGATAAGGATCTCTGACCCTTTAGCAAAGGCCCCTGGAGTATTTAGGATGAACAGATTTTGTCAGCAAATCATGTATTTGTTAGGACAAGACACACAATGCTCTCATATTTCTCAAGTTTCTTCAGCTAACATTTATTATTTTAACTTTCTTTTCACCAAAGATTCAGTTACAGTTCTTAACAGATACTACTTATTGACCCCCAAATACTGCCACTGAAAAGAAAGGATATAACATTGCTAGAAACCAAAGTAAAAGGAAACAAGAAGAGTGGCAAAAACAAATTAGTTTCTCATGACACTGCAACTAAAACGTTCATGGATGAAGCCAGCAACTCAAAAAGGGTCAGGGAAGAATCTAGTCTATTCACACAGGAAAGCAGAGCTGTAAAGGATTGTAAGAGTCACTCCCTACTTTTTTTTATTCAAGTATTACTCAGTGAGAAACGTTACGTATATTTACGGGTGATGGAGAACAAGGCTGTTATCAGCCTGTGTTGCAGAAGCGTTTGAAGAAAACTGCACTCTAGCAGGAATCAGATTTCTAGAAAATTTCTGTTCCATATGAGAATCTGGAATAACAACTTTTGAAGCATCAAAGTTTTGAGACTTATGGATCAGGCACACAACTTTGGAGGGCTTCTAGAATCCTAAAGTCAGGCAAAATAAATACTATGCCAAGTTATGTAACAGCTTTGATTTTGTTGCGTTACTCTACAAAAACTTATTGGAAACCTACAGAAATTTTGAAAAGCTTTGCTTGGGAATTATTTTGCCTGATCTTCTTATAAGCTTATGGTTTCCATGCTGCAAAGATCATGGATGGTGCAGCAAAAACACTACCATTTGAAATGCCAGATTGGACATTGAATTCAAAGAATTTTTTCTCTCTAGCTATTAACATCTGAAAGCCCTGCCAGACTTGGAGAAATGCCCTAATTTACAGAAGTCCTCTGTTTGGTTAATGGAAAAATACAGCCTTTTGCCCCCAATCCAGTTTGGTGTGTGAAAGCATAGACATTTCATCCCAATAGAGCATCAGAACACAACACTGAATTTTGTACGCTCTTAGCATGATTACTTTGCAATTATGGCATACGTATTATGGCAAATCCCAAGTAAATTATGAACTCTGTATATTACAAAGGCACTGTAAAACACTGATTGATTTGGACAGTTTGTAGTTAATTAAGTTCATTTCCAATTCTATCTCTTCACACAATTTCAAAGCATTCTGCATTGAAAGCCCATTTTCAATTAGTAAGGAAGATGAAACAAAAAAGAATTAATTATAAAAGTGGCAATCCCCATTTAAATCTTCATAGTGCAGCAATTATTTATGTTA
>JANHGO010000045.1:8897371-8919493 GCA_024606505.1 Aquila spilogaster
GGAGTGATCCCTCCCAGTCCTTATCTCGACCCACGAGCCTGCCTTTATATTTTCTCCTCATCCCACCGGGGCCGGGGAGGTAGTGAGCGAGCGGCTGCGTGGTGCTTTGTTACCTGCTGGGCTTAAACCACGACATGCCCCTTCAAATGCAAAGTATAGAAGATGCACATTCCTGATGACCACGCACACCACATCCATTCTGGGTGCTGGTCCCTGAACATCAACAGGCCAGTTAGCCACGACTGCACATCGGGCTCCCAAAAAAAAACCTACTGCATCAAGTTGGTAGTGGCATGTGATTAAGTACAGCTGAACAAGTCTTACACACAAAGTATGTGATATGAAAGGTCAAATACTTTGTCTGAGGTCACTGGACAGCCCCATTCACCAGATACAATACCTCGAGACTGCATCTGTCTAGGAGGTGGAAAAGGACAAATACAAACTCATGAAAATTTTCCTCTCAGTCTGTAACAAGTTTCAACCCCACTAGAAAATGATACACAGAGCTATTCAATAACCTTGATTCTGCAGAAGCTTTACTCCGCAAAAAGTTTTTGGAAACCTACAGAAATTTTGCAAAGCATTTTTGCATGGGATTTATTTTTCCCTGATCTTCTTATATAAGCTTATGGTTTACATGCTGCAAACATCATGGATGGTGTAGCAAAAACACTACCATTTGAAATGCAAGATTGCTTGGACATAGAATTCAAAGAATTTTTACTCTCTAGCTATTAACATCTAAAAGGCCTGCCAGACTTGGAGAAATGCCCTAATTTACAGAAGCCCTCTGTTTGGTTAATGGAGAAATACACCCTTTTGCCCCCAATCCAGTTTGGTGTGTGAAAGCATAGACATTTCATCCCAATAGAGCATCAGAGCACAACACTAAATTTTGTACACTCTTAGCATGATTACTTTGCAATTATGGCATATGCATTATGGCAAATCCCAAGTAAATTATGAACTCTATACATTACAAAGGCACTGTGAAACACTGATTGATTTGGACAGTTTGTAGTTAATTAAGTTCATTTCCAATTCCATCTCTTCACACAGTTTCAAAGCATTCTGCATTGAAAGCCCATTTTCAATTAGTAAGGAGGATGAAACAAAAAAGAATTAATTATAAAAGTGGCAATCCCCATTTAAATCTTCATAGTGCAGCAATTATTTATGTTAAGTGTTGAGAAATTGGAGAGTTGTACTTGTCTAATACAGTTTTTTCCTTGATATATATCTCATATATATTAAATCAGTACAAAGTAGTGGCGTAGCATTTTTTTTAAAGTAAGGACTAAATTACTGCTCACAAACTTGTACAGACCTCCAAGAGGTAGAAAAATGTCGGTGCTTGGCTAGAGCCAAATTAAGTGTCTTGGTTTGATTATTCTCACTGCTACTACACTCTTACCCTAAGGTAATTCCATTACTTAGACTAAAGCAAACATCTCTGTTGAGAAAGTAGTGAAGGAATACTAGTATCAGTAGAACTTTATGCTGGGGAATGACTACCCGAAAGCAGTTACCCAGTTTTATTCTAGTGCTTCATGCTGTTCAAAATGGTATAAACCACTATTGCAAGTTACCACAGGGAAGAATGGGCAGGAAAGCTTTCAGATACCCTGTTCTAAAATTCCTTCTATGGCACATGCCCAAATCTTCACATCTGGTCATCATTTTCAGATTTTGGTAATTAAAGAACCTTACACTATCTCTTTTCAGAATAGGTCCAAGCACCCCTTACCAAACTGCGTTTAGAAAGAGGTACAAATAACACCACACATTGAACTTTTGGGAATATGAGGAGAGGAAAAAAAAAAGGCGGGGAGGGGGTCATCCCTTGAATTACTGTTATTCTTCTACAAAGCAGACCTTCTTTTAGCACATGAATACCTTTCTTCATATGAGCCAAATACCTCCAATGCCCATTAAAAAGAGCGAGAAGGAGGAAAAGACTAAATGTATTTAGTGGTGCCATTTAAAGATGGCATATCTTAATTTGCTGATTGTACTGTCTTCACCTCTGTCAAAGACTGTCAGCCATAAACATGACACCAAAATGAATGGTATGAGGTTAGCTGTAACTGCAGATGCACAGTGCTGTAAAACAACTTTGTTAACTTCATTCACTAGATTTTAAGCTGTCATCTATTGGCCATTTGTAATTGGCATCGGCTTCCTGCTCTACAGCCAAGATTACTGCTTTAACCACTGGTGCATGCTTCATTGCCTAATTCATGGTTGGCTCATTCCCTCTGTCCTTTTCTTTGCCATTTTGGTAGCAGGCTTTGTAACAACACAGCAACAGTGGAGAAGGAGGAGAATGACAGGCACTAGAAAACAGAGTAAATGATTCAGGGAAGGTAGAAGGGTAGGCAATAAGGGGGAAAAAAAAACCCAAAACACCAAAACCAAACAGTTAAAATAGAAAGTAGGGCTTTATGAAATGTGAAACATACGTTAAAGGCAAAAAAGATAAAACAAAACAAATGCAGATAAACAGCCTTGCAGCTGTGAGAATGAATGCAGATTGAGGAAAAAAAAAAAAAAAAGAACAGTACAAATCTTTCATGTTCCTGAGCTGCCTGCAGCATTCTGTGATGTTCACAGCTCTCACCAAGCATTGTAAGAGGGAAGAGTCTGTTCCCCACACTACTGGAGATGTTTTTAAGTACCAGAGGATAATTTTTGTTAGACAAACCTGGGACTCTGTGCTGGGGGTTTCAGATATGGCTAGAGCTCACAGTCAGCTACAGACAAGCTGTCCCCAATGACACCTTGAAAAAGGGCGTGAAAGAATCTTTAGGGGTATTATGAGATACACTGCAAAACATTTCCTTGTTCTCTTCGGCTTGTTTTCTTTGTTTGAAATTGCCTCCAATTGAGAAAAACACTTAAGCAGTATGAAATTTTAACCAAATGTAGAGATCCATGGAAGATGATTTCTATCAGGAGCTTATTAGAAGCTATTTCAAAAAAAGTATTTTACTCAAAATTACATTTATGTCATCCGGGTAGAAATTCTCTCATCAGTGGCACAATATATTTTTCCTAAATCGAACTGTACAATCAATGGAACTACAAATATTGTATTGGTTTTGCTTTTTATTTTAATGAAGGACAAATTATGAGAAATATTTGAGAATTTCTTTTAAACACTCATGCTTACAGCTATAAACATGCGTAAGTTGTATGCTGAATCAAGCCATTATGCAGTTGAGACTTAACTATCAACCAGCATGGACTGTTTTCTTATCAACACAATGCATGGTTTCAAAATATTGCAGTGGTTCACTGTGACAGAACTAACACCATGAACCAAGTTGTTAACACCTTCCATTTCTAATTCCCACAGCCCTCCTCATGAATAACCCCTGAACCCCTGTCATTCCCACAATCTCCCTAGTACCCGTAATTTTGCTCAGCTACTTCTGCCTGTTTGTTTAAGAATTCCTTTAAATACATCCTACCAGATGATGCAGTCTCACACCTACAGGGAAACAAGAGTTATGACCATAGCAACCACCACAACCCACTTTAATAGACTCTAACTACTGATCTTGAATGATGTACAGCCTTGACAGTGATGTCCTCACTGTTTTAGGTTAACTTCAGAAAAGCTTTGCAGTTCTCCCTATCAGAGACTGAAAAGTCTATTAACCTGAAAGCAAAAAGCCAATTTCTTATTTTTTATCTATTTTTAGAAAGTTCAGGTTTTTAGATGAGGAGAAATACACACCATACCACCCCCACCCCCCTCCACCCCCCATCTTTTAGAACTGTAATGGCTACTATGCTTTCCACCCAAAAAGACAGGCATGCCAATAACGAGGGAAGGTAATCCAACATTAGTCCTATAATGGTCAAGAAAGGTGGCATACATCTTACTCAGACACCCACAGTTTCAAAGTAAAATTTGTCACTAGCTTAGGAATATGTTATCCTGCATTTCTATAGAAGATTTTCCTTCAATGTAGGAAAAAACCCTGTAATTTTGATACCCTATTTCTACACCTTCTGGCATCTGGACACACGGCTGAGCCCACACACACCAGTTACAGCACACCGGTACAAGCAGTCTCACCCACACGAGCAGCCTGCCTGGCTAGATCCTGGCTTGGGCTTGCACTGCTAACCTAACAGTCGTACTTGTATATTCCTCCAACACAGGGCATGAGAACTTTTTGGTTTGGAGACATTTAGCCATCAATTCATATATATGGATAGATAGAGGATTTTTAGGATATATAGATATCTATATTTAGGTTATATAGAGAGAGGATATTTATCCTTTATAAAATTCTGTTGCGACCAAAACAGCAATAATGAAAAGATACTGGGGAAGGAAGTCTTGGAATAAGGCTCACACTTGCCTGGTTTTGAGGGGTTTCTGTGTGTGCGTGCATGCCTGCATGAAGGGGGTATTATTTTGGCTTTTTATTTTTTTAATCAGATTGAGGTAGCCAATAGGCAGAGAAGCTACTTCTAGGCTGGTTCCCCTTTAGGAAAAATAGAAAAAAGAACAGCTGGCCACAGAAAAATCTCTTCAGGAATCAGTATTTTTCACAGGGAATTGCCTTCCTCAGCACTTGACATCCATTTGGAAACTGAATTTGAAAGAGAACGCAGCAATAAATTTGTAAAGGAGCATCCATTTAATAGACAAAATCAGTACTTTAGGACATATACAGGCTTGCCTATGGATTTCTTTGAAAATTCAAGCAGCTGGGGTGTGGGGGTTTTTTGTTTGTTTGTTGTTTGGGTTTGGTTTTTTTTAATGTATTGTTCCCGATGGCCTGAAACTGCTTTCATGGTGTGCAATACTGCTGCAATTAGAATCACAGCCCCTGGAATAATACCATCCTTGAGAGGAAAGTAAGAAGCTACCAACTTTAGGGTCTCAGCCACCTTCCTCCTTGATTTGAATTAGCTCAAATCTGATGTGGAAAAGAAGGAAAAATAAGAAAAAAAAGAAAGGAAAACAAATGGTATTAAGAAGAGTCTGTTTGGTTAACTAATAAAGTCCAAGATGATGACAGTGCTGAATATTGATAAGCTTACCCTCAAAGGCCAGAATAGTCAGAACACAGTAATTATCTGAAGACTGAATTAATTGCCCATCAATTTATCATTTTGCATATTTATTATTTTCAGATAGAAGTTCACATCTTATTTCAATAGTGATATCTCAAACGTACACACACCTCTATCCAGCAACTTTGAAAAAGACCATAAAAAGAAAACATCACACTGACATTCTGAATGCTGCAGCTGAAGCACAGGACCACATTCCCGAGCATGTCAGGAGTGTTTCAGCTCTGTTCCCCTGCAGGGATCCTGCCACTGTTCCTTCTGTGCCCAGTAACAGGAGGTGCAGTATTAACAAAGAGGATCAGGCTGGAGGTCCAATGAATATGGACTTAACCACGGACTACACTGTCACGGGATCAGTAAAATACTAACTGAGCTGCAGGTAACCTCACCTGCACAGGGGGCCAGCCAAAAGAACAAGGCCCAGTATTTATTCATGATACAGACTAAAATATTTTCAGCTAAGGGAAGCCTGGGAGTTAGCTGAGAGAAAGAAAAAAAGTCAGGGTTACCAACAACACTGATTTTCCTGACCCTTGAATAGTTAGGGCAAAGTAGCTGGAATGATGCTAATAAGCAGAATATATCAACCGTCAGTTCTGCTTTTTAACACATAAACATTGAATCTTTAACCCATATGTATGACAAACAGACAGAACTCCAAGGATATTAAACCATAGTACTTTAAAATTTAAATCCATATTAAAATAGGTACATTAAGTTACAAAGGTTGACACTTCTGATTATTTAGATTAGCCATATTGGGAAAAATTATCTTAGCCTAAACATCTGAGAGAAGGGGCAAATTCATAGAGCTCTATCTATATAAATATACTGTTATTAATGTCAATATACTTCTTATTCAAAGGGAAATTTTATTCAGGACAACCAAAGGTTTAAAGTGAATTGGGTTCATTGTCTTTTATTAGAAGATGGTACATGTATTTTATATGTATATAAATTTCCTTAGTAAACCAGGTGTGCTAAACCTGGGCATTCTGTGTTCAGATTAGAGATGCAAATATATTAACTTTTTGATCAAAATATTAGACAAAATGGCATTTAGTGTTAATTTGGAACTACACAGTAATTTATGGGCCTACTAATTCATAGTGATGTTTCTTCTTAAAATAATCTGCTTAGGACATTGCAGAGAAAAAATTGTAAAAGCAAGTGAGAAGAGAAAGTAAATTATAGAAGATTGATGTGACTAAGCAGTACTTTATTTTTTAAGTGAAATTTTTAGATTTTTTATTTAATTCAAGCTGTTCTAAGAACTGATAAATACAGTTTAAAAAAACAAAAAACCAAACAATTTTGTTTCACACTTACACTTCAACATCTCACTTCATATATATTTTGAGTGGAAACTCTATTGATAATTGCTTGAAGATCAAATCTTTTCTTCCAGGTTCCACGCAGAGGAACTAGAGCTCTCAGCACACACTAACAATAGGTTCTAAACAGGCTATAACAACCAGCTCATGTCCCTTAAAAGTCACTTCTCTCTATTAAAAAAAAAACAACCAACCAACCAAACAAACAAAAACTTAAAAAACCCTAATGACAAAGCAAAAAGATGTGCATTGCTATTTTTCTCTGACTATCCCCACAAAAATGTATGTACACTCCTCAGGTAAGTAAAACAGAGGTTGGCATAGGACAGAAATTTTATGAGATACTTTGAAGTGTTGCTTTGGTTCAAATTGGAATAAAACTTCAAAATACCTAAGTTTTCCTGAGGAGAACTATTCCCCAAGTGTTTATTTTAGACTGAATTGTATTACTAATCATTAGATAATCTGGAATTTAAAACTGTGAGAAAAAGAAGAAAAATCACAGTGAAAAGACACTTTGAAATGAAAATTGCAATACTGAACGTTTTAACATGGCTTTAATTTCCCTAGTTCTCCTGTAAAAATTAAATTTTGGAGAAGTCAAGGTAATCTTGCAAAGCATTTTTACTTCAGTATAACCATACTCCTCAGCAGTAAAAGATGGTTTGACTGAAGAATAACAAGTATTAAGAAGCCTTACATTTACACAGCCTAGTGTCTCTGAACATCTCAAAACTTCTCAGACATACAACTGAATCAAAGGTGGAAGGCAAAATGAAAGTAAAGCCCTACAACACTTCTTCCTTTTCCTCTTCTAGCAGCCTATAGAGAACTAAAAATTACACCTATGAAGCGCAAAGTTTTTAAAGGTGAAGAGTATTTTTGAAAATTGAAACTAACTATCCCTGATAATCTTCCCCATCACTGCAGCTACCTTTGTTGACTGAAGGAGGTGAACCAGTCACTACGTGACCTAGTAGTCTATCGTATTACTTCTGCTGCATCACCTCTGCCACAAAGTTTCATGACAAACCTAAATGCAAATATTAAACTGACTTTCTTTTACTCTTTACAGCACAATGAAGTATTCCCAATTTGAGACATCTAGAAACCAAGATTCTTAAATGCGAATACAACTTAAACCAGCTGAGTTTTTACTGGTCTGGCCTCCTGCAGTTCACATAATGTGGTACGGACATTGGTGCTTTCAAGATAATATTGTAATCTTCTTTCCTTGGTAATTACACAAGACCATTGATAAACGGATGATTTGTCATAGGAAAACTGAATTTTTGAAAAATCTGTAATACAAGTGCCTGTGAGACCTTCAGTTAAATATAAAGGGTTTACAATATTGCCAAATACTGTGTCTACAATTATTCTGGCATCCAGTTTAATCTCCAACACATACACTTGCATGGTGCTTACCACCAAATAAAGCGTCCCAGTTAATAGGATCACTTCATTAGTATGTATGAAAAAAATAATCTAATTATATAGTATCTTGAGTTCTAACCAATTTTAAGATTTATTAGCAGCAAGAATGTTTAAAACAACCTGCATTCTAACGCCACCATTTTTGATTAAGTAGTACATATTTAAAAAATAAAATCCTTAAAATCATGCCTTTGACCAGCTGGCAGATGATACAGGAGTTTGCAAAGCTGTTTTCAAATTGTTGTTAACTCCCTTCCTCTCTATTTCAGTTTGGAAAAACTGAACTTCTTACTAAACATACAAGCACATTTATCAAGCAATAACCACGTTACCACGTGAAAGAGTTAAGGCTGTTACACATCCTACTATAACAGAGCTGAAAATCTGTTTCTCTACATGGCATTGGGCATTAAGCTCTTCCAGAAAATTCAGCAATCTTTCTTGAATTCCTACCTTTTCTTTTTTTCCCCTCTTTCTTCTGTGTGAAGATTTTCCTCAATAGCTTCACAGCTACAAAGAAAAAAGTCTTAATGTGAGAAATTTTTCCTTCTCTGTTGCTCACCAGGTATTCTGCAGTATAATGCCATGTAGTGCCACTTCAGGGAGATTCCTTATCTAAATTAGATACTGTAATGAATGACAAAAGCTAGATTGCAATGGAGCAATCACCATGAAAGGCTCAGAGTAAGTTAGAAAAATAACATTTCTTTTATGGTATTTTTGCTATAGCTTTCTCGAGTGTATTTGGAAGAACTGTTTAAGGCTCTATTTTCCAACTATACAGGCAAAAATATATTTAAACTAGTCTTATCTTTTGTTTGTTTGTTTTGCCCACGCACACTTGGCTCTCCTGCTTTGCTGCTTCAGCTGAGGAGCAGGTGCTTACCACAGTGACCCCGCTCATCATACTTATAGCAGTGACAGAGAAAGAAACAAGGAAGGTGCAGACCCTGAAAATTCTGTGCCGCTCAGGAGCTTCTAAGGAGCGGGCTCCCACCTGGATATTACGTACTGCTCGGGTCACAGAGAATTCAAGGCAGGGGAGTTAAGATTTAATCTTTATACCATAATCTCGAGAAAGCCACGGCAGCTTCTCCTAAACACACACCAGTAACGGAACCACTGCACAATCGCTGCTACTGCACCGGCCCTGCATCGGGTGGAGGAAATCCTCTGTTATCTTTGTGATCTGCCTCGGCTGCGCTTTATAAAACTAAAGAAGCACAAAGCACCTATGGTAAGACCAGAGAATTGGAACCACTGCTGCCACTTAAATCAACAGCTGAGCTCCCATTAATGTCAGCAGAAATAAGAGTAGGTCTCCCGTTTCTTAACAGCCTCTTCAAAATAATGGCAGCAACAAGCGTGAGATTGGGTTGACAATCATTTACATGCAAGTGTGACCTTTTTACTCAGTGGTGACATTTGTATCCTATTAGCAAAATACTGTATTGTATTTAAGCAATAATTGCATTTTCTATGGAGACAAACGACATGTAAATCAATAAGTGACGAGGCTGCAGGCCAAGCACATTATTGATTTTCAGTCATGTTCATCTCTGAGCTTAATGCTGAGAAAATACAGTATATGCTATGATTTTTTACAAGTTACATCTTTTGGGCCAGATAGAAGTTTTCTGAGAATTAAGGAAGGTTTTCTCCAGTTGAGAGAGAGGAGATTAAAGAGGAGTGAGAATTTAACAGCTGTAATCGAAGTTAACACACAGTATCTTAAAAGCAAATGCTGAATAGATCAATAAAGGCTTGTATGACACCCTTATCATCTACTCAGTTGTTATGGTTGATCAAACTATGCATGCATATCATCTGTATTAAACCGGTGGTTAAATGTAATATCACACACTGAAACCAACAGAAGGTTTACAGAAATCTCAGTGAGAACCATTCTTACTGCTTTTGCCCTTTGTGAGAAAACCAAATTATTCAAAATCCACCACAATAGGACCCTGGCAAGTGGCAGATATGGAGAAAGGTCTTCCTGAAACACGAATAGTGTGTTTCTAAATTTGCTGCATTTTTCAGATGACAGCACAAATTAGAAATTTCAATACAAATCTAAGAAGAGAAGGGAATAATCTCCCTGTTTTCCTTTTATAAATAAATCAATCAAACTCAAGGGTCAGATTTTCATGGGAATAGGCCATGAGAAGGCTGGGTCTCAGAGGAACACAGCTTTAATTTAAGACCCAGGCTGTCAGTTATTAAGGATACTATATTTTGATACTTAAATAAGAACTGTGGTTTTAAACAAATTAGGTTTTAGAAAACACAAACCTAAATAGTTCACGATTCCTCAGTTCTGTAACTGCAGAGAGAAAAACAAGAATAATCTGGAATGGATTCCTTAATGGATCAAAAAAGTGATCACTACTTGGTCTCTCTGAGATGTGCACAAGTGGCCTAAATCTCCTAAAAACAGAGCAGTGAGTGAAGAAAAACTTCAACGCACAGGCACTCAGCCTCAGACATCCTAGGAAGATACAAGCAACCTTAGCTAGCAAGGGTACCAAGTCATCATTTGTGAATGAGACAAGATGTTTAGCTGCTTCTCAGGGTCACAAAAAATAGTAAATTAATTACACTCTAACTGGTGCATTATTGCAGTAAGAGCACTGACTTTTTCTAGATCTCTTCCTAAATCATTAATAAGGTCATTCACTGAGAATACTTTAGGATACTTAGTCAGCCTGATTTGGGATATTTTTCCCATAAATTTCTGTGTGACAGCCTTGATTTAAGATTATTCCGGTTTTAAGTTCTTTACCGTGGTTGAGTAAATTATGTGAAAGAAAAACTCTTAACACTGTAGCCATAATACCAACAAGCAGGGTTCACCACCTCCTCTATATGAGGAATAGTCCTGCAATATTCTTTCATGCTGACCAAACCTTTCTATACAATATAAAAGGAGCAGACACAGACGTTAATTTCCTCCACAATAGCCAATTTTCCTTCCGCTAGAAGTTATTTTGAATATGGATTATACAATCTAAATGCAGTTGTTCAGTATGTAAGACTCCATAAAACCCTACAATTGAACCAACAGGTTAAGACACTTTTCATCTGACTGCACTAAATAATTGATCTACTGGTCCCTTTTTCAGATTTTAAATCACCCAAACAGAAGGAAAAATAAATGTGTTAAGACTTTCCCAGTCTCAGTCAGAAAATATATGTAGGTAGTTTGAGTCCCAACAGTAAAAATAATCACATAGAGTATCTTACGGTAATCCATCTGATTTTGAATTAACCACTCAAAAAGCAGTTTATTTTTAAAATATATTTTTAGTTTGCTTGAGAGTTGACTATATAAGTCCCATCTATCAATTCCTGCAGTTCAGGGATTACAGTATGAATAATATATGCCTTTGTCGTGTGAATAAGATAACAGCCTTCACTCTTCAGCGCTCTGCATTACTTGTTCCATAAAACTTGTGACATAAAATAAAATTTTTCTTGAGTAACTGAAAAGGAATTTAGAATAAATGAATTATGAATACAGAGACAGACACTAATTTTTTTTTAAAGGAAAAAAAACCCCCAACGAATCCTAACCAAAATATCAAGAATTATGCATTAAATTCAGTGAGGCCCTCATAAGGGCCTAAAGATTTAGCTGAAGCATGGTGTTTTCTCAAAAACACACTTGAATACCTGCACTTAACATCTTTTTTTAAAGTTACCGCTTCAAGTTTCTTAAGCTCTTATGAGCCTTTTCAGTAGCCAATAACAAACGTACCCCTTGACCACCTGCACGTGTGAATTCAGATGGATTCAATTCGAGTCACCTTGTCTTATTTTCAAAATTTTGTTTCCTCTATTTTATTTATTATGGAGGCTCTGGCAATCTTCTCCAAAGCATCAGGAAACCGCATCTGTTGAAAACAGGTTCCAAAGCTGAGCAGAACACTGATATCATCCAATACACCAGCCCCGGAGTTCCTGTTTGGCAGAATCACGATTTCTATTTCTCAAAAAATTCAAATACTACATTCAAATATCTGGTTCATTCTTCATAATGCAATACTATTGATCTGTCTGGATGCTAACTACAGTACCATATAGCTTTGGCAATGTAAAACAAATCATGAGAAATTGTGAACTGACAAGAACCACTACCAAGTGATTATTTGGCCCAGAACATACAACTGAAACCTTCTCTGAAAGTATTTTTGGCCTGTGGCCTCCCTCCCCCCTTTTTCC
The DNA here is from genome assembly GCA_024606505.1 of Aquila spilogaster. Classification (NCBI taxonomy): domain Eukaryota; kingdom Metazoa; phylum Chordata; class Aves; order Accipitriformes; family Accipitridae; genus Aquila; species Aquila spilogaster. Next base: position 8,909,467 of record JANHGO010000045.1, read on the forward strand.
TTATGTTCTCAAAAAGAGTAAAGTCAAGTCTTAGCTTTCCCATTTTTCATTACCCCAGACATATTACTTTCTTCTTGGGCCAAAAAGCAGCTGGAGCTTTATTTTCACAGAAGAGTCAGGAAGAAGCCCGGTACATATTTGTTTTGGACCAAGAACTGTTTATTTTTCTGACTTGTTTTTTCCAGGTTTTAACATTTGGGCGCACACAGTTATTTGGACTGTCACAACAATTGTTTGAGACAACTCTGTGTTTGATGTATGCCTAAAGATTCATAGAAAGAGCCAGAACTGGAAGAGTCAAACAATTACAGGCAAAATTAAAGGGGTTTGGGGTGAGGCAGGGGAGGGAGAAGAAAACAAGAGGGGGTTGACCTTTTTTTATTTCAACTTCACATAGCAACAAATGCAAGAAGCACTGAAAACATTGGAATTGTCAAAATTTTCAAAAGAAAGTATTTGGATTTATGTTTTAAAATGTGTATGTATCTTCATTTTTAAAGGCTTACAAGAGTAAAATGAGATATTTCAGAGAGGACCGTACTTACTAGTAATGCAAAATTATTTTCAAAATTATTTTTCTTTTCCTAAGGCAGAGGAAAATGCAATTTAGGATAACTCAACATAACTTTCTTGCTGCGTTCTCCTCTGGTAAAATCAGCAATCTAACAACATAATTTATTCACACAGAGGTAATCAGTATCTCCACGGACCTGTGAACAGCACAGCACTTTCCAAAAAACTTGAGAGCAAGCCTTGGCCTGGTGGTCATAATGAAGAAAGCAGCCCATCATTTTAACAGCAATGGGTTTGGCTTTTAATCTGTTATGGGAAAGAAAATGTCCTTATTTCAGACAGAGAATTCAGTCTTCAGGCCTTGGCTTGACCTTTAAATCACAAGGAACCTGAAGAAATGCCACAGATGGATAATAGTTAATGATGTTCACCAAGTCGCAGTGACATCATACTGAAAGAAACAAAGCCATACTCCTGCACTCTCCTGTTATCCTTGTTAGAAATGGAAAGTCACAAGCACTAAGCAGATGATAACATTTGTTTTAAAGGAAATGTTAATTGAAATTGGCATGCCACTGCTCACAGCTAGGAGAAGGACCCCAAGAGATCAGCGGAAAGAAAAAGAAAAAGAAAAAAAAAAAAAAAAATGGTGAGAGAGTTTTGCCAGATGAGCACTGACTCCCAGCCAACGATGGAGAGGGCTCCATGTCTGATAATCCATTTTTAACTACAGCAAGATTAACTTTGACCTGAATAGAAACCCATTTCTAAAGTGCAGAAAGCCTATTATCTGCTCTTCTAAGCATATGAGTGGGAGGTGAAGAAAATAGTCACATAAGATCTACATTTTCTTAATTGTTTTTTTAAACAGATACTGGGACCTGAAAAACTCAAAATAAGAAAAAAGAAATAAAAATATTCCTTTTAATGCATGACATGTAATGCTTATCACTTAATCATTTCAAAGTGCTGACAGGTTGAATTACAGCCTTTAGTGGCCCAGCAGAATGAATAAGTCATGAATCTGAACACCCAAATCCAAATTGTGAAAGTTAGCTTTCTCCTCCCCTCCCAATGCATACTGGAGCCCTTAAAAAACCCAACATATTTTAACACCCACTTTTAAGCGGAACACCAAACTAAATCCAATAAAGCCTTTGTTAAAAACTGGTTTTATAGCAGGGGCCAAAGTTGACTTATGGGCAAGCAGTAACTTAAATCAGCCTCACTCTGCATTAGTTATTGCTTAGTAAAGCAGGAGCTTTACAGGGCTGGGGGGACCCTATAGATACTGAATAGCAGTTATAAACAAAAGATTCGGATACCAGTTACTGCGGTGACTGAGCAAGCAGAGAGACAGAAAAATCTCAGAAAGCTCAGTCCAGCGGCGTGCCAAGCCTGAGCACTGGCATGCCCATGATCAAGAAGTGTGGCATTCTTCCCAGGGATAAAACTCCAGGGGGAAGACCTCTTGAAAGTTTTGGTTTTTTTTTTTTTTTCCTGCTATGCTCCATCTCACAGGTATCCTGCAGGCATGAATAACCACTAAGCCTTAAGCTGCTCATTTCCCCAGGAGTTTGTTTATTCATGAACACCTATGTGTTTATTCAAGTGCTTAATACACTCCAAAATTTACAAACATCTGAATGTTTTGATGAACTGCACTTAAGAACCCAATCAATGAAAAAATTTTTCACTGACTTTAGAAGTAAGTCCAATTTCCGACAAAGATATGAAACACTATTCTATTCAAGGTAACTGCTTTGATTCAGCAACTGATCTCTGATATTTTGAGGAACATGGTAGATTCCATGCCCCCACCCCCATTACAACTTGGAGAATAGTTACTGGCCTTGGGAAACAACCTGCTGGACAGCAGTTACAGAAGATGAGTCTGCGTGTCCAGATCTCTAAATAGATTTATTCACATCTCCTGCCATGAAAAAAAATCAATGCAACTACAAACTGAAGACAGCATCAAAGTCACAGCCCCATGGCAGCCACTCTTTGTAGGGTTGGAACCCTTGCTGATGTAGCTGGCCTTGGCAGCTGGACAATTCACTTCCTTTGTGCAGCAGGGTTACCCCTTTCCCCAGTCACTGTATTGTTTTACTACTCCCAGATGCCCATACAGCAGGAATGAGCCTGATCCAAAATTCACATTCTTCAGCAGGATGCCTTCATTTATTTTAAACAGGCTACCAGTGAGATTTCCCTAACTTTCGTTCTCTCCTTTGCTCTTCTGCTTTGCCCTTCTTCACCATGTGAATATGAATGCAAAACACTGGTCTCTTTCCCTTCTTGCACTCTTTTTGCTCTCATTGGGTCTATCCCTGTTTCTAGATTACATCTTGCTCCATTGGCTATGTGTCTGGAATTGAAACCCCATTTCCTCATTGCAAGAGAAAAGCCTCCTTACAACATAAGCATCTCCTAAGCCATTCCAATGACTTCCAGTAATCTCTAATGCATATGAAAATACTGCCATTAGACACCCCCTCCCTGAAAAAACACATGTAAAAATACTTCAGACCTGAGACAGTTAGAGTCTTGCAGGTACAGAAAAATAAGAAGTGAATTTGTTGATAAGATCAAAAATAGTTAAATCAATTACTCTGAGTATCAACATATGATTTTTTTTCTTCCTTTTCATTACATTCAAGTTGATTAGTAGTTGCAGTATCCATTGTTTAGAGAAGAAATAGGACATATTTTGCTGCAGCTCTTTTCTAACCTGAATGGGCTGTCGTATTTCAAATGTGAATACTCAGTATTGTCTCTTTCCACAGTTTTTGATTCAGTAGTAAAACGATGCTTTTAAGGAAAAGAAGGCCTGAGACCCATGCAGAAAAAAATGGATGCATTAGAGCTATGGAAATAATTTATTCATACCCTAGTGTGCAAGAGCCACTCTCGGCCAGATATATGCATATGACAAAACTCTTTAGGAAATCAGCTTCTATAATAGAACATATTTAGAAAGGTAAAGCTGATAACCTATCTGAAGTACATTCAATGAGTTTCTTCCTTCAAGCTTTTATAATTACAGCATTAAATTCTATGCTTTTTAATGCATTAGACACACTGAGGACATACGACACTCACTTAACATTATACAGAAAGAAAAAAGTGAGGTCTTCACAAAAGAACTCAAAAGTGGAATTGGTTTATATTGTACATAACTGCACTGAGCTTCTTTCTGAGAAATAGGTAGAAGAGGGAGAAACATTGGTAATGGAAAGAAGGATCACCTTTTGCAACATTAGGTCTGTTGAATGTTACTTTCAAATACTACTTTTGACTATGTTTTATTTTGATCAATATTAAATGTGGCTATGTGGAGAAATTAAATTAGTTGGACAGAAAAATCCTAGCCCATCACCTTCAAAAGCTGCATTCCTATAAACTGGAACCTAAGCTTTGATATAGGCACATAAACAGAACATTGCACATCCCACAGCAAGAATTAAGAAGCTCCTGATACAGAATAATTAGAACTTTGGGGACTGGACGGGTTGAGAATTCAAAAATGCTTATGAGTTTACATAGCTTCCAAACAGACGTAAAGGTAAGGGGTTCCTATTAATGTCTTCTAAGATGGTGGAAACTGCATTTCCCACCTGTGATTGTCTGCAATGCTTTTTTTTCACTACCTTACTATCAACATTCATCTTCCTTTTTTGTACAGCTCTGAGGGGAAACAGCAGTTACTCTAGAGTACTAAACGAATTCATCCACAGAATACAGTGTACAGTTCTGAGTATCTTGTTGAAAGACTGAGATTATCACAAGTCTGATCACTTTTCAGTATCCGAAAAAACCACCCCAAAACCAAAAAAACAGAGTACCTTTCCAGAGGTCAGAACAATTATCATGTGTGCATTTCAAAAAGTGTTTTAAACTTGTGTTCTGATGTAAGGGGTTAACAGAACAGTATTTCCATTCAGTTTCTGGTGCTTTCATTATGCCATCCATTATTATAGTGCCGTCTTCTAATAGGAATTTCATCATGTATTCAAATTGGTGTGCAGAGTCATTTAGCAGCCACAACAAATTGAGCTCAGCAGGCTTTATTTCAAGAACTACAATGGTGTCAAGTGGTCAGTCCTTCATTTTTATTTTCTGGATATATGAGATGCAAATTGCATGGTCTCTCATTCTAACAGCCAGTCATGGCAAATAGTTACAATTACATTCTAACATACTCTTAACTATGGGTAAACAACATTATCAAGCTGGGGATAGGGCAGTTTGGATCACAAAAAAAAGATTTATTGTATTAAAGAAATTTTTAAAATTTTTTACCTTCATTGACCACAGTCACATTTTCCTAATCAGAAAAGTAAATACCAGAGTTTGTACTTTGATCTAATGTAAAGAAGTTCAATAATTGTATGAATTATTTTTTTTTCTTTCTTTCTACATCTGCAAGCTTGAAAAGATCAAGTCATCTGCTTCATAAGAAGCTCTGTGTAGCTAGATTTTAATCACTGCTTAATGGTGGAGCACCATGTCCTACTACACAGAACATACAGTGACATCTGCCAAACAGGTATCTGTCGCTATCTGTACAGCAAAAGGGCGCCAGCAGTATTCAGTGTTCTCAGTGACCAACTATCTAATGATAATCAATGTAATTGAGGCCTGATACTCCCCACAGTTATGTGGATATCTCTCCCTATTCAGATCAGTGAATTTTGAAGCCTTACTGACAACTGATACTGGCCTAATGAAATTAGTGAACATACTGGCACTCTCTTGTGGCTTTAAGGCTTGGAGGACACAACTGGGTCACTGGCAGTTCCCAACAAGCAATGCAAAAACTTAATTAATTATTCAGTTCTTCAGCCAACAGTCTCTTTTCCAAGGGCTTTATTTAGTGAGGCCAAACACTTTCTTTTATTGTAAGCGCTTTTAACTATTGACTGTTTTATTTTTATTTGGCACTACCAAACAACTTCCTCTGACATATCAGATCTTTGAAGTCCAATCTACTCTTTATACTGTAAAAGCGAAGCTGACACTCCTTCTTCTACTTAATCGGAAAAAAACCCAATCATTCTAAATCAAGCTCCTGCTTCAAACACAGATAGAAAACAACGCTGGAATTTGCTGTAAGAGAGTTCAAAACATGCAAGCTTTACATTTGCTTTCTGAGCTGGCCAGGTCAGTAAAATTTTAATCACGACACTCATGCTATGAAAACGAACATAAAAAAGAAGAGGTTCACATGCAAACGAACCAAATTCATTTAAAAATACCAACAATCATGAATACTATCAGGAATGTTATTACTTTTTCTGTGTTGCGCATCCATATTCTGAGCCTGAAAAGCACCTTGCCCTACAGCAAGCCATTTCTGAAGTCCTGATGAGCTGTAAACACTTGTTTCTATTGCCAGTGTGCCAAGCTATTGACCCATAGCACCTTACGGTTGTTCTCATTTTCAGAGACTAGCTTGAGGAAGATGCTGATTTTAAATGCCAGATGTATTTTGCTGTTTGCACATGGGAAGCTCTTTTGTGACAAGAATTGGGATGATTTGGTGTATGTAAAAACCAGTGGAACGCAAAGGGAAGAGGTCAGCTGGTTTCATAGTGGGCTACTGTAGAAGGCAAGAGTGGTTAATCCTCACCCAGACCAGTTTACGTCATATCTGCAGCCCTACTTACACTTACTGTCGCAGCAGTACTTACTTCAATTAGAAGGTTACACACCACTGGATAAAATGGAAGATGTCAGTTAATGAGGTTTTAATGTCCTTTGTAGTGGTTTAATTGTGGAGTAATTTGAAAGAATTCTCTTGGAATGTACTACCAAATAAATTACAACAGAACCTGCTTATCTCTACCTAAGTTATCTTTTCCATTCATAGACCAGTCCCCAAACTCCAGACTCTTGTTTCACAGTGTTCTATTTAACTATAAAATGCTTATTGAACATCAGCTAACTAATTTCTTTCCTTCCAGAGCGCACAATGAAACTTTCTACAGCAGACATTTGTTTAGTATTGGTCTCTTCACCCATATTACATTGAAGATAAACATTAATGTTTGGGAGTCAGTCACTCCACAGTTGTTCACTCACAACGCATCTTCAACAAATATCTTAATGAAGAAACAGACATTTTTCTTTCTTCCGCACTACCACAGCCTGGCTAAGGTCCACCCACCCAACCTCCCCTCTACTGCCAGGACCCTGAAGAAGTGCTACGTAACACTGCTAATTCATGCAATATCAACATGAAACTCAATCCTGACTTTACACTGGATAAATTACAAGCGATGGAAAGAATTTCAATAGGTTGCCCAGGGGAAGCAGAATATTTATTTCAACAATGCTCCAATTTCTAAGTAGTCCTAAGCTAGTTGTCAACATGGTAAGATTACACTGCTGGTTCATTGCTATGTTAGCAGATGGTGAGGGCTTGTAAAAGCAGAATGCACTACCATTTTGCTGTTCTAACAAATCAAAACTGAAGTCTTGAAAACTTAATTCAATCAACAGCAATAACAACAGAAATGTGAAGTTTAGACCTTTGATAAATACAATAATACACATAAATATAATTTTATGGGCACTTATGCCATTTTCTGAGAAATGCAGAGCTGTGAAAGAGAGTTTTTCTGTGAAGAAGATTTTGGATTTTATTTTTATACATAACTTAGGTATCCAATCATAGTTCATTTATCATTTTGATATTAAGTCATTATAGCTGCAAATGTCTTCAAGTTCTGGCATGGAACTCAGAAGCTCCAGAAAAGACTTCCAACAAAAAAATGAAATGGATTGTAAACACCTAAATAAGTATGATAGCCAGCCTTGAGTGCAAGAGACTTGTCTTTTGATATGTTACATTATTATAGCTCTCTGTGGAATAATTTTCTTAGGAATAAGAGATTTCACTCCTTGGCCCAAATCCCCAAAACATCAAAAGACAGCAATGCTAAGTGACATACTTCAGACCTCATCTCTTGCTGTCTTCATATCATAAACAGGTTATCTACGGCCTTTAGTCCACAAATTCCTGCTCTGTGGCCAGAACCATTGCAATATACTCACTGACTGATGCTAACCGAGGATGATTTCTGACCTATTCGTAGACTACAGCTATTTTTCTTACAATTACTGCATCTCTTACAGTGTCTGCACATCATACAACAACATCTGAAATGTTTTGTTGTCCGCATGGATTTAGACTGACACTCCTGGTGAAACAGCCGATTATTCCCATTTTACAGATAAGGCAGGAGGATGATGAGTCTGGTTTTGGTTTTGTTTTGGCTTTGTTTCTTTTAAAGGCATTTGGATGCCTGTCTGCTCCACAATACAATACTAAGTGCTTCACTAAACACTCATATTTTCACAAGCAAGTTTAAAACACTCTGAATCCAGTCGGATGTTCCTTAACGAAGATGCTTCTGGAAATAGAATTTATGCCTCAGAGCACTAAGCAGATCCATACTTTGAAATACGGGCTATGGGAGTACCAGAAGGTCACCCAGGAAGCTCACAGCAGAACAGGGAAGTGAACCACAGCTCTATCAGTCTGCACTCAATCCGCTGAGACAGCCTCTCTCACTTGTCTAATCCCCACCCATTAAATTCTCAGGCCCTTCTTTCCCTTTATCTGCTCTCCTCTCTTCCCCTCTCCTGCTTTAAAACTGCGCACTTCACTTTCAAATATCTATTGCCCTTGCTAAACCTTTTAACAAATTACATATGAACAAATCCTCACTTAACTCCTTATCATACCTTTTCCTCATAATTCGTCTTTCTGCAGCCCAAAAGCGCTATGGAACTTGCTCGGCATTCCTTTGTGTTTGTACAGCACCTAGAAAACGTCTCACTGATCCACTTCGGTGTTTCTTTGGTTACTGTGGAGATAGAAGTAACAGCAAAAGGACTGAGGACGAAAAAGTCTAATAAGAAAAAATACACACCTATAAAAATTACATCATACTGTCTAGACCCATTGAACTCAATGCAATAACTGACTGGGGTTATGCTTCTTCATTGGCTTATTTAATGAGGAAGGAAATCAAAATTTTTCTCCCTGATGCACATGACAACACTCTATTGAATGTCCAAGCTGAAACTCTACTGAGGTAGAAAATGGGGATAGGAAAGAAGCTTTAAGATTGCTTATCTAGTGAGGGGGGTTTATCAAGATTTAGAGATAGATTGCCTGGAAGTCTGCTGAGGTATGCTGTGAAACCGTACAAATACCCAACTAGCATGTTAAAATCTGTTAATTTTGATTGATGCTACTATTTGGGCCTGTCCTGGTTTCAGCTGGGATAGAGTTAATTTTCTTCCTAGTAGCTGGTACAGTGCTGTTTTGAGTTCAGCATGAGAAGAATGTTGATAACACACTGATGTTTTCAGTTGTTGCTAAGTAGTGTTTAGTCTAATGTCAAGGATTTTTCAGCTTCTCATGCCCAGCCAGCAAGAAGGCTGGAGGGGCACAAGAAATTGGGAGGAGACACAGCCAGGGCAGCTGACCCCAGACCATGTGATGTCATGGCCAGTATATAAACTGGGGGGAGTTGGCCTGCGGGGGATCGCTGCTCGGGAACAAACAGGGCATCGGTCGGCAAGTGGTGAGCAATTGCATTGTGCATCACTTGTTTTGTATATTCCAATCCTTTTATTAGTATTGTTATTAGTTTCTTCCTTTCTATTCTATTAAACTGTTCTTATCTCAACCCACGAGTTTTACTTTTTTTCCTGATTCTCTCCCCCATCCCACTGGGTGGGGGGGAAGCAAGTGAGCGGCTGCGTGGTGCTTAGTTGCTGGCTGGGGTTAAACCATGACAAGGCCCAATATAAAAACCTGCAGAGATTTGCCAGTCTTTCTGGGTTGTAAATATCCAACCTTGTTAGATACATTAGCCTACTGGCACGAGATTTTCTTTAGCTGCTGTTCCTGCTTTGTTCTGCATTTCCTCCCTCTATTTCAGTTCTGAAACTTTTCTCTTTCACTACCTGGCAGAATTAATCCCAAGTGAACAGATTAAGCTGTGTCACTACAAGGCCAAGTACCTTCCAGTGCGATAATACGACTGACCTAATTCCATAGAGTCGAGCTCCATCCACCAATGGCAGCCTAAACCCAGAGCAGCAGAGACCACTGAACAGCAACTCACACTATATTTCAGCATACAAGGGAGACAAAGAATAGTGGAGCAGGTGGTCCACAGAGGGCTTGAGATAGACGCACTGGGACTTCTCTCATACACTATCACTGGTTCATAACTTTTGCCGAGATAGTGCAACAATCATCACGTAGAGGTTCACCTGTGCCAAGTGAGTGACCAGGACGATGGCAAGCTGAGAAGATATGGGAACCCACTGCTGAAAACAGTAACACCACCGTGGTGTTTCTGCATTACCTTTCATCCCAGATAAATTTACTGGGCGCATTTAGCTATAAGCAAGTGTGGTGGGTTGACCCTGGCTGGGTGCCAGGTGCCCACCAAAGCCGCTCTATCACTCCCCCTTCTTAGCTGGA
>JANHGO010000045.1:8919593-8943951 GCA_024606505.1 Aquila spilogaster
AAATCTTCATAGTGCAGCAATTATTTATGTTAAGTGTTGAGAAATTGGAGAGTTGTACTTGTCTAATACAGTTTTTTTTTCCTTGATATATATCTCATATATATTAGATCTGTACAAAGTAGTGGGTTAGTATTTTTTAAATCAATGACTAAATTATTGCTCAAAAACTTGTACAGCACTCCAAGAGACAGAAAAATGTCTGCGCTTGGCTCTAGTCAAATTAAGTGTCTTGGTTTGATTCTTCTCAGTTCCATTGCACTCACGTCCTAAGGTAATTCCATTATTTGGACTGAAGGAAAATTCTTCACTGAAAAAGTAGTGAAGGAATAACGTATGCAGAACTTTATGCTGTAGATCGATTGCTTGAAAGAAGCCGCCCAGTTTTACTCTAGCAGTTGATGCTGTTCAAAATGGTGTAAACCAACACTACAAATTACACAGGAAAGAGTGGGAAGAAAGGTTTCCCAGGTAACCTTTTCTAATCTTTTGATGGGTACATGCTAAGATCTTCAAGTCTGGTCACCATTTTCAGGTTTTAGTAATTAAAGAACATCACACTACCTACAAAGTAGTTCAGAAAGTGCTCTTTACCAAAATGTCTTTAGAAAGAGTTACAAATAAGACCACATCTTTAACTCATGGCAACAAGAGCAAAAGAAACTGAGGTTCATCCCTTGAATCGCTAGAGTTGGTATTCTACAAAACAGACCCTCTTTTAGCACATCAATTCATTTTTCTCCATACAGGCCAAATACCTCCAATGGCAACCAAAAACAGAGAAGTAAAAAAAAAAGCATACATATATGTTGGCATTTAAAAATGTCATATCTTCATTTGCTGATGGTATTGTCTTCAACTTTATCAAAGACTGTCAGCCATAGCCTTGACATCAAAATGAATGATACGATGTTAGATGTAGATGCACAGTACTGTAAAACAACTTTGTTAACTTCATTTGCTAGATTTTAAACTGTCATCTACTGGCCATTTGTCATTGGCATTGATTTCCTGCTCTACAGCCAAGATTAGTGCTTTAACCAGCAGCACATGCTTTCGCTGCCTGATTTCTGGTTGGCTTCCCTTCTTTGCCATTTTGATAGCAGGCTTCCTACAACGGAGCAGCAGAAGGAAAAAAGATGGGCGCTAGAAAACAGAATAAGTGATTCACGGAAGATAGAAGGGTACTCACTGAGGAAAGAAAGGCTTCATGAAATAAGAAACAGAAGTTTAAAGGAAAAAAGAAGAATCCAAACAAATGCAAAGAAACAGTCTTGCAATTATGGATGCACAGGAGAAAAACAATAACAAGAAAACCCTCTGAAATTAGAACAATCCAAATCTTTTATGTTCCTGAGCTACCTGCAGTATTTCTGTTCTCAGCTCTCACCAAGCTTTGCTTTGCTTTGCAAGAGGAAAGAATTTTCCTCACAATACTGAAGATTTGTTTAAGTTCAGCTTTCAGTGAACCAGAAGGTCACTGATCATTGAAGACCCTGGGAGTCTTTAAGCTGGGTTGCAGATTTGGCTAGAGCTGACAGCCAGATGTGGGCAAGCTGGACCTGTTGACACCACGTAAATGAGAGAACCTTACGGGGTATTCTGGGATGCACCTCAAAAAGTTTCCTTTTATTTTTTATTTTTTCTATTATTCTCTTTGTATGTGGTATTCTCTAATTTAGAAAAACACTGAAAATGAAGTGAAAACTTAAAGAAATATCAAAATCATGGAAGACTGCATCTACCAGCAGCTTATTAGAAGGCATTTCAAAATAAATACTAAAAAAAATGTCGTTAGGTAGAAAATTTCTCCACAATGGCACCGCTTTTAATACATCTAACCGTACAATCAATTGATACATAAGTATTCGAAGGATATTCTTTCTTTTAAACACTCATGCTACAGCTGCAAACATGCCAAAATTATTTGCTGAGTTAAGGCTTTGCACAGTTGACCTGCACTATAAAAAAAACATGGACTTTTTTTCTTCTCAACCCAATGCACGTTTTCAGAACATGGCAGCTGTTCACTGTGATAGAACAGGAGGAACCAAGGTGCTACCCTGCAATTCTGATACCCCATTTCCATGCCTTCCAGCATTTGAACACACTGCAGAGTGCACACGCTGAGCTTGCAGCCTGCTGGTAGCAGCAGTCTCAGCCATGTGCAGCAGCCTGCATGGCTGGACCCATGCTGGTCTTGCTCTGGTATCATCACAGTACTTCTCACATATTCCTCTGACGCAGGATGGGAGAACTTCTTTCAGCAATGTAGCCATAGGATGTATACTTATCTACGTTTACAACGCATATAGAAATCGATATTTCTCCTTTATAAAACTCAGGTGCAACCAAAATAAAAATAATGAAAAGGTACTAGGGAAGGAAGTCCTGGAATCAAGCACACATTTGCCTGGTTTGAGGGGTCTCCATGTGCGTGCATGTGAATGTACACACATTATTTCAGATGGTTCTGATCAAATTTGTGCTACTAATACTGAGGTGGTCAATAGACAGAGAAGCTACTTCTACCTTAGTTACCCGCTAGCAAAAATCAGAACAGGTAGCCACAGAAAATCTCATACAGGTTTAATTTTTTTCCACATAGAATTATCTTCCTTGGCACCTGATACCCATTTGGATACTGAATTTAATGCAGAAATGAATTTGTACAGGACCATCTTTTGGCCATTTAACAGACAAAATCAGTGCTATAGAACATATACCAGTTTGTCTGTGGATTTCTTTAGAAAATTCAAGCAGATTGTTGTTTGTTTCCAAAAAAAGCAGAGTATCAGATGGTCTGAAACTGCTGCAATTACAATATCCACTGGAATATCGACCTTGAGAAGAAAATAAGAAGCTACTGACTTCAGCGTCTCAGCCACTGTTCTCCTTGATTTGAATTAGCTCAAATCTGATTGGGGAGGAGGGAAGAGAACAAATGGTTTTGAGAAGACTTTCTGTTTTGCTAACTGATATAGAGTAAGAAGAGTACAGTGCTGAATACGGATAAACTTAGCCCCAAAGGCCAAGATGGTCATAACACAGCATTTATCTGAAAACTGAATTAGTAATTTCCTATCTGTTTAGCACTTGCATATATATTATTTTCAGATGAAGGCTCCTATCTTATTTCAGTAGTGAGATGTCAAATATGCACACACCCATACTCACCTAATTTTGGAAAGAAATTTAAAAAATGTATCCCACTGCCATTTCGCATGCTACAGCTGTACAACAGGAGCGCATTCCTGAGTGTGCTACAAGTGCTACCTTAGAGGAACCCTCTCACTGTTCATTCTGTACTACAGGATAGGAGGGACAAAGCTGCTAAGTGGATCAGGCTGCAAGTCCAACAGATAAGCACTAAGCACTTGAGGGTAGACTCAGTGGATCAGAAGAGGTAGAGATGACATCACCTGCACAGACAGCCAGCTAGAACAAGGCCCAGAATTTATTCATGGTACAGACTGAAGCTACAGAAAAAAAAATTGAAAAGCATCTTCATACAAGAATTTTTTCCTTCTCTGTGCTAGGTATCCTACAGTTCAACACCGTGTAGTGCCACTTCAGAGAGATTCCTTATCTAAGTCAGTTACTGCAATAAATTATAAAAAGTTTGACAAAGTTGCAACAGAGCAATCACCATGAAAAATTCAAAGCAAGCTAGAAGGACAGCATTTATTTCACAATATTTTTTGCTGTAGCTTCCCAAGTGTATTTGGAAGAACTGTTTAAGAGTCTATTTTCCACTTACATATTCCAAGTCATTCTATCTTTTCCTTTTTTATTATTTTTATTTTTTTTTCTTCTTCGCCCATGCACAGTTGGCTCTTCTGCTTTGATTCTTCAGCCAAGGAGCAAGTGCTTACTGCAGCAACCCTACCCATCACAGTCATAGCAATGACAGAGAAATAAACAAGAAAGGTATAAACACTGAAAACTCTATGCCTCTCAGGAGCCCCTCAGGTGCTTCCAAGGAGCAGGGTTCTGTCAGTACTGCTCAGGTCACAGAGAATTCAAGACAGGTCTCGAGGAAGCCACAACTTCACCCAGACACACACCAATAATAGAACGCTCGCACCATCACTGCTCCTGCATCACACCTAGCAAATCCTCTACTTGTGATCTGCATTTATACACTTTATACCGCTACACAAGTACAAAACACAAAGGTAAGGCCAAAAAATTGGAACTACTGATGACACTTAAATCAAAAGGTGAGTACTCATTGATATCTACAAAAATAAACCTAGGTCTCCAGTGTCTTAACAACCTCTTCAAATAATAGCAGCAACAAGCATGAGATTGGGTTGACAATCATTTACATGCAAGTGTGACCTTTTTACTCAGTGGTGACATTTGTATCCTATTAGCAAAATACTGTATTGTATTTAAGCAATAATTGCATTTTGTATAGAGATAAACGACATGTAAATCAATAAATGACAAGGCCGCAGGCCAAGCACGTTATTGATTTTTCAGTCATGTTCATCTGAGCTTAATGCTGAGAAAATAGAGTATATGCTATGATTTTTTACAAGTTGCATCTTTGGGGCAAGACAGAAGTTTTCTAAGTATTAAGAAAGATTTTATCCAGTTGAGAGAAAGGAGATCAAGGGAGGAGGAGGAAAATAATTTAACAGCGGTAATGGAAGTTAACACACAGTATCTTGAAAGAAAGTGCTGAGTACATCAATAACAGCTTCAACAACAACCTTGTCATCTCTTCAGTCATTATGGTTAAACAAATCTTGCACGCTTACCATCTGTATTAGACCACTGGTTAATTTAGTATCACGTATTCAAACACAAGATTTACAGACTTTTCAGTCAGAACTGTTCTTACCGCTTTTGTCTTTTAGTAATAAAACCAAATTATTAAAAATCCACAAACACGGGATCCTGACAAGTGGCAGATAGTGACAATACCACTTTCTTTTATCTATCTTCTTTTTTTTCTACAGTTAAATTTTCAAGGGAACAGCTTTTCCTGTGGGAACGCAAAGTTTCAAAGGAATGCGGCTTTAAATTGAGAATCAGAAAGGTACTGTATTCTGATAGTTAAAGGAGAAATAATAGTTTTCAGAAAGCACAAACTTTACTAGCTTACAATTCCTCCATCTTGTAACTGCAAAGAGAAAAAGAATAATCTGGAATGGAGCAAAGACAGAGATCACCATTTGGTCTCTGAAAAAGACAAGCATAAGTTGTCTGAAACTTAATAGAGCAAGCAGTGAAGAAAAACTGCAGCACCCATGCACACAGCCTCGGAAGTCCTAGCAAGGTACAAGCAGTCTTACTAGCAAAGGTGTCAAATTATCATTTGTGAATGAGACAAGATGTTTAGCTGCTTCTCAGGGTCACAAGAGACAGTAAATTACTTACACCCTCACTGCTACATCACTGCAGTAAAACCACTGACGTTTTCTATCTCCATCTAAATCATTAATAAGGTCATTCACTGAGAATATTTCAGGGGAGTAAGCCTGATATAGGAAATTTTTTCTCATAAATTTCAGAGCGACAGCCATAATTTAAGATTACGCTGTTTTTAAGTTCTTTACTGTGGTTGAAAATAAATTATTACTTGAAAGAAAAACTCCCAACACTGTGCCTATACTGTCAACAAGCAGAGTTCACCTACTCATCTACATGAGGAATAATTCTGCAATATTCCTCCGCGCTGACCAAAACTTTCTATATAGCATAAAAGCAGCAAACATAGACGTTAATTTCATCCACAATGGCCAATTTTCCCTCCACTAGAAGTTATTTTGCATATAGATCATACAATCTAAATGCAGCCATTCAGTGTGTAAGATTCCACAATACCCTACAACTGAATCAACAGGTTAAGACACTTTTCATCTGACTGCACTAAATTATTGATCTAACAGACTCTTTTTCAGATTTTAAATCACCCAAACAGAAGGAAAAATAAACACAATAAGACTTTTCCTGTCTCAGTGAGAAAATATATATAGGTAGTTTGAGTCCCAACAGTAAAAATAATCACGTAGAGTATCTTGCAGTAATCCATCTGATTTTGAATTAACCACTCAAAAAGCAGTTTATTTTTAAAATATGTTTTAGTTTGCTTGTGAGTTGACTGTATAAGTCTCATCCATCAATTCCTGCAGTTTGGGTATTATAATATAAATAATATATGCCTTTGTCATGTGAATAAGATAACAGCCTTCACTCTTCAGTGCACTAGAATTCTTGTTCCCAATGTGACATAAAAAAAAACAACTTTCCTTGAGCAGCTAAAAAGGAATTTAGAATAAATGAATTATGAATACATCAATGGAGATAGATGCTAATTTTAAAAAAGTGAAGAACACTAGGCAAAACGTCAAGATTCATTAAATAGAGTGAGACCCTCAAAAGTGCCTAACGATTTAGCTGAAGAGCAGAGCTTTCTTAGAAACACTTCCACACATACAGTAAACATCTTTTTAGGTTACTTCTTCAAAAGCTTCTGAGGCCTCTATGACCCTTCTCAGTAGCCAACAATGAACACACTCCTTGAACGCTGGCAGGTGTGAATTCAGATGGGTTCAATTCTAAGCTACCTTCTCTTATTTTCAGAAAATGTTCTCTAATTTGTTTATTATTGATGCTTTGGCAAACTCCTCCAAAGCATCAGGAAAACGCATCTGTTAAGAAGAGGTTCCAAGGCCGGGCACCACTCTGATATCTCGTGCACCAGATCCCAAGTTCCTGTTTGGCAGAGTCATGATTTCTATTTCTGAAACAATCCCAACAGTAAATTTAAACACCTGGTTCAGCGTTAATAATGTGGCAGTTTGGATACGCCTGGAAACAAACTACAGTATCAGATAGCTTTAGCATCATAATTCAGTCCAGAAAAGTATGAACTGACAGAAACCGCAAGTAAGTGATTAAATAGCCCAGAACGTACAACTGAAACCTTTTCCCCTCCCCCTGCCATTTTCTATAAGTTCTAAGACTTCATTTTACTTTCTTCCAAGGATGAAAAGAATTGGAAACGAAGAGGAACTGGATGAAAAAGAATCAGGAGAAAGCCTGGTACACATTTGCTTTGGACCAAGAACTGTTTATTTGTCTAGCTTGTTTTTTCTGGGCATTAACATTTGGGCGCACACACTTATTTGGACTGTCACAATTGTTTAAGTCAGTCAGTATTTGATATATGACTAAATATTCACAAAGGAGACAGGAGTAGAAGAGTTGAACAGTTTCAGATGAAATTGGAGAGGTTTGGGGAGAAGGGTGGGAAAAGAAGAATAAAACAGGAGTTGACCATATTTGATATTAATTTCTTACAGTAACAAATGCAAGAAGAGGAGAAAACATTAAAAATAACAAAAAAAAATCCGAAAGTATTCAGATATAAGCACATATATCTCCTCATTTTTACGGGATTAAAAGAGCTAAATGAGATATGTTTCAGAGAACTGTATTTTTCTAGAAATCCAAAATGATTTTCAAAATAATTTTTCTACGGCAGAGAAAACTGCACTTTAGGATAACTTGACAAAAGTGTCTTGTTGATAAAAATCAGCAATCTCACAAGATAATTTATTCACTCAGATGTAATCAGCATCCCTGCCATACCGTTCACAGGTTTGCAGTTTCAAAAAACCTTGAGAGCAAACCTTGGCCTGCTGGTCATGATGAAAAAGCAGCCCACCATTTTAATGGCAATGGGCTTTGGCTTTCAATCTGTTATGGAAAAGAAAATGCCCCTGTTTCAGACAGAGAATTCAGTCTTCAGGCCTTGGTTTGACCTTTAAGTCACAAAGAAGTGGGAGAAATGCCACAGATGGGTTAATGGTTAATGATGTTCACCAAGGTGCAGTGACATCACACTGGAAGAAAAAAAAAGCCATACCCCTTCACTCTGCTGTTATTCTTGTTAGAAATAGAAAGTCACAAGTACTAAGCAGATGATAACATTTGTTTTAAAGGAAATGTTAATTGAAATTGGCACGCCGCTGCTCACAGCTAGGAAAAGGACCCCAAGAGATCAGTAGAAAGAAGTGGAAAAAAATGGTGAGAGAGTTTTGCCAGACAAGCACTGACTCCCAGCCAGCAATGGGGAGGGCTCCCTGTCTGGTAATCCATTTTTAACTACAGCAAGATTAACTCTGACCTCAATAAAAAGCCTTTTCTAATGTGCCGAAAATCTATTATCTGCTCTATGCACAGGAGAGGGAGGTGAAGAAAAAACCCCACAAAATCTACTTTAAACTACTACTATTATTTTTTTTTAATACAGATACTGGATCTGAAAATCTCAAAGTAATAAAAAAAACCTATTTATCTTAATGCTGGACATATCATGTTTATCATTTAATCATTCAGAAGCGCTGACAGGTTTAAATTCAGCTTTCAGAAGCCCAGAAAGATGGAAAAAGCCCTGAATCTGACCACCCAAATACAAATCTTGAAAGTTAGGTTCTACCTTCCTTCCCAGTGCACATTAGATCTGTTAAGCCTATTTTAAGATCCACTTTTAAACTGAACACCATACTAAAACCAATAAAAAAAAACCTTTTAAAATCTGTATCAAGGACCAAAGTTTGCTTACAGGCTAGCAGTAACCTGAATCACCCTGACTCTGCATTAATTGTTGCTTGGTAAAAAAGGAGCTTTACAGGGCTGCTGAACACTATAGATACTGAATTACAGTTATAAATAAAAGATTCAGATGTCAGCTACTGCAGTGGCTGAAGGACACTGAGCGAGCAGTGAGACAGAACAATCTCAGACAGCTTCTTAGAGTGGAATGCCAAGCCTGAGCACTGGCATGCCTACGACTGAGGAGTGTGGCATTTTTCCCAGACATAAATCTCCAGGTGGAAGACCTCAGGAAAACTCTTACCGCTATGCTCTTTTTCATGTGCATTCTTTAGGTATGAATAACCACTGCACCTTAAGCTGTTCATTTCCAAGGGCATGTTCATTCACAAACACACAGAGATTTATCCAAATGCTTAATATACTTTCAATTTTACGGACATCAGATACCTGAACGTTTTGAGAAGCTGCACTTAAGAATCCCATCAGTGAAAAATCCTTCATCAACTCAAAGTAACTGCTTTGATCCAAGTAGTCTGACATTTTGAGAAACACAGTAGATTTTTTTTTCTTGTTAGTGTTTGAAAAGTATCTGCTGACCTTTGGGAAAAAACCTACTGGGCAGCAGTTACGGAAGACCAGTCTGGATGTTCAGTTTTCTCTCTAGGTAGATTTTTTCACGTGTCCAGCCAAGAAAAAGAATAAAAATAAAAAAATCAATACAACAAATTGAAGATGGTGTAAAAGTCATAGTCCCATGACAGCCACTCTTTGTAGGGTTAGATCCCTTGCTGAACTACATGGTCTTGGCAGCCAGTCAATTCACTTTGTTTGTTGAGCAAGGTTAACCCCTTCCCCAATCACAGTATTGTTTTACTACTTCCAGATGTCAATACAGCATGAATAGGTCTGATCCAAAATTCACATTGTTCAGTAGGATGCACTCATTTATTTTAAGGTGGTTACCACTGAGATTTTCCCTGACCTTTGTTCTCTCCTTTGCTCCTCTGGTTTATTCTTTACCTCCTGAGCCACTCTAATGCCTTCCGGAATTGACTAATGAATAAGAAAATATTGTCATTATATAAACACCACCTCTCTGAAAAGAGGCGTGTAAAAATATGCAAGACCTGAAACAGTTAAAGCCTCCCCATACAGAAAATGATTTTTTTATAACATTAAAAACAGTTTAACAGATTTCTCTGAGAAAAAAAAAAAACATGTTGATACTCAAGCTGATTAGTAGTTGCAATATTCATTGCTCCAAAAAGGGACAGGACACGCTGCTGCAGCTCTTCTCTGACCTGAATGAGCTGTCTTCTTTCAAATGGGAATACTCAGTATTGTCTCTTTTCATATTTTTTGATTCTGCAGCAAACTAATGCTTTTAAGAAAAAGGAATGCTTAAGACAAAAATAGGAAAAAAAGAATGTGCTAGAGCTATGGAAATAACTTATTCATATCCTAGCGTGTAAGAGCCACTCTCAGCCAGATATCTGCCTATGACAAAACTCTTCAGGAAATCAGCTTCTATAATAGAACATATTTGGAAAGGTAAAGATGATAATCTATCTAAAATACACACAATGGGCTTCTTCCTTTATGCTTTTATAATTACAGCATTAAATCCTATGCTTTTTAATGTATTAGACACACAGAAGACACAGGACACTCAATGTTATACAGAAAGAAAAAAGCTAGGGCTTTAAAAAGAATTTGAGAGTGGGATTGGCTTTTACTGTACATATCTGCACTGAGCATCTTTCTGACAAATAGGGAGAAACATTGTTAATAGAAAGATCATTTTTTTTTGCAATAATATGTCTGTTGACTATTATCAAATAGTGCTTTTGACTATGTTCTATTTCAATGAATATTAAACGTGGCTATTTGAAAGATTCAATCAGGTAGAAACCCAAGCTTTGATACAGGTATATAAATGGAAATTTATCCTAGAGCAAGAATTAAGAGGATACTGATAATAAATAATCAGACACTGTCAGAGTTTGTTCCATGAATTCCAGAATCCTAAATAGTTTCCATAGCTTCCAAACAGATGCAGAGGTAATGGTTTTACATCAATCTACTTTCTAAGATGGAGACTCTGCATTTCCCACCTGTAATTGCCTGTAATGCTTTTTATCACTTACTACCAATATTCATTCTCCCTTTTTATACAGCTGTGAAGTGAAAAAGCAGTTACTGTCTACAGTGCAAAAACAATTATCCACAGAATGCAGTGTATGGTTCTGAACAACGTGTTGAAAGACCAAAATTAACACAGCTCTGATCACCCCTCTGTATCAGAAAGAAAAAAAAAAGGAGAACAAATACCCTGTGTGCAATTCAAAAAGTCTACTTTAAACCCATGCTCTGAAATAAAGGGTTAACAGAACAGTATTTCTGTTCAGTCTCTGGCACTTTCATTATGCCATCAATTATTACAGTGCCATCTTCTAACAGGAATTTCATCATGTATTCATATTGGTGAGCAGAGTCATTTAGCAGCCACAACAAATTGAGCTCAGCAGGCTTTATTTCAAAAACTACAATGGTGTCAAGTGGTCAGTCCTTCACTTTTAATTTCTGGATATATGAGATGCAAATTGCCTGGTCTCTCATTCTAACAGCCAGTCACAGCAAATAGTTACAATTACATTCTAACATGCTCTTAACGATGGATAAACAACATTATAAAGCTTAGGATGGGGCAGCTAGAATCACAAAGAAAAATCTGTTGTAATACAATAATATATGGTACATAGAACATAAATATATATGTATGTACCACGTACATTATTCACACAAACAAATCAAATTCATTAAAAAAATATGAACGATCATGAACATTCTCCTCCTTTATCAGTGTTCTATGTCTATATTTGTAGCTTGAAATGCATCTTGCCCCACAGCAAGCCATTTCTAAACTTGAGCTGCAGACACCTGTTTCCATCTTCAGCATACCTAGCTATTAACCCCATAGAACCTTAAGTTTGCTCCCATTTTGACAGAAGCCTTTGAATAAGATGCTGAGTTTAGGTGCAGATGCATTTCCCGTTTGCACATGAAAAGTTGGCAATTAATTTGTCTGTGACATGAACCAGGATGACTTGGTGTACTTAAGCCCAGTGGAAGCAAAGGAAAAACTTCAGCTGACTTCACTGTGAGACACTGCAAGAAGCAGGAGGAGTTAATTCTCACCCAGCTCATTTTATGTCAAATATCTCCAGCCTCATTTACATTTACTGTGGCAGCATTACTTAAATTAGAAGGTTATACATCACTGGATAAAATGAAAAATTAACTCAGGGAATTATTTTTACTTTATTTTCCTCAGTTGTGGTTTAACTCCAGAGTAATTTGAAAGAATTATTTTAGAATACACTTCTGAATGAATAATAGCAGAACCTAGTCATTTGTCACTACCTAGTTATCTTCTCTATTCATAGACCCATCCTCAAATTTCAGGCTCTTGTTTCACATCATCCTATTTCACTGCTTATTCAACATCTTCACAGGTCCCTCTCAAACTAATGCCTGCTATTTAATTCCATGGAAACTACAACAGACACAAAGAGCACAATAACACTATTTGACAGAGCAAATTTTCAGCTACAAAACACTATTTTTCAAGTCACCACCAGTAGCTATGTATTTTCACCAGTGACAGACAAGAGCCTTCATGCTGCACCAGCAGAGCTGGCCCACAGTTTCACAGCTGATATGATGGCATCATCGCTAGGAAGATGTTGCCCATGCAAATCATCTTTCGTTGTCCCAAACAGGTAGCAGTCAAAAGGAGACAAACCCTAACTATACAGTGGGTATGTTATGACAGACAACTCAAGACTGGTAGTGTGTTCCATGGTCTTCAAACTGGTATGGAGGTTGGTGTTTCAAGAGAAAGGTTGTCTTCACCTCTAGCCTGACTCGGGAAGTTTGAGACTTTGGTGTTCAGAGTTGATGGTTTGTCCAGGTTCCAGGAAATTCAGAAGAATCACATCTATCCAATCCCAAGAGGCAGTGCACATCACTTTACCTGCTGAGGGCTGCATCTCAAACTTTTCTTCAATGAAGAATTCACATGCTACTCCATGGACGGCTCTTTTGACTCAGACTCGTATTGTTGTTACCACATCTCATCACTAGAAATGATGTGATCCAGGAAACTGTCACCTTCAGCCTCATATTGGTTCAGTAGGTCCCAAGAAACTTGCACACTTTTTTTTCTGCTCCTGTGTGAACATTTGTGGGACCTATCCGTGCAAACTGAGTTTGCACTGTGGTCACTGTGCTCACATCTACTGTTTGGTCTCCAGAAATATTCAGCTAGTGTTTATGAGCAAGTGCTGTTTATTCTGCATGGAAGAATTCAATGACATATCTTTGCTTCATACACATTTCCATGTCAGATGCCATTTTATCAGACTACCCCTCTGCTGCCATCTGTCACACAGCAACAAAATGGAGTGGAATGTTGGTGGGAAGGTTTAACCTCTACTGTCATCCCTCCAGCATCTGCCTCTGACATCATAGGCCAACATAATAAAACAGGAGGCTTTGCTTTCAGAGTAGCCCTCATAATTCCTTTCCTTCCAGAGCAGACAATGAAGTTTTCTAAGTAGACAGACGTTACGTGTTGATTTCTGCCCTCAAATTACATTGAAGATAAACATTAATAATTGGGAATCAGTAATCTCATATTTGTTCACCCACAACATACATTCAATAAATACCTCAATGAAGAAACAGGTATTTTTTCCTGGCTGCGGTCCATTTACCTCACCGCCTCCCCACTGTCACATCCCTGAGGAAGCACTGTGCAACTGTGACAGCGGTTTCACAACTAATTCATGCAACATCAACTCAGTCCAGCCTTTCCACTGGATAAATCACAAGTGATAGGAAGAATTTCAGTGGGCTGCCAATGGAAAGCAGAATATTTATTTCAACAATTCACCAACTTCCAAATAGTCCTAAGTTAGTTGTCAACACTGTAGGACTGCAGTGCTGGTTCATTATTATTGTAGCAGATGGTAAGGACTTGTTAAAGCAGAATGAACTGCTGCTTAGCCCTTGTAACAAATTAAAACTTAAGTCTTGAAAAGTGAATTCAATCAAAAGCAATGAAAACAGAAACATGAAGTGTAGACCTCTGACAAATTTAATATACACACATATACTTTATGTGCACTTAGGCCATCTTCTGGGAAATGCAGAGCAGTGACAGTTTTTCTATATGAAAAAGATTTTGTTTTTATACATATTTTAGATTTCCAGTCATAGTTCATTTATCACTTTAATATTAAATCGTTAAAGCCACAAACATGTCTTGAAGGTTTGGTGCGACACTCAAAACTGCACAAAAGACCTCCAACAAATACATGAAATGGATTGCAAATATCTAACTAAATGCAGTAGTCATCTTTGCCTGTAAGAGTTGTGTTTGGGTGTGTTACTTTATTATAGCTCTCCGTGGAATGATTTTCTTAGGAACAGGAGAAGATTTCACTTCCTGGCTCAAACCCTCTCAGAAGACAACAATATTCAGTGACATGCTTCAAATCTCATGTTACTATCCCCATATCATAAACAGGTGCACGTGGCCTTTATTCTACAAATAGCTATGGTACGGCCAGAACCATTGCAATATACTTACTGAATGACTGATGCTAAATAAGGATGATTTCTGACTGTTTCTCAGACTACAACCATTTTTCTTCCCGCATCTCTTAATGTCTGCACATCATATGACATCTGAACTGTTTTGCTGCTTGCATGGATTTAAACCAACAGTCTTGATGAAACAAACAATTATTATCCTACTTTACAGATGAGGCAGAAGGATGAAGAGGTTTTTTTTTTTCCCCTTTGCTTTTAAGAGGCATTTGGATGCCTATCTGCTCAGCAATACAAAATAAGTGTTTCATTAAACATTGCTATTTACACAAGTTTAAAAATCAAGGCAGATGTTCTTTAACTAAGATGCTTTTGGAAATCAAATTTATGCCTCAGAGCATAAGCAGAGCCATGTTTTGAAATACCGGCTATGGAAGTACCGAAAGGTCACCCAGGAAGTTCCCAGTACAACTCCATCTGCTGGGACAGCCTCTGCTCTAATCCCAGCCCAGGAAATTCTCAGGCCTTTCTTTCTATCCACAGCTTCCATTTTCCCCTTGCCTTTATTTCCTCTCTCCTCTCACCCTCTCCTGTTCCAGAAATGCTCACTTTACTTCCAGGCACCTACCCATCCTTGCTGAACCTTGTAACAAACTATATACAAATAAACCCTCACTTATCACAGTTTTTCTTACTCATTTGTAACTCTGGAGTCCCAAAGTACTATGGAAGATGCTCAGCATTCCTTTGCATTTGCACAGTGCCTAGAAAATGTCTCCCTGACCCACTTCTTTGGTTACTATGGAGACAGAAGTAACAGCAAATTGATGGAAGATGAACAAGTCTAATAAGAAAAAGTACACACCTATAGAAAATTACATCATACAGTCTAGAACCTCTGAACCCAATGCAGTAAGTGTCTGGGGTTACGTTTCCTCATTGGCTTATTTAATGAGAAGGCAAATCAGAATTTTTCTCCTTGATGCATTCGACAACACCCTGTTGAACATCCAAGCTGAAACTCTCCTCGTGTAGAAAACAGGGATAGGAAAGAAGCTTTAACATTGCTCACATGGCAAGGAGGTTTACTGAGACTTAGAAAGAAATTACCTGGATTCTCTTGATGTATACCATGAAACCATATACATGTCTAATTAGCATGCTAAAACTGTTAATTTTGCTTGATACTATTATTTGGATCAGATGTATAAATCTGCACAGATTTGCTAGCCTTTCTGGGTTCCAAGTATGCATTCAGTCTTTGTCAAATTCTTTCTCTGCACTGCTACTGCTTTTTTTCCTATATTTTCTCCCTCTTATTTCAGTCCTGATTTTTTTCTTTTTCCCTACTCAAAAGAATTTTTCCCGAGTAAGCAGATTAAGCTGCATCACTACAAGGCCAAGTGTCTTCCTCTCCATGACAACACAGAATGGCTTGGGTTGGAAGGGACCCAAAGGATCAAGTTCCAACTCACCCTGCCACAGGCAGGGCCACCAACCTCCAGATCTGGTACTAGACCAGGTTGCCCAGGGTCCCATCCAACCTGGTCTTGAACACCTCCAGGGACGGAGCTCCATTCACCCAAAGGCAGCCTGAACTCAGACCAGCAGAGACCACTGAACAACAATTCATACTTCGTATTTCTACATGCCAGGTTGGCATAAAACAGAAGAGTGGGTGGTTCACAGAGAACTGAAGAGAAGTATGTGGGGACACTTCTTATACACTGGCAGTTCGTATCTTGCAACAGCCATTGTGGTTCACCTGTACAAAGTGAGTGATGAAGACAATAGGAGTGATACAGGACCAGACTACATACCTATGGTTAACCCACTGCTGAACAACACCGTGGTGTTCCTACATGATGAAACAAATTTACTGGGAGTATTTAGTTAAAAACAAGAATGAAGAGTAGCTATGTGCTGTGCAACTATATAATACTGTGAAGCAATGCAGCACAACAGTTTCAGAAAAGCAAGCAATAATGAGTATGACATTCAAATGAAACTTCAAGAGTCTTTAAAAATAAGAATATAATTACCTGACTGGAATTTGTCCAGAGCACAGAAGATATCAAAACTACCAGGAGATAGTTAATGAGCACAACCTTGACTAAAAAAAAGGTGATTTTCTCCAATGTCCATTAGATGCAGATGATTATGTTAGCATTTTAACTATGTTAACACCAACAATCTTCTGTAGGAATACACAGATATGTATATACATACTTGAAGCATTACATTTTAATTAGGTTCATTTCCTTTTGACAGCAAAGCTTCTGTTCAGGTGTCAGAAATGGAGATTTATTCCTAATCCTTATCTTCTAAATGGATTATAACATGAAATAAGACTTTAAATAGAAACCGTATCTCCATTTAACTCAGAGAAGTCAAAATATCTTCACTAAACCTTCTCACTTCTTTACATCAATTACTCTCTTTTACCTTTTTAATTAAAGTTAGACACGTGATGCACTCTCAATAACTCTACATATATATGAGGCAAATGGCAAGGAGGGAATATACACAAGTTTCATCATTAGAAATAGAAACAAATCTCAGGAAGATTCAGAAGGTAAAAACATAAAAAGAGTGAGACTGATATAGCAGCCGTACATACATGCACCCACTGAATGTGCATACACAGAACAGATGCACAGGTCATTACTGTCACAAAAATAAGATTCCTCCTCCCAAAAAATAAATAAATAAACACACACACAAAAGAGGCAGACCTAAACTACAGTTCAATTTTCAGGCTCATAGCCAATGCCACTGTTCACGTCATATAATCAGAAGGGAAATTACCCCGTAGGAAAAATATGGGCAACTGTGCTCCTCACTGAGAACATAGTACAGTTCTTACATGAACTGTTTCAATTTTTTGCACAGCTCACGAACAAACTAATCTATTACCTGTGTTCATGTAAAGTGATGCAGTCACCCACAGGGGGCAACTACTTACTGTAAATAATTGAGTACTCAGATCCCGTAGGTATGTTCCAAACTCAGAGCCCTAATATACAAGCAGAATGAATAAGTTACAGAAACTTAACAGTCGAGCTTTTGCTTGTCCTTCTCGAGCTCTGCATTTCCAGGTGAGGAAATTAAAGTGTTAACATAATTATGTACAATATAAGCTTTGCTTTGAAAGCAGCCATACCTTGCTGGTTGACTGCATTACTTGGCTCGTTCTATTGGACAGACCTGCCACAAACTCCCCCACGCTGAGCACAGATCAAGGCAGTCTATCTTTGAGCATTTCCCTCCTACTTCTCAGCACATCCACCTTCAGTACCTCACTGGCCAGAGAATCAACATCACAGCCCATGCTTTTTTCCTCACATGTGCTTTCCCAGAATCTCTAGAGAATTGCTATAGAACAGTTTTTGCCAATACAAGTTTTCCACAGAGATGACAAGAATTCCTAAAATGAGAGAGACTGACATAGAAAATCCATGTCTTTCAGAAAGAAAATGAAGGCAGTGTGCTTGAGGCTAGATGAGACTTGCGTGAAGACCACGAAGTCTGTAGAGTCAGCTACTCACAGCTGCATTTGCCTGTGGATACAGTACAATTTCATCATCTATTTCACAAATACTCAAAAACTACTTTCCATGTAAATATTCATAAGGTGCAAATTAGTGGTTTCACAGCTCTGTTCCTTTTCTTTTCCTCCTCCAAGCTGCTACAATAAAACCTCACTTAGCAGAATCCCAGTCAAACATAAGGCAGGTCTGCCCCTTGATCTAAGCTTATGCATGTCACCTCTCCAGATTATTTAAAATACTGATTATTCAAATATTTCTGTCTCTGAATGTCTCTGAAACATGGCATGCACATGTTGGTACTGATTTTCAGCTGGAGAAAATAATTCAAAATCCCAGAATACACTGAAAAAAGGCTGAGAGAGTAACTCTGCGGCTGGATCAAAATCTGCAGTTAACAGAAAGATCACATTTTGCAGATAGTTCTTGAAAAAAGATACACCGTGTGACCTTCAGACAATATCCTTGTACGAGTCATACTTGTTTTACACAAAGAGAGATGCAGCTTGGAAATCTTCTGCATACCATGTTGGAACAAAATGGCACCATGGCCAGAAAATAACTGCTGCACCAAAAACAAGGTGCTTAATAGAAAGACCTACGATGCTAATAGAAAAACTAAAGGTCTGACCAGGGTCCTGACTCCCACACAGCCTCTGTATTTGAAAACACTAAATCCTAGTTCTACACGTTTTCTTCCTTAAACTATGTTTGACAGAAGTCAGGGGCGGGCACACTAACTCTGAATTGACATCAGAACTGAACTCACACAGAGCAGACTGCACTGTGGGAAACCCATCCTGATCCCAGTACTGAAAAAACATTACCTTCAGCTGCTCCACTGATGAAACTCTGTGCATACACCTTGCTAAGTATGCTATCATATGACAACACATGCACAACATCCTTACCACAAAGCCACTGCAGTTCATTTTTTTTTTGTAATTGCTGGAAAGATAAAAATATTCTTGACATGTGAAAAAAGTCTTCCAGTCTCAGAAACCTAATTAAAAATATTAATTTCTTTTGCTATTTAATCTGCACACCAAAGAAGATAATCCTTGTCATTTGCTTATAGACAGTAAACATAGATATCTGATCTTTTTTACAGCATTGTTGTTTTTCTTAAGATGATAAAAATAATTATTAGGAATAAAAGTCTTTGAGGTCGAGTTCCTCATGCTAACACATGTGCAGACCCTGCACTGCCATCAGACAGCACTTTCTAATGTTAAGAATTCAGAAGATGAAGGATAGCTGTGAATAGAACTTCCCACTGACACTTCTGTGCCAGACTCCAAGGTGTTTTATGGGGTTACTTCATTTTGGTTTACATGCCCTAGGAGAAAAGCAGCAGTCACAGAACCTGGAGCAGCAGCTTGTTTTTCTTTCTTCTCTCCCTCACCACTTGCTTTCTCCAGCAGCTAATGTCATTACCAGAGATAACAAAAGTTAAACACTTATGTCAACTCCAGGCAGACAGACAGAACCCTTCGACAATTCCCCTGAGAACTCCATCTGTCTGATTCACTTTTCAATGAATCAGAAGACTGAAGTATGCTTTCCTATAAGTAAAGATGATGCTATAGCTCTGCATTCCAACTGGCTTTCCCCAATTTATGGCTAAATTCCCACATAAACAAATTCAATTTGCAGTATGGTTTTATTCCACCAGCTTTACCAGTGAAGCTAAGTAGAAATGTCATCAATGTTTGAGTGATTGTTGGATATTATTTATTTAATACAAAATGAGCATTAAATGAATTGTCAAATTAATCAGCTAATTATGTTATTACCTTGAAGAGATTTGTGTTACTTCATGTGAAACTATGGCTTATTGTTGTACAACTTTGATTACTGACTAAATGTACAGAGCATCAGGAACAATCCTTATAAAAACAAGATTAGTGGATAATGGAGACAAGGTGAATGCTGGAGATGTTGCTGACACCTCATATTTAAGCCAGAAATTGGAATGAAATTGAGCTGAAACATTCTGCACTGGGGAGGAACAGGTGATCATCAATACATATCATTCATTAGAGTACTCTTATTGACAGTTCATACGCTAAGAAATCATGAGTCCGTCGCCTTTCACAAATTTGACTAGAAGCAGGTTCCTCTAACCATGTGCTGAAAGAAGCCAACTAGCTGGGAATGCACAGGTGAGTGAAGAATTTTCTCATCAAAGTTTAAAAGATTCTATGGAAATTAATTCTCCTCTACTACAAGAGATTTAGGAGCATGCATTTCAGTGACTGGCAAAAGGCCTGAGAGAGGGCACAGAATGTCTGCAGTGAATCAGTCAGTTTGGGGACTGCAGAACCCTGAAAAGATTTGGAAGGAAGCATCTGATGCCTGGCACTTCTTGCTACTCTGTCGTCTTCTCCAAATGCTCTGACTCTGGGAACATGCTGATAATTAAAATTATCACCCTCTACTGCGTGTGAAGCTGAGCAATCTTTCTGCAGTCAGCCTTAAATTCTCTACCATTTTATGGATTTCTAGACATGCAGACACAAAGGCCAGATCGTCGCATTTTTGACTTGTTAGCCAGAACGCTGCAAAAAGGTTCTTAATTGCTCATTTATTAAATACATTCTATGTCTGTGTTTATTAGCACACTGTCCAAAAATACATTGCTATCTATACAAAAGAACTCATTATTCAAATGCATTTTCTGAATAGCTTTCCAGCCTCTATAATTTCCTTATTTGCAGCATTCTGTATTTGAGACAACTCCAGTATCCAAATGCTGCATTTCATCTTTATCTACTCCCAATAGAACCATCATAACTCACAATAAGCAACTCTGAGTGGCAGATTTCTGACGCAAACACATGAACTATGATTTAGCTTAAAAAAAATTCCTTGCATTTAACATTTACAGTACTGTCAAATGTTTGTGTAAGTCAATATATTTTCCATCTGAACAAAGTATGAGATGAAAAGGGTAAACTAAGAATATTTTTTTAGACTGACTACAATCACTCTTAGCATTTCAAGATATTTATTGCAATTACACAACTAAGAGATTAGCCAAAAGCATCAAGAGATTTGAAGGGTTTCCCTGTCCTTGGGGTGCACTTTTATATTTTTCTGTACAGTTAATATTGTGGGACAAAGCTAAATATTTGTCTCAGAAGTTATGTTTGCTGAGTGAAAAAAGTAATTTAATTGCTCTAGTGACTGAATACGATTTCTATGGGTACAGATCAAGTCCTACACTAAAATGGTTGACAACTTAATATACCAAGGCACGCCTTCAGTTTTGGGAAGGATTATTCATCCAGTTACGGGTTAACTTGTTTGTGCCCACATGTCATCCTGATCACTAGCTATTTTACCTGCAGAAGACTCTTAACTACAAACATATGTGTTTCATTTGAATCACACCGTTGCTTCAGCAGACAAAATTAAGTCAATGCCCTTGAAAGTAAAATTAACTTAATAACACTGACATCATCATTACATATTTGCATATATAAGCTGGTTGGACACTGAACTTTTACCTTTTTCCCAGAAGTATGGGAATAAATGTTTCCTAGAATAGAATCATAGAATGGCTTGGGTTGGAAGGGACCCTGAAGATCACCTAGTTCCAATCCCTGTGACACTGTGAGGGACATGTCCTACTAGATCTCCCACTTCTTTCATTTGACAGAAGTAAACAAATGAAACACATACACAGAACAATAATTGAGCTGCTCAACCACAACCCTGTCAGGTTGGCTGCTGGAATCACTTTACTCAAGAGACAGAATGAAGGAATAGAGCAGGTTTCCATCAGCACAGCGACAGGGAACTCAAATTCTCACCAACTTCTTGCATTAGGACTACTCTATGCTTTCTTAAATCAAATTTTTAATATGTTGTACAGATCTTCAGAAAGCTCCTGTCTAATCCTATCTCTCTCCTGATATCAGTGGAACCTGAGCTTTTTCTTGGGGCAAGCTAATCCCAAAAAGGTGTTTCTCCCCTTAAGTTTAAAGAAGTCTGCAGAAAGTTAGCAACAAAGGAGACAAGAGGCTTCTGTGGCGCTGAAACTTATGAAAAATAAATTACAGAAGAAACAATTTTAATAGACAAGCCTAATGTTTTTCTTGGTGAGAATACTAAAGCGGCTGCCAATTCAAGTTTGCATCCAAACTGTCAAATATAATTGCTTGTATATGTAACATAATAAAAATCTTTATTGTTGAAGTTTTAAGAACACTAAGTAATATAACACTAGCTTTTACAGCATTAAAAACAAATAATAGACTTGTGTCAAGTTATTGTATTTAGAGAAATGCAGAGAATCCATTAGATTTCATTAAAGACAGACAAATTGTTAAATGGTTTCTGCTGCTTTGATCCACACAAAAGATACAAATCATTTCTTGGAAACATTTTCAATTCAAACTTTCCTCCTTAAAATAAGCTTTTCAAACTGTGCATTAAAATAAAAGCTATATTCAAATGCAAACACTCAACTCATAATTTCTGCATGTTGATAATTGTATTAATCGGGTAGCAATCTGTGCATCTGTGATATTGTTGTGACCTCTTAAGCTGAAAGCAACTTCTAATAGGCACTTTGAAAATTCAAGAGTCATTGACATGAGTGCAAGAATGTTCTATTTGCAAAGAAACGTGTTCAGCTGGTAAACAGGAAAAAGAGAATTCAAGATAATCTGAAAGATGAAGCAAACAAACTGGCACCAAATGAGGCATAATAAGAAAATGGAGTAGCAAAAACAATTTAAATGGCTCTCCTGCTGCCACAACCATTCTAATGTGGAAGTTTAACTCCTCTTCCTACACAGAATGTATTCCCTTCAAATGCTTTTATTCTAACCCTAGTGCATCCATAAATCTAGACAGGGCACATTCTATTTCCAAGTGAAAAATCAGGCAGGCAAAAGCAAAACCAAAAACCTCTCACAAGTAGACCCAAAAAACTTGAGAAGTAATGTCAATATTTATGGAAAATAACCAACTGAGAAGCAATTCAGGAAGTAATAAGGTTACAGTGAAAATTCAGACTCATTAAATATAAGCCTTATTCAGGCAAGAGGATTTGTAGTAACAGGTGGACAACTTCCTGACTTTGTATACATACTGACAGACTAGAAATGATGGCAAGCAACAGCAGGTAAAAATAAATGAGGTGAGATTTCAGGTTGGTTTTTTTTGCTGTTGTTTTTCTCACTTGCATTTTTTTGTTTGTTTAACTGGAAGGTAAAAACGCTGCTAAAGAAGCAGTCAGAAGGGGAAGGGTAGCCTCGTATTTCTCCCTGTCTTGAAAACACAGCCTCATTTAGGTATTTCACGTATGCAAATAGAAAGTTCAATATTTATTTTCTAAACAGTTAAAATGAGTGTCAGCCTCTACATCTCCTCAGTAGTAAATAAAATAATCCACTCTTCATAAAAAAAAACCAAACAAATAATGATGTCACATCTTCTGAGTGCTAAGACAACATTTTGAAAAGCAATATTTTATCTGAAAGTGAGATGAAGGTGTGAAGCACCACAGGACACTCCAGGTGCTCTCAACAGTCTTCAAAAGGGAAGAGAGCATCAGATTTGTGCCATCTCATGTCTAATAATGTAACTCGGGTCATTCTGGAAGCTGTACCCATTGGCTACGTGTGTAGCACGTCCAGGAGAGTTTCCTCAGCACCAGTGCAAGAACTCACTTCTGCCTAGACTGTCCTCAACTTCTTTTACTTGATTATAGTAAAAACATTACAAAAAAGAGTAAATAAATATATTATTAAAAATTACATGCCCTTAAAGAGACAATAGCTACTCTTCTTAATTATGAAAGAAATTACAGAAAACTGCAATTTATTCACCAAATGGATTCCATATCCATGAGGTCCCTCGCTTAAATCCTGACCTGGTACCAACTTTCACATGGACAGCAAATTTGGAGTTATGAACCCAGGCAGAATTTATAAAGAAGTGTAAGAAAGTATGAAGGAGCAGAGGAAACAGCAGTAACAGCATGTGCTCAACACAGGCCAATTATAGGTGTAACTACATTGTTCCACATTGGTTATTTTTTAATTATAAAAGGATATAAATAGAACATAAACGACATGCATATGAGAAGTGCCTGCTGGACACTACTTAGCTATTATCTGGCAGCAATTTACTTCAGGCTCCACAGTCAGAAGTTTAAATGCAAGAGTTGAAGCTCTTAGAGTTTGAAGATCACCTCCAAGCTGCAACTGCTAATGCTCCCTTTAATTTTTTTAATAAAATATTCAGTCAACTATAGTTAATACTGCCATAAACTTGTATTCTGAGGAAATGGGATAGTGCTGCTCCAGTGCAAAGCCTAAAAATAACACAGATGTTGACAGTGACTAAAGTTAACAACTCTAGAGATGAGGACACAGGGGCGTCTGCTCATTTCTCATTTAGAATGTATACTCCCCACCAGACCCTCCTTAAAGCACAAGTGAACAGGAGATGGTCCTTAGCAGCACAGAGGAAGACAAGCCCTATGAGAGTCTGCACTATTTTATCAGTTTATTACTTGCTTATATGTATTACCATTATTCTTAGAAAGAGCTTATCTTCACTCCCCTCTGTGTCAGCTATTATCATCAAATTTTAACAGCTCA